>SJYQ01025793.1:167335-188368 GCA_006410935.1 Redunca redunca
GTGGTGGGGGTGGTGGTGGTGGGGAGTGTATGGAGTAGATAAACTGTTTTGCCTCTTAATTATAGCATAATGTAAAATTTAAAAATATTCCTTATACCAAGGCAACAGAGACCCGGCATTTGTACACGGGCAGCACTTACTTCTGGCTTTTGGCTATCTTTCCCGATGTCTCCATCTCGTACATGGCCTGCAGCCGGCACTTCACCAGCTCCGTGGGGCAGAGGACCAGAGCAGCAAAGGCAGAGGCGAAGGAGCCGGCAGCTGCGTTCTGCAGATCACTGGAAGGATGCAAGCACAGGCGGCCAGTTATTCATTCACTCGGCACTGGGCATGCTCCAACACGGATGGTAAAGCAGAGCGAGCACAGGTGGAGAGGAACGCTCCTTCAGCGCCCATCAGGCACCCACCCGGCTTCCTCTGAGGAGCCCCCACCCCGTGGGGGTGAGAGCGGCACCCTGACTCCCGGGGAGAATGATGCTTAAGAGATGATGCCAATGTGCTCAGTCACGCAGTTGCTAAGTGGCAATGCTAGGCTTCAAACCCAGGTCTCTCTAACGGCAAACCCATGCTTCTTTTATTAGTCACAGAGCTATGGCCTGCACCCTACCCCCAGATTCCAATGTTGAAGACTTCACCCTCTGTGTGATAGTACCTGGAGGAAAGTCTTTGGGGGGTAAGTAGTTTGAGATGGGGTCTTGATGTGATTAGTGGAAGAGACTGGAGAGCAGGTTGGTGTTCTCTCCACCATGTAAGAGGACAGGCAGGCGTCCCTCTGCAAACCAGGAGACGGCCCTCGCTGGACACCAAATGAGCCAGCACCTACCTCATTCCTAGACTTCCTAGCCTCCAGAACCATGAGAAACAAATGATTGTTTTTAAACCACCCAGTCCAGGGTATTTTGTTCTAGCAGTCAGAACTAAGACAAAAAGTGACACAGAGAAACCAAATATGGAAGAAAAAATTCCCCAAGGTCCCACCACCCCAAACACATACTCATTAATACTTCACTGTGTTTGCTGCTGAGCTTTAAATAAAACTAGTTTTCAAGGCCATCCCTATATGCCCTGCATCCAGCCCAGAACAACAACAAGTGTAATGTAACTACTACAGATGAAGCTAAGATCACAGCATCTGGTCCCATCACTTCATGGCAAATAGATGGGGAAACAGTGGAAACAGTGACAGACTTTATTTTGGGGGGCTCCAAAATCACTGCAGATGGTGACTGCAGCCATGAAATTAAAAGATGCTTGCTCCTTGGAAGAAAAGTTATGACCAACCTAGACAGCTTATTAAAAAGCAGAGACATTACTTGGCCAACAAAGGTCCATCTAGTCAAAGCTATGGTTTTTCCAGTAGTCATGTATGGGTGTGAGAGTTGGATTATAAAGAAAGCTGAGCGCTGAAGAATTGATGCTTTTGAACTGTGGTGTTGGAGAAGACTCTTGAGAGTCCCTTGAAGGGGCTAGATCTGATAGACAGTGTCTGATGAACTATGGACGGAGGTTCGTGACATTGTACAGGACACAGGGATCAAGACCATCCCCATGGAAAAAAAAATGCAAAAAATGCAAAATGGCTGTTTGAGGAGGCCTTACAGATAGCTGCAAAAAGAAGAGAAGGGAAAAGCACAGGAGAAAAGGAAAGATATACCTATTTGAATGCAGAGTTCCAAAGAATAGCAAGGAGAGATAAGAGAGCCTTCCTCAGCGATCAATGCAAAGAAATAGAGGAAAACAATAGAATAGAAACAACTAGAGATCTCTTCAAGAAAATTAGAGCTAACAAGGGAACATTTCATGCAAAGATGGGCTCAATAAAGGACAGAAATGGTATAGACCTAATAGAAGCAGAAGATATTAAGAAGAGGTAGCAAGAATACACAGAAGAACTGTACAAAAAAGATCTTCATGACCCAGATAATCACGATGGTGTGATCACTCACCTAGAGCCAGACATCCTGGAATGTGAAGTCAAGTGGGATTTAGGAAGCATCACTATGAACAAAGCTACAGGAGGTGATGGAATTCCAGTTGAGCTACTTCAAATCCTGAAAGATGATACTGTGAAAGTGCTGCACTCAATATGCCAGCAAATTTGGAAAACTCAGCAGTGGCCACAGGACTGGAAAAGGTCAGTTTTCATTCCAATCCCAAAGAAAGGCAATGCCAAAGAATGCTCAAACTACCGCATAATTGCACTCATCTCACATGCTAGTAAAGTAATGCTCAAAATTCTCCAAGCCAGGCTTCAGCAATATGTGAACCATGAACTTCCAGATATTCAAGCTGGTTTTAGAAAAGGCAGAGGAACCAGAGATCAAATTACCAACATCTGCTGGATCATAGAAAAAGCAAGAGAGTTTCAGAAAAACATCTATTTCTGCTTTACTGACTATGCCGAAGCCTTTCACTGTGTAGATCACAATAAACTGTGGAAAATTCTGAAAGAGATGGGAATACCAGACCACCTGACCTGACTCTTGAGAAACCTATATTCAGGTCAGGAAGCAACAGTTAGAACTGGATATGGAACAAGACACTGGTTCCAAATAGGAAAAGGAGTACGTCAAGGCTATATATTGTCACCCTGCTTATTTAACTTCTATGCAGAGTACATCATGAGAAACGCTGGGCAGGATGAAGCATAAGCTGGAATCAAGATTGCCGGGAGAAATATCAATAACCTCAGATATGCAGATGACACCACCCTTATGGCAGAAAGTGAAGAACAACTAAAGAACCTCTTGATGAAAGTGAAAGAGGAGAGTGAAAAAGTTGGCTTAAAGCTCAACATTCAGAAACTAAGATCAAGGCATCTGGTCCTATCACTTCTTGGCAAGTAGATGGGGAAACAATGTCAGATTTTTTGGGGGGTGGCGGCGGGGGGCTCCAAAATCACTGCAGATAGTGATTGCAGCCATGAAATTAAAAGACGCTTACTTCTTGGAAGGAAAGTTATGACCAACCTAGACAGCACATTAAAAAGCAGAGACTTTACTTTGTCAACAAAGGTCTGTCTAGTCAAGGCTATGGTTTTTCCAGTAGTCATGTATGGATGTGAGAGTTGGACTATAAAGAAAGCTGAGCACAGAAGAATTGATGCCTTTGAACTGTGGTGTTGGAGAAGACTCGAGAGTCCCTTGGACTGCAAGGAGATCCAACCAGTCCATCCTAAAGGAGATCAGTCCTGGGTGTTCATTGGAAGGATTGATGTTGAAGCTGAAACTCCAATACTCTGACCACCGGATGCAAAGAGCTGACTCACTGGAAAAGACCCTGATGCTGGGAAAAATTGAGGGCAGGAGGAGAAAGGGACGACGAGGATTAGATGGTTGGATGACATCACTGACTCAATGGACAAGAGTTTGGGTAACCTCTGGGAGTTGGTGGTGGACAGGGAGGCCTGTCATGCTGCGGTTCATGCGGTCACAAAGAGTTGGACATGACTGAGCAACTGAACTGAACTTGGACTGCAAGGAGATCCCACCAATCCATCCTAAAGGAAATCAGTCCTGAATTTTCACTGGAAGGACTGATGCTGAAGCTGAAACTCCAATACTTTGGCCACCTGATGAAAGAAAAAAACTGAAGTTGCTCAGTTGTGTCCAACTCTGCAACCCCATGGCCTGTAGCCTACCAGGTTCCTCTGTCCATGGGATTTTCCAGGCAAGAATACTGGAGTGAGTTGCCATTTCCTTCTGCAGGAGATCTTCCCAATCCAGGGACTGAACACATTGTAGGCAGACACTTTGCCATCTGAGCCACCAGGGCATGCGAAGAGCTGACTCACTGGAAAAGACCCTGATGCTGGGAAACATTGAAGGCAGGAAGAGAAGGGGATGACAGAGGATGAGATGGTTGGATGGCATCACCAACAGAATGGACATGAGTTTGAGTAAGCTCAGGGAGTTGGTGATGGACAGGGAGGCCTGGCATGCTGCAGACCATGGGGTCGCAGAGTTAGACACAAGTGAGCGACTGAACTGAACTGACGAAAACCCAGGATAAATTTTGAAGCAAAAAGTTGCTCATCGCAAAAAGACTTTCCAGCTCAGCTGATGACCTCCTGGAGCTCAGCCACAGAGGGGCACGGGTGTGGTATAGTGGTGCCACGTGGGGGGGGGGGCAGCCAGTGTGAGTCAGCAAGCTCGATGCTTGTAGGGCAGATGGCAAAGCTGGAAGTCTAGATGGAGGAATGAATGCACACAAAGAGAAAGAGAAGAATTCACTTCATCCTTCATCTCACACGGGTTTAGCACCACCAGCCTAAGGCACCAGCAGGGCGGGGAAGCTGGAACCCGCTAAGAGTTCCAGAATATGGGGAAAAGTATGCAAAACAAATTGCCAGGAAGACTCCTGAGGGTTCGTGGACATCAGCAAAGGAGGCCATCTCCAAGCCGTGGGGCAGGGTCCCGTCATGAGGGCACCACTGGCGTGGTGTGCGGGGACAGTCTTTAGCTGGGCTGGAAGACTGAGCTGCTCACAGCAACACGAGGTCAGGACACTGACCTGTCAAATCTCAGCAAAAGGCTATCGCTGACAACCAGAACAACTCACAGACTTCCAGAAGACCCCAAAGGTAACTCCCAGGGCAGCCTGCCAGGTAGAAAGGTCCCCTCATGATTCATCTCCCATCTGGAAGTAAATGCCTAACAGACACACCACATTCAGCTGTGCTAAAGTTACAATAAACCAACCCACTTACATCAATGGTCAGTCATTAGGACGGGAAATCAGTAAGGAAACACAGGTCTTAAATGACACGTAAGACCAAACAGACTTAACTCCTATTTATAGAACATTCCCTCAGGGAGCAGTATACATTCTTCTCAAGAGCACATGGAACAATCTCCAGAATAGGTCACATGTAAAGTGAAGTTGCTCAGCTGCGTCCAACTCTTTGCGACCCCATGGACTGCAGCCTACCAGGCTCCTCCATCCATGGGATTCTCCAGGCAAGAGTACAGGAGTGGGTTGCCATTTCCTTCTCCAGGGGATCTTCCCAACCCAGGGATCGAACCCAGGTTTCCCACATTGCAGGCAGACACTTTAACCTCTGAGCCACCAGGGAAGCCCAGAATAGGTCACATGCTGGGCCACACATCAAGCCTTGGTAAATTTAATAAAACTGAAGTCATATCAGACATCTTTTCCAGCCACAATGCTATGAGATTAGAAATCAATCACAAGAAAACTGTAAAAAACAAAAAACAAAAAACACCAAATATGTGGAGACTAAACCATGTTACTAAGCAACCAATGGACCATTGAAGAAACCAAGGAGGCAATAAAAAATTACCTATATGAAAAGCAACTATACTTCAATCTTAAAAGTTAAAAAAAAAGTTTCCTAGAGATAAATGACAATGAAAACAAAACAATCTAAAACCTATGGGACTCAGCAAAAGTAGTTCTATGAGGGAATTTTATAGCAATACAATCTTACATCAGGAAACAAGAAAAATCTAAAAAAAAAATCTTAATCTGACATCTAAAGCAACCAGAAAAAGAACAGATAAAACTCAACATTAGTAAAAGGAAAAAAACCAAAGATCAGAGCAGAAATAAATAGGAGATGAAGAAAATAATAGAAAAGATCAATGAAACTAAAAGCTTAGCCAGACTTATCAAGAAAAAATGGGAGAGCAATAAAGTCAATAAACTAAGAAATAAAAAAGAAGAAGTTACAACCAACACTATAGAAATGCATAGGATCATAAGAGACTACTGTGCTCAGTCACTCAGTCGTGTCCGACTCTCTGTGATCCCATGGACTGTACCTGCCGGGCTCCTCTGTCCATGGGGATTCTCCAGACAAGAATACTGGAGTGGGTTGCCATGCCCTCCTCCAGGGGGGTCTTCCCATCTCAGGGATTGAACCCAGGTCTCCCACATTGCAGGTGGATTCTTTTTACTGTCTGAGCCACCAGGGAAGCCCATGAGAGAGAGACTGTGACAAGCAACCATATGCCAACCAAATGGACAACCTAGAAGAAATGGACAAAGTCTTACAAAGGTACAACCTGCCAAGACTGAACCAGGAAGAACTAGAAAATATGAACAGACCAGTCACAAGTACTGAAAATGAAAATGATGAAATGGCTTTTAACATGGGACTTCCCTGGTGGTCCAGTGGTTAAGAACCCTCCCTGCAATGCAGGGGACATGAGTTTGATCCCTGGTCAGGGAACTAAGATCCCACATGCTGCAGGGCAACTGAGCCCTGGAGCTGCAACTACAGAGTCCTGTGCTCTGGAGCCTGCGTGTCACAACTAGAGTCTGTGAGTGACAGTGAAGATCCCGCATGCTGCAACTAAGTGAAAGTGAAAAAGTGAAAGTGAAGTCGCTCAGCCGTGTCTGACTCTTAGTGACCCCATGGACTGCAGCCTACCAGGTCCCTCCATTCATGAAATTCTCCAGTTAAGAATACTGGAGTGGGTTGCTATTTCCTTCTCCAGAGAATACTGGAGGGGTTGCCATTGCCTTCTCCAACTACAAAGCTACACTAATCAAACAAAAAAACTGCCCCCCCCCCCAAAAAAAAGCCAATATGAATCAACATAACAGGACAGAAAGTCCAGAGATAAACCTACACACCTGTGGTCATTAATCTATGACAAAGGAGACAAAAACATACAATAGAGAAAAGACAGTCTCTTCAATAAGTGGTGCTGGGAAAATGGACAGCTACAGGGAAAAGAATGAAATTAGAACATTCTCTAACACCACACACAAAAATAAACTCAAAATGGATTAAAAATCTAAATGCAAAACCAGATACTATACAACTCAGAGGAAAACAGGTAGAACACTGAAAAACTGCAGCAATATCTTTTTGAATCTGCCTTTCAGAGTGATGAAAATAAAAACAAAAATAAACAAATGGGACCTAATTAAACTTAAAAGCATCTGCACAGCACAGGAGACCATAAGAAAACAAAAAGACAACTCACAGAATAGGAGAAAATATTTGCAAACAAAGGAACCAACAAGGGATTTATCTCCAAAAATATACAAACAGCTTGTGCAACTCTAATCAAAAAAACCACCCAATCAAAAAATGGGCAGAAGATCCAGACATTTCTCCAAGGAAGATACACAGATAGCCAAAAAGCATATGGAAGATGTTTCACATCACTAATCATTAGAGAAATGCAAATCAAAACTACAGTGAGGTATCACCTCACACTGGTCAGAACAGCCATCATCAAAAGCCTACAGGCAAATGCTGGAGAGGGTATGGAGAAAAGGAAAGCCGCTTACACTGTTGGTGGGAATGTAAATTTGTACAACCACTGTGGAGAACAGTGTGAAGTTTCCTAAAAAGCTAAAATTAGAAATAAAAATAGAAAATGATCCAGCAATCCCACTTCTAGGCATATATCCAGAGAAAACCATACTTTGAAAAGATACATGTACCCCAGTGTTCACTGAGGCACTGTTTACAATAGTCAAGACATGGAAGCAACCTAATTGTCCATTGACAGAGGAATGGATAATGAAGATGTGGTACATATATACATGGAATATTATTCAGCCGTAAAAAAGCAATGAAATAATGCCTTTTGCAGCAACATCAATGGACCAAGAGATTATTATCATACTAAGTGAAGTAAATCAAAGACAAATATCATACAATATCATTTATATGTGGAATCTTTAAAAAAAATTAAATGAACTTATTTACAAAAACAAACTCACAGACTTCAAAAACAAACTTAAGGTTACCAAAGGGGAAACATGGGAATAAATTAGGAGTTTGGGATTAACATATACACACTACTATATATAATCAAGTCAATTCAGTCGCTCAGTCGTGTACGACTCTTTGTGACCCCATGGACTGCAGCACGCCAGGCTTCCCTGTCCATCACCAAGTTCTAGAGCTTGCTCAAACTCACGTCCATTGAGTTGGTGATGCCATCCAATTGTATCATCCTCTGTCATCCCAGTCTCTTCCTGCCTTCAATCTTTCCCAGCATCAGGGTCTTTTCCAGTGAGTCAGTTCTTCGCATCAGGTGGCCAAAGTACTGGAGTTTCACCTTCAGCATCAGTCCTTCCACTTATTCACTCAGAACTGATTTCCTTTAGGATTGACTGGTTTGATCTTCTTGCAGTCAATCAACAAGGGCCTACTATATCGCACAGGGAATGCTACTCAATATTCTATATTAATCTACATGGGGAAACAATCTTAAAAAGAGTGGAGATAGTTAGATATATATATGTCTATATATCTAATTATCACTTAGCTGTACACCTAAAACTAATAACATTGTAAATAAAATAGACACCAAAATAAAATAAAAATTCAATTTAAAAAATAGTGTTTTGGAAACCATAAAAAAAAAAGGTTACAATAAACTAATGGTTACAGAAACTGGAGTCAAACATCACTACAGGCAAGGCTTACTTTACTGTGCTTCATTTTACTGCACTTTGAAGATACTGCATGTTTTAAAATCGAAGGTTTGTGGCAACCCCAAGTTGTCACATGATGGCTAGTATTTTTTAGCAACGAAGTATTTTAAAATTGGGCTTCCTAGGTTTTACCTACATTCAGGAGACCTAGGTTCAAGCCCTGTGTTGGGAAGAATCACTGGAGAAAGAAATGGCAATCCACTCTGTAAGGCCGGACACCCGGGGCCACGATGGGCCGACCCTCCGCTCCCTCCCGCCGGCGGGCGAGGTCCCGAACGGAAGGAGCCTCCCAGATCCCGGGGACCAGTGACAGCACACTTCGCCAGCTAAAGCCGCCCCACCCCAGCCACGTAGAAGGACCTGTCAGCCCGCGACGCCTCGGCCTGGCGACCTCCCGAACCCCCGTCCATCTAGCCTGACCATCCCTCGCAACAAGCATATAAAAAGCCACCCGCAACACGGTACAGGCGCGGACTTCCTCGACCTGCTTCGTTCGGGTCCGGGAACCCCAGCCAGGAGCGCTTCGCCATTAAAAAGCCTGTTAGACACTCTTTTCGGGGTCCTGGTCGTCTTTACCTAACACACTCCAGTATTCTTTTTTGGGGAATCCCATGGACAGAGGAGCCTGGCGGGCGGGCCACAGTCTATGGGGTCACAAGACTCAGACATGACTTAGTGACTAAACCACCATTTTAAAATTAAGGGAGGTACATTGGATTTTGAGGCATAATACTATTGCACACTTAACAGATTGCCTTTCCCTCCTCCAGGGGATCTTCCCAATCCAGGAATCAAACCCAGGCCTCCACCCTGCATTGCTGGTGGATTCTTTACCAGCTGGGCCACAAGGGAAGCCCACAGTATGGTGTAAACTTAACTTTATATGCACTGGGAAACCAATCTGGAACCAAATCCAGAGTATTTGACGTGTGCCTGCATAAACCCAAGGGCCGTCTGCCCTCTCCAACTTGATTTCCCGTCTCTGGTGGCCTGGCATTGGGGCCTTAGGTGACTGTGAAGTGGGTGCCCAGGGCCAAGCCAGCCTGTTGCACACCCAGGCCTCAGAAGAGCTGGCTTGGAGCGGGCTCTCTTTCAGGAGGGAGACGCTGGCCTTCCTTTTAGAGAATGACATGTCAGAGCATTACCAGAAGAGCCAGCTCCACAGTTGCACTGGCACCCAGCTTTCTAGGGGTGGGGACTGCCAGACACCGTCCCCTCCAGCCTTCCCACTTCACTCCTGCTTGGCTTGTTTGTCAAAACCAAAGCTTAAATGGTTTGTCTCTTGGCTAGCCTGCAGATCCGTACTTGGCCTCTCTCTGGGGCTCTCTGTCAACCTGCTGACAGGCCATAGTCAATTAGGGTCATTGACCAGGGTTGGCCAAGCTTGCTGGAACAAAGGTGGCGCTGATAAATGCAGACGGCTATTCAATCTAAGAGGCAGTAACGCCTGAACGAACCCCAAGCATGCTGATACAGGGCAGCACAAGGCCAAGTCTCATCTGCAGTGGACTTTGGCTTTCTAATAAATACTTTTTGCACAGGTGAGGGACACGGGCCTCAGGCTGTGCCTGTAGGATAAACGTTTAGACCTGGAGCTCAAGCGGCAGTCAGTGTGGCTGGGATTGGTAAGAATCAACTGTTTTTGTCACCCACTTGACAAACATGTACCTGTGTATTCCTGCTGTGTCAGATTCCTTCCAGCCAAGGATGGAAAGAGAACGCTACTCAGGGGGTGTGTTCAAACTGAGAACAGACAAATATTTACAGCAGTCCTGCAGAAATTCACCAGGTGCCCACAAGCAGGTCTTTGGTTTTGCTGCATCTGCATAACTATTAATCTTATCTCTGGACCTGATCTCTGGTCTGATGGGAAGAGTGCTGGTTGCAGGGTGCAGAAGACATGGCCGGAGTCCCATCACGTATCAGCCCGCGTCAGTGTCTCTGCCAGAGTTTCCCTGCCTATGAAACAGAGACCACTGCCTGCCTGGATGCTCTCACAGGACCACGGGGTGAGGGCTAGGGAAGCATGGCATGCATGTCAGAGCTTCACAAGCTCTCACGCAATATATGCTCAATGGTAATGAGCAACACTGCTCTGCAGAATGAAAAAAGGCACCAGGTCCCTGTCCCCCAAGTTCCAAAAAAAAAAAAAAACCACAAGGAGGGCTTCCCTGGGTGGTTCATTGGTGGAGAATTTGCCTGCCAAGGTAGGAGATGTGGGTTTGATCCCTGGTCTGGGAGGATCCCACTTGCCAAAGATTAACTAAGCACAACTACTGAGCCTGTGCTCTAGAGCCCTGGGGCTGCAACTACTGAAGTTCGCGTGCCCTAGAGCCTGCGCTCCGCAACAAGAGAAGCCGCCGCAATGAGAAGCCGGCACACAGAGCAGCCCCTGCTCACCACAGCTAGAGAAAAGCCCGCACAGCAAAGACAACCCGGCACAGACCCAAATAATTACTTTTTCTTGTTTTAAAAAAAGGCAAAGGCGCTGGTTAAGCCAAGTGAAACAGGAAGACTTCTTCACTGCAGGATCTGCTCCGAATCTCCTGTGCTTACTCAGTCCTTCTCCGAGAATGCTATGCTATGTCGCTTCAGTCGTGTTTGGCTCTTTGCAACCCTGTGAACTGTAGCCCGCCAGGCTCCTATATCTATGGGATTCTCCAGGCAAGAATACTGGAGTAGGTTGCTATGCCCTCCTCCAGGGGATCTTCCTGACTCAGGGATTGAACCCACGTCTCATTATGTCTCCTGAATTGGCAGGCAGGTTATTTATCACTAGCAGTACCAAGGAGGCTAAAGGAGACTAAAGTTACAGGTTTTTTTCAGCTAAGAAGTCTCTCCCTCGAGTGGAAAGAGCTCCAGTCAGAGCTGTGTCCTTCCTGTCTGTCTCTACATGGCATACCACATTCTCCTGTTTTGGCTTCTGCTTATTTTCTTACTTCCTCTTTTTTCCTGACCCCTCCTTGCTGGATGATCCTATGATCCATGCTCAGTCCTACAAACATGTCTCCCTGGGTGATTTCATTCAGTTCCGAGCCTTTTTAAAAAAAAGTCCCATCATCAAGGTAAAATGGCTGCCTATAAACAGGCACCTCTCCAGGGAACTGCAGAGAAGACTTTTGTACAAAGGGAATCTACTGTAGCCACATGGGACCTCATGTGGCTGCAACAGGATCTCAGATTCCCACCAAAGTCCCAGCTAAGACTGCCCACTGCAACTGTGAAGATAAGAATACTTTTAAATGATACAAAGTAAATCTGGGCTTCCCTGGTAGTCCAGTGGTTAAGAGTCTGCCTTGCAATGCAAGGGACACTGGTTAGATCCCTGGTCTGGGAAGATCCCACATGCCACAGGGCAAGTCCGTGCGCCACGACGACCAAGCCTGCGCTCTTTAGCCTGGGAGCTGCAATTACTGAAGCCCCCGTGCCAGAGAGCCCGTGTTCTGCAAGAGCAGCCTCAATGAGAAGCCTGTGCATTTCAACAAATAGTCCCTACTTGCCCCAACTAGAGAAAGCCTGTACGCAGCAACAAGGACCCAACACAGCCAAAATGAAATATTTAAAAAACAATAATAAAATAAATCAATGTTCAAAAGAGCTAAGGGTTAACGTGCTTTCCAAATTCCTTTCATCTCTGTATGCTTTCCAAATTCCTTTCATCTCTGTATAATAAATACCCAAGAGACGACCAAGCATACGCCAAAGTCTGATGTTTGGGACACATGTGGCCCAGGAAACAGACCCTCACCTGCATCTTCTCAGATGCTCTGACCCATCTTAAGATTCCAACTTCCTCCTCAAACCTCTTTGACTGCATTTTGCTGATGACGTGAAACCCAAAACTCGGATCACAAGCCGGATCTCTGGTTTAAATTCTCCACTTCCGTCTCGAGAAGTGGCACCCATAAGCAGTATTTGAAAAGCGTGTTCCCCGAATATCACATGATATCACTTACAGGTGGAATCTAATTTTTAAAAATGGCACCAATGAACTTATTTACAACACAGAAACAGACTCACAGATCGTAGAACTGAACTTCTAATTACTAAAGGGGAAATGGTGGCGGGGGGAGGATAAATTAGGAAAGTGCGATGAGCATACACACACTACTACATATGAAACAGATAACCACCAAGGTCCTACAATGTATATAGCACAGGGAACTCTACTCAATATTTTGTAATAACCTATGTGGGAAAATAGTCTGAAAAAGAATGGATATATGTATAACTGATTCACTTTGCTGTACAGCTGAAACAACATTGTAAATGAACTATACTCCAATCAAAAGGAAAAAATTGGACTTCCCTGGTGATACAGTGGATAGGAATATGCCTGCCAAGATAGGGGACACGGGTTCAATCCCTGGTCCAGGAAGATTTCACATGCCGTGGAGCAACCAAGCCCGTGTGCTGCAACCACTGAGTCCACACAATTACCGATGCCCATGTGCCCAGAGCCTGTGTTCCATAATGAAGCTACTGCAACGAGAAGCCTGCGTATTGCAATGAAGAGTAGGCCCCTCACTCTCTGCAACAAGAGAAAGCCCATGCATAGCAGTGAAGACCCAGCCGAACCAAAAAATAATACTAATAATAAAAGAAAAGAAAAATAATCCTTCAAAAAGAAAGAAAAGCATCTTCCTGAAGAATGGGAGGAAGGTGAGGGTGGCTGGTTCTCTGTGGTGGATTGTGGGCAACTCTTGTACATAACACATATATATGTGCTTGCCCAGTTTCCTATGACAGTGATGGATCACTTCAGAATCAAGAAAGTGGTTACTGTTAAAACAACAAAAAAGGAAATGTTCTTCCCAATAAGGTCTCTTAAAGCTCTTGACCAAATAAGTACTGGTTTTCAAACAAAGAGGGTCAGCGCCCTCAACTCACCTCAGCTTTGCCTGCCGGTCCAATCCAACCACTTTCCGCACCACCTGCTGGCAGAAGCCGTAGCACATGAAGAGGACGGAGTTCTCGGCGATGTTGGCAATGAGCGCCGGGCTGGTGCCCTTGTAGAAGCCCCGGAAGCCCACCTGGGAGTAGGTCTTGAGGCAGCAATCGGTGAGGCCCCGGTACAGGTCAGGGAATGTCTGCATCTTCACTTTCATGGTGTCGAAGGGCTGCCCGGTCAGGACACACGCTGTGCCCCCTGTAACCAGGACAGAGTTCTTGTCCAGCCCGAGTCCATGGCTTCATGGCAAGCTTCAGCCCCGGGGACCCTTGGAGATGAGGGACAGGCAGCCCACCCCCGGGCTAACCTCTGTATCATCTCGTTTAGACTTCTCCCCCTAAGACCTTCTAGCCCAGTTCAGTAAAACTTCTAGGGGGTTCCCTGTGTGCCGGGTCCCTGCCCAGCCCTGAAGGAGCTCACACTCAGTAGGGGAGAAGGACGTGTTCAACAATCAGAGCCACTGATGTGAAGGTGTGACGTGTGTTCAGGAGCACTGGTCAGAGGCACCCAGGGTTGAAGCCTGACTCTGCTATGAGATCCAGGACAAGCGATGTGACTTCTGAGCCTCAGCTCCCTACCGGGATAGCATGAGGATTAGGATAAAGGTCTAACATTACGGTTGCTACACAAGTAGTTAATTGATAGGGGTTAACTGTGTGTGCATCCACATAAAAGGAAGGGGAGAGGAATGGTCTGGAAAGAGTTCATCACTCCTCTGTCTGTTGCCCAGTGGTCCTGATGACTATCAGAAAAATAACAGGAGACTAGGCCACAGAGAAAGAAAACAAAGAGCCTAATTAGTCCCCAAAGAGCTAAATATTTGCCCCTGTGGGAAAACCTCTTATCTGGACTCTAACGACTTGTATTCAGACAGGAACTGGATTGAAACCTACCTTGCTTCAGTTCAGTTGCTCAGTCGTGTCCGACTTTTTGTGACCCCATGAATTGCAGCACACCAGGCCTCCCTGTCCACCACCAACTCCTGGAGTTTACCCAAACTCATGTCCATTGAGTTGATGATGCCATCCAACCATCTCATCCTCTGTCGTCCCTTTTTCCTCCTGCCCTCAATCTTTCCCAGCATCAGGGTCTTTTCCAGTGAAGTCAGCTCTTTGCATCAGGTGGCCAGAGTATTGGAGTTTCAGCTTCAGCATCAGTCCTTCCAATGAACACCCAGGACTGATCTCCTTTAGGATGGACTGGTTGGATCAACTTGTAGTTCAAGGAACTCTCAAGAGTCTTCTCCAACACCACAGTTCAAAAGCATCAATTCTTTGGCACTTACCTTTCTTTATAGCTTAGCACACATATTTATATGCTCTTATACTGTTAAGAGTATTAAATACAGCAAAATCTAAACTGCATTCAATTACAACTCTGATGTGAGGAAGAGAATGATTTATAAACCCTGCAACTCATTGGAAAAGACCTTTATGCTGGGAAAAGTGTGAGGGCAAGAGGAGAAGGGTGCAACAAAGGATGAAATGGCTGGATGGCAGCACTGACTCAAAAGACATGAGTCTGAGAAAACTCCAGGAGATAGTGAAGGATAGGGAAGCCTGGCGTGCTGCAGTTCATGGGGTCACAAATGGTTGGACACAACCTAGCGACCGAACAACATGAACCCTGTGATATCCCCAGACTCTGGGCTGGGTCAGCATTTGGGGAACTGTCCCTGGTGAACACTTCCACCTCCCCTTGGGCCAGGATGTCCCCGACCTGTGCCAGGACACACAACCATTGGATGAGGTTATTAAAGCCTCAGCAAAGTTGAAGAGAAGGCAAGCAACCTAGATGTCCATAGACAGATGAATGGATAAAGATGTGGTACATATATACGATGAAATATTACTCAGCCATAAAAAGGAATGAAACTGAGTCGTTTGCAGTGATGTGGCTGAACCTCGAGGATGAAGCCAGAAAAACAAATAATGTGTATTAATATATATATACGGACTCTGTAAAAATGGTACTGATGAACCTATTTGCAGGGCAGGAATAGAGACACAGATGGAGACTTGTGGACACAGGAGGGGGAGACCAATTGCGAGTGCAGCACGGATGTCTGTACACTACCATACGTAAAAGAGAGCTAGTGGGAAGCTGCTGACAGCTGGGAGCTCAGCTCGGCGCTCTGTGATGACGTAGAGGGGAGGGACAGAGACTCACGAGGGAAGGGATACATGGCTGATTCATGTTGTTGTACAGAAGAAACTAACAACCCTGTAAAGCGATTATCCTCCAATTTAAAAACAAAAAAGCCAGAGAAGGCTGACATAAAGTACTTCAGAAACGTAATTTCACAACGTTGACATAATAAGTTACCCCAACTACACTATGGAAAGTAGAGATGGAGGGAGGGCTGTTAGGAATAACTCCCAATTATTGGTAGATGAACATTTACCCAAGAGTCTGAAAACGGAACTGTTAAGCAAGCACAGGTATGGTCTCCGTGATCCCATCGCCATTGTTCCTCCCTTCTCTGAGAGCAACGACACGTTTCTGCTTTTGTCCTGCCACACCATCGCCAGTCCTGAATTAGCGGGATATAATTTAATAAGATGTTACCATAATTAGAGTCATTCTCTCCCAGGTACTGATGGGCTAGAATGAAATAACATCCTACTCATGTCAAAAATAATCATTTCAAAAGAAGAGGTGACTCAGAATTTTTAAACTGGGTTCATAATCTTGACAGCCTACACGGGGCTATATGGAATAAAGCATTTAATTCAGAGCATTAAAATCCTATCCTAACCAGGAGTTTTCCATATTTTCACCCAACCATCCTGAACAGTGCAGACATCTGGGTTGCTACAGTACTCATTTGCTGCTCATCTATAACAGTTTCCATCTCCAACAGGGAGAAAGTAGGAGGCTAATGTACTTCCAATGCTACCTACAATTCTCTCCCTTGACCCACGGATGCAAGCTAACTTCCTATGTAACTTGTGGCTGTCGTTTAGTCCCTCAGTCATGTCCACCTCTTTTGCAACCCCGTGGACTGTAGTCTGCCAGGCTCCTCTATCCATGGGATTTTCCCGGCAAGAATACTGGAGTTGGTTGCCATTTCCTTCTCCAGAGGATCTTCCTGACCCAGGGATCGAACTCTCATCTCTGCCTCTTCTGCATTGCAGGCGGATTCTGTACCAATGAGCCACCAGGGAAGCTCAAATGACACAGTCATGGCACTCATCACGGCCTGCTCAAGGAAGTGATAACTATTCTGAACACCAGCACTACTAACCCAAGACCAAGACAGTCCTCATACCTGCCGAGTCTACAAAGCTATGAATAATTTACAGGAATTATCTCTTTCCCTATTTGCCTAGAGCTCAGACCTCTGATCATCTTGCTCTTAGTAAGAAACAAGAGGGGGTTCCTCCAATCAAAAAATAATAATAAATTTTAAAAGTTCATTAAGAAAAAAAACAAAAGAAGGACTTCCCTGGTGGTCCAGTGGTTGATATTCCAAGGCACAATTTGATCCCTAGTCGGGCAACTAAGCCCACAGGTTACAACTAGAGAAGCCTGTGTGCTTCAACAAAGACCCATCACAGCCCCAAAAAGAAAACAAAGGGACCCATTCTCTGCACTTTTGTGGAGTTGTCGCTGTGGCACTTTCCTCTGCAGGAGAGGTGTTGCAACCTACATCTTCTCAAGGTTGCGGGTGTGGATGTCAGTCCTCCACACAGTAGAGCCAGCAGGTGACAAACCGTTGAGGAAATCCACCAGGGCTCAGACAGTGATGGTGGTGATGGACAGCGCTCGGGGCGAGGGCCATGGTGGAAATGCAGAAGGAGACCCGCACCCGGAAGGACCTGGCCACCCACGAGGAAAGGAGAGCCTCTGACCCACTAGAGGCAGCAGTCAATGCTCCACTTAGTGGTGCAGAAAGGCGTGTCATTTTCAAAATATTCCAACCAAAAAGTGCTTTTGGTTTGTTGTTAATTGTGGCATTTGAAAGGATAAACCTCAATGATCTAAAAATGCCACATTTTGCGGACTTCCTAACTCAGACGGTAAAGAATCTGCCTGCCAATGCAGGAGACTGGGGTTTGATCCCTGGGTCAGGAAGATCCCCTGGAGGAGGGCATGGCTATGCACTCCCGTATTCTGGCCTGGAGTATCCCATGGACAGAGGAGCCTGGCGGGCTACAGCCCATGGGGTCACAAAGAATCAGGCACTCAAGACTGAATGACTAACACCATTTACAACAGGTGGTGTGGCTTCCATCCCTGGTTGGGGAACTAGGATCCCACATGCCAAAAAATAAAATAAAATGCCACTTTCCTGACTACTTAAGCAAGGCACATTGCAACAGAGCAGTCTGGGGGAAGAATGCATCATCTTATATTGATAGCTGTCAAACCACTAAACCTCCATGTGCCACTAAGGTTTCCCTTTAAGGGGATTTAACTTTTGAGATCCAAGCTGCCTCATTTCAATAATTATCCAATTACCTAACCAACTGCCTTCAAATCCTCCCCAGCCAGCTGCCTGGGCCTCTCAATCTTTCCCTGGCATCGCTCCTACAGCAGCTTCAGACACGGAAGCTGTGCCTTAGGGTAGACGAGCTGGACTGAAACACTGCTTGATGGAGGAGGTTTGTCTAGAAGACACACACCGAAGGACACGCGAATCCTACACCCACAGCACCTGCAACCACGGCTGCCTCTGCTCTCACATACATCGCTTCCATGGCTGGTCCACGTCTACAAAGCACTAGGGGTCCTCTGCTCCTGGCAACAGAAAAATCCCAAAGCCCACCAGTTTCCCCACCCAGAGAGCTGGGCAGTGAAGCCTCCAAAGGAATCCCCACCTCTGGGGGACACTGTTGGCCACCGTGTAGCATCAGAACAAAGATGACAGAACGAGGCAAGGAACCAGGCAGCCAAGGTGCTTGCCCTGTCTTTATTTACATCATCTATTAACAGCTGTGCAGCCTTGAACAAATCCACTATCCCTCCCTGGGCCCCTTTTCTACACATACAAGAGCATTAGAGTCAAGGGTCTCTAAAGGCCCTTCTAGCTCCATCATTCAAAGGCTGAAACCTCTCAAAAATGGGACGGCTGCTTCCCATTCATACACGGGGAGTTCTCAGGTCACCACGAGGGACCCCCTCTGCCCAGTGTCACAGGCTTAGCACCCAGGAAGCCTGCTGACCTCAGATGTCAAGACAACCTGGGTGGTATTACATCAGTGAGGGGCGACCCTGGGTTTTCAGTGCAAGAAGGAACACCTACCCATAGTTAGCAGAAAAAAATAAATGCTAGTGTGTATAAGGGCCTGATACATGTTAATACCACTGTAAAAGAGCAGGTGTACTGGCAAATGCCTTACACACAGGTTCCTGACAATATTGTTGCAATCTACATCTTTAAATATTACTATACGGGCCTGATACACGTTAAAAAAAAAAAAAAAAAAAGCACGTGTACTGGCAAATGCCTTACACAGCCAGACTCTAGACAATACTGTTGCAATTTACATCTTTACAGATTACTGTTATGAATGCAGATACAGTTATGAATACAGTACTCAAACACCTGTCCTTTCCAGGAAAAGCAAAAATGCTTTAATTCTATCACAACAGATCCTGCACCTTTGACAGACTGAAAAGACACAGAATTCCAAAAGCTGAGCTTCCCTCATGGGGTGAAACGCACTCCTACTGCAGAGACACGAACTGAGCACAGGCATTCACAGGAGGGTACGAGGCAGGCAGCTGGGCAAACAGTTGCCGAAGTCAGCATCCTCTGCCAGGGAATGACACGGGGGAGGGGTTAAAGGGATGGAGAGGGGACAGTGTGAGGGCCAGGACTCAATCCCAGGGCACTCAGCTTGTGAGGGGCCGCAGGGCGGAACCCAGGCAGCCCTTAGTGCCCCCCTCCCCTACCCCACCCTGCTCCCGGTGGCCTCTGACCTGGGAGCGCCCTGCCAGCACTTCTTATCAGTGCCTGCGGTGTATGCTGTCTCCAGACTTCCTCATAAGCCTACTGTGCCCGATGTCTGGTTCATGGAAAAATACTCGGAGCTTCCCTGAATCCCTGATTTCTTTTTCACAATTAAGATGACAGGATGAGAGCAAGTGGCCCTCTGATTGCCCTTCATCTGCTGACCTGGGGGGGCCCCCCCAGATAAGAGATGAGGGGCAACCCATTCCCCTGGCCTCTCCACCCCGGGGAGCGGTGACAAGAATCGGTGAGAGAGACGAGGAGCAGTCAGGGTTTCCACTGGGAAAGTGGTGGGCATTCCAGTGCTTCTCCGGCCGTAAAATCATCCAGGAATCCGAAAAACCAAGTCATCACTCAGGCACTTGGAATTCTGTCATCTGCCTCTCACCGAGTAAAGGCGGCCTTTCTGAAGAGTGGCCTGCGTGGCAGGCGCGGCCGAGAACTTGCTGGTGCCTGGGCGGGGAGTTGTTGGGGCACCAGGGGCAGGGGACAGAGTCTGCCCTGGCACTCACCCCACCCACCACTCCCCAGCCAGGCCTGGGGCCTCTCCTTTCCATTCAGGGCTTTAAGACACAGTCAAAAGTCAGTCTTATTTACTGAAGACGTTTCTGAGGGTTTCCTTTCTCTCCTCAGCGGTAGTAAGGAAAGTCTCTGGGGTTTCCCTGGAGAAATGGTACAGCGTTACTTCTGCACACAAGGGCTCTCGAGACTGCCAGGCTAGGAGTAGCATCCTGTGTATCCCAGCCACGTGGCAATGGACATGTGGCTTCAGCTCTGAGCTGTGATCTCACAGTCTTCCAGCTGTGAACCAGGGACATTCCCACCCTTTACCCTGACTCCTAGTTGGCTTATTTTTTTTATTTTTGTCAATTAAAAAACGTTTTAAATTGGAGGATAAATGCTTTACAATATTGTGTTGGTTTCTACTATACATCAATATGAATCAGCCATAGGCATACATATGTCCCCGCCCTCTTGAAACTCTCTTCCACCCCTTTAAGGTTGTCACAGAGCGCTGGGTTGAGCTCCCTGCATCATACAGTCAATTCCCACTGGCTATCTATTTTACATACGATGATGCCTATGTTTCCAGGCTATTCTCTCAATGTGTCCCATCCTCTCCTTCCCCCACTGTGTCCATAAGTCTATTCTCTGTCTACTTCTCCACTGCTGCCCTGCAAATAGGTTGTTCATCAGTACCATCCTTCTAGATTCCATATATATATATGCATTAATATATGATATTTTTCTGTTTCTGAGTTACTTCACTCTGTATAATAGGCTCTAATTTATCTCCTTAGGATTCACTCAAGTGTGTTGTTTTTTTACGGCTGAGTAAGCTGGTTTTAGGAAAGGCAGAGGAACCAGAGATCAAATTGCCAACATCTGCTGGATCATCGAAAACACAAGAGAATTCCAGAAAAACATCTATTTCTGCTTGATTGACTATGCCAAAGCCTTTCACTGTGTGGATCACAATAAACTGTGGAAAATTCTGAAAGAGGTGGGAATACCAGACCACTTGACCTGTCTCTTGAGAAACCTATATGCAGGTCAGGAAGCAACAGTTAGAACTGGACATGGAACAACAGACTGGTTCCAAATAGGAAAAGGAGTAAGTCAAGGCTGTATATTGTCACCCTGCTTATTTAACTTATATGCAGAGTACATCATGAGAAACGCTGGGCTGGAGGAAGCA
>SJYQ01025803.1:0-71781 GCA_006410935.1 Redunca redunca
CCTTGTCCTCCCAAGGACCTAGCTTGAGAGCTTCTGTAGGCTGCCTGACAGATGGACAGACAGACAGAGGGACGGAGCTTGGGCAGACCCTCTGTGGCTGCTGCACGCACTGAGCCGAGGTGACCACTGAGTGGGTCTGAGAGCCCTGGAGGGCAATACGCCAGACTCAGCTGGTCTGCTAGCACCTGCAAAAAGGCAGGCAGGTTTCCTTTCATTTTCTCTTCAGCACAACACAGGGACAAATACAACACCCAATTATTTGTCCAGGTCTGACTTGTTGAGCCTGAGGTCTATGATGGTCCAGAAAATCACCCTAGGCCACTGCGGTCAGTAATACAGATGGTTAGTCCTCTAAACTACCAGCCCAGCTTCTCACCCACCGCTTCATAAAGATGTTCTGGCATAGTTAATACCCTCCGTGTACTTCTCTCCCCTGAAATGAAAGGAAAGGACCTGGTGGGAGGAAGAGGGGTTGACAATAAAGGACAGAAGAATCGTAATAACTGTGCCAGCAATAACACTGACATGCTCGCTGTGGCGTGGCTGATCTAAGGGCTGCATGTATTAAGGCCCTGGATTATCACAGTAACAGGAACGCTCTACTCCCTCTCCCCAACAGAAGACCACTAAACCTGCTGGGTGACCTTAAGGGACATTCTTTCCCTCTCTGGGCCTCACCATGACATGCATGGGTGAAGGTTGCCCAGTCTATGATTCTTTGAAAGACAGTAACCAGAAAATAGCTGAGAAGAGAGAGGAAAGCTTTCTTTCCTATGCCTCAGTGGCTCAAGACTTCAGAAAGTTCCATGAGTTTTGAGGGCTAGAAAACTTACTCATTACCCCATTGAATATTCCCTGAACCCTATATAAAAAATATTGGGTTCTTTTGCCCGGGATGCTTATGACAGTGGATTTGAGATGTGCCCAGAAGTCACCAAGAGGCAAGGCAGTAGCTGCTGGGCCCAGAGAGTGGTCTGGACAGTAGGTAATGGAGGGAAGGGAGAGTCACCCCTTGGAACTGAGTTGATAACTAAACGCTCCTTGAAGGAGGTGCCATTTGAACCCCGGGCCTGGAAGAATGTCTCATATATCGCTGGCAAAAATGGTGGGGTGTAAGACAGGGCATTCTAGAGGGAAGGAAAGCATAAGTGATTACACAGAGGCAAAACGGGGGTGAGGAGGGGACCAGATGGATGACTGGGGAGAAGGTTCTTTTGGGAACTAGGGGAATATATTGCTAATCTAACGTGTGACCTCAGCATGAATCAGGGACATGACAGAATCTGCAGCTTCTTTTAGGCCCATCCTTATAGAGAAGCCTGTCTGGGATACCGTGCCCACAAAGGCCCAGGACCACCTCCCTTCCCTGTGAGTTTGGGGGCAGAGACATCCATTCCTGAAAGCCCTTTAGGCAACGTGTCCCTGGCTTCACCAATATTTATGTTCCGGGCACTGTGTCGAGCACATGACTCTTACTCTTTTCTTTCCAGCTTTATTGAGATATAATTGGTAAATGGCATTGTGTAAGTTTAGGGTCTACAGTGTCATGAGTTGATATAAGTATGCATTGTGAAATGATGACTGCAATAAGGTTAAGTAACACGTTTACCATCACACATAGTTACTTCTTGTGCGTGTGTGGTGAGACCATTTAAGATCTACTCTCTGAGAACAGTTTTTTAAATTATTTATTTATTTATTTGGCGGCATCGGGTCTCAGCTGTGGCATGCAGGATCTTTAGCGGCAGCATGTGGGATCCAGTTCCGCTGTGGGATCCAGTTCCCTGACCTGGGATCAAGCCCAGTGCCCCCTACTCTGGGAGCTCGGAGCCCTAGCCACTGGACCTCCAGGGAAGTCCCTCTGAGAACATTTCAAGAATTCGGCACAGTACTGTTGACTAGAGTCACCATGTCGTACGTTAGGTCCCCAGAACTCATTCATCTTATAACTGAAAGTTCGTACCCTTTAACCAACATCTCCCCATTTCCGCCATCCTCCAGGCCCTGCTCACCACCATTCTACTTTTTGTTTTTATGTCACTCTGACCATAGATACATGACACTTCGATGTGACAGACACAGTCATCGCCCCTACTTTGTAGAAGGTGAAGTCGCTCAGTCGTGTCCGACTCTTTGCAAACCCATGGACTGTAACCTACTAGGCTTCTCTGTCCATGGGATTTTCCAGGCAAGAATACTGGAGTGGACTGCCATTTCCTTCTCCAAGGGATCTTCCCGACCCAGGGATCGAACCCGGGTCTCCTGCATTGGAGGCAGACGCTTTAACCTGTGAGCCACTAGGGAAGCCCACTTTGTAGAAGAGACTCAAAAGTCTAATAAGTGGTAGAGCCACCTTCATACTCAGGTCTGTCTAGGGGCAGAGTCCAAGCTCTCAAAGGCTTTTATGGACTGAATGTTTGTGCATCCCCCCAAATTCAGAGGTTGAAGCCCTACTCCTCCATGTGAAGGTATGTGAAGGTCTTTGAGAGGTAATTAGGTTTGGGTGAGGTCACGAGAGTAGGGTCCCCATGATGGGACTGCTATTACCCTTAGAAGAAAGAGAGGGGGACTTCCCTGGTGGTCCGGTAGTTAAGAATCCACCTGCCAATGCAGGGGGCACGGGTTCGATCCCTGGTCCAGGAAGATCCCACATGCCGTGGGGCACCTAAGCCCATGAGCTGCAACTTCTGAAGCCCACGGGCTCTAGTGCCTGTGCACTGCAACAAAGAGAAGCTCCCGCTCGCTGCAACTGGAGAAAGCCCGCTCGCGGCAATGAAGACATAGCACAGCCAAGAAAACAAAGAAATAAGAAAGAAAGGGACTTCCTAGCGGTCTAGTGGTTAAGACTTCATGCTTCCAATGCAGGGGGTATGGATTCAATCCCTGGGTAGGGGAACTAGATCCCACATGCTGGATGGCATGACCCTCCCAAAAAGAAAGAAATACCCTAAAAAAAGAAGAGACCAGAGGTCTCTCTCTGACATGTGGACACACAGCAAGAAGGCACCGAGCAGGGAGAGAGTCCTCACCTCACTAAGAACTCGATCATGCTGACACCTTGATCTTGCATTTCCCAGCCTCCAGAACTGGGAGAAAGCAACTCTTGTTGTTTAAGCCACTCAGCTTATAGTATTTTGACAGCAGCCTGAGCTAAGACACCCACCACATGACTGTGCTTGTCCACCAGTCCTGACGCTGCAGAAGGCATCTTAGCCTCTGACATCACAGGATTCTTCACTGGCAAGGGAGTCAAGTTCCCGGGCATACCAGGCAGCTTTGACACCTGATGCTAACATGGATTTATCTGCAGAGCTCTGAGAGCTATTCTCCAGACAATAAAGAAGGACACAAAGGGACTTCCCTAGAGGTCCAGTGATTAAGACTCTGTGCTTCCCCAGCACGGGGCACATGTTTCATCCCTGGTTGGGGAGCTAAGATCCTGCATGCCACCTGGCACGCCACCCCCAAAAAAAGCCACAGAGAAAACACAAAGATGTGTTTCCATCCTCTTTCTCCTCAACTGAAGTCTGATAAGCTCTGCAGTCTTTCAACTACTCCTTAGTCATGAGGCCTGTACCTGGAGTGTCCCTAGGGGTAAGAGTACTTTGCAATACATTAGGAGGCAGACATGGCAACCCGCTCCAGTATTCTTGCCTGGAGACTCGCCATGGACGGCAGAGCCTGGTGGGCTACAGTCCACGGGGTTGCAAAGAGTCAGACACGATTAAGCGACAGAGCAACGACAACAAGTCTCAGGGATACGTCTCTCACGTAAGCAGCCCCCAGCCTTGCCTGGCTCAGGTTCAGCCAAGTATTGTAAGGAGCATTTTAAGGCCAATTAACCTTTGCGGAACCTCTCAGTGGAAAGCAGGAGAAAACTGGGGTATCCGCTCTACATCCTATGCTATCCAACTTCTCGTGTCTTCACTGTCCTGGCGCTGAAAAGGGAAGAAGATCAGTATGCTCAAAACTTTTCTCGAAATTTCTTTGTTCTCTGAACAGAGGTATATGTCTGTGGGAAGATAACACTACCTGGTGAGGGAAAAGAGATTCACTTTCCTAGGGAAGGACCCTGTACTTCTGAAAAACCTTCCCACAGAACCTCAAAAGGTAAAGGCTCTGAGGAATTCAGTTCCCCTTGCAGTGCCACTAGGCCAGAAGCACTTTTCAGAGCTGTGTTTGTGTATGCTCAGTTGCTTCAGTCGTATCCAACTCTTGGGTTGGACTCTTGAGACCCCAAGGACTATAGCCTGCCAGACTCCTCTGTCCATAGGATTCTCCAGGCAAGAATCCTGGAGTGGGTTGCCATCCCTTCCTCCAGGGGATCTTCCCAACCCAGAGACCAAACCCGTGTCTCTTATGGCTCCTGCTTTGGCAGGCGGGTTCTTTACCACTAGGGTCACCTGGGAAGCCCCCTCAGTGCTGCAGGGGTTGGCAAGTCTCTGAGACATCACTCCTACAGAGGCAGCCCCCAGCCTTACCTGGCCCAGGCTCAGCTGAGAATTAGTATTACTTTTTCTAGTATTTATTTATTTGGCTGCATGGGGTCTTAGTTGCAGCACGTGGGCTCCAGTTCCCTGACCAGGGATTGAACCCAGGTCCTCCTGCATTGGGAGTGTGGAGTCTTACTCACTCAGCTGAGTGTTATTAAGAGGAGTTTAGACTCTCTTCCAGAGCCACTGGGAAACAGGGCCCGATCTCAAGCTCTGGGTGGAGAAAGTGAGGACTGGGAGCTGCAGTAGCCTTGGCTTCCTGCTGAATGATTTCAGCTGTCTGCCCCTGCGCATCTCTTCCACAGTGGGCCCCACACCCAATGTCTAGTCTGACGGGTGGCAGACAGGAAGATGCTGTCCCTCTGCCTCCTCACCCCTCCGGAGTCTCAAGCTCTGGAGACGTCCTTAGATCTTAGCTATGACTTGGATGAAACGCGGCTCCTCCCCCTAACCCTGCTCTCATGGCCCAGAGTCTTTTAGACAGCTCGTTGCCCAATCCCGTCCATGCCCCACTGAGTTCTTTTCCAGGTTCCTATTTCTATCTGATTACTCAAGCTTCTTTCCTCCAAGAAGCCACATGCTTGTTACATGGGGGTGCCTGTAGGTCACCAGCAGAAGGATGGGGGTGCTGGGAACAGTCCCCTTTCTGGACCCCAGAGCCTTCAGGGGTGGCTCCCCACTCCCAGAAGCCAGTGTCCCAGGAGGCCTGGGACCACCCAGGAGAGACAGTGCAGCCCCAGATGATGTCTTGACTGGGTTTTCAGTTTCCCTAGACAGCAGTCTCTTTTGCAGGAGGCCCCTGCCCATGGGCTGTATGCTAGGCAGTCCCAAGCAGAAGACAGTAGCGGCCACTCTTTACAGTCCAGGAAGGACATGGAGCCTCTTCTTAGCACTAGCTGGACATGGCTCCAGGCCCTCTCTGCCCTTCAGGTCCCCGGCTCTTCAGGCAAATGCACTGTTGGAGCAAAGCTGCTGAGACAGGAGGCTTTGGGGCTGGTTGGCTAGGACCTCCACACAGGAGGTTAGTTCTCTAGGTACCTTTAAGGGAAGGCTGGGGCTTCCCAGGTGGCGTTAGTAGTAAAGAATCCGCCTGCCAAGGCAAGAAATGCAAGAGATGTGCAAGGCAAGAAATGCAAGAGACGTGGGTTCAATCCCTGGGTCAGGAAGACCCTGGGGAGGAGGGCATGGCAACCCATCCAGTATTCTTGCCTAGAGGATCCCATGGACAGAAAAGCCTGGCAGTCTCCAGCTCATGGGGTCACAAGGAATCTGAGCTGGCTTTTTTCTGAAGGTAAGAGGGATGCTTTTGTAGAAAGTCACCCTATTTGCCTCCCACGGCAACTAACCACAGATGAGGAAGCAGCCACAGAGAAGCCCTGGCGAGACTCCTGGCTCCCAGGGCCACACATGGTGCTGTACACGCCAGCAGGCTCCTGAAAGACCATGAACACCAACAGCAGGACACGTGGGCAGCATTTCTGCTGACTTCTAACGTAGCTTTCAGGACCAAAAAGGGAAGAGAGTCTGCCTTGTCTGGGAGAACATGTCCCGGGCCACTAACAGCAGCTGACCATCCACCTGGCTTGCCTAATCTTGCCAGCAAAGGAGCCTGACAAGACAGGATGAGACACTCCCTTAGCAAGCCTGTTCTTCCCAGGGAGCTGGTGAAGGTGTGGAAGCTTCTGTCGGGCAGTGGTCAGGGTCACAGATGTCTTATTTTGGAACACAAGTTCTCTCTGGCTCTGCAGCTGGCTGGGATGAATGGGGAAACAGGAACCAGGCTGAGGTCCTGCTGTGAGAACACCCAAGCTGTTCCGCTCAGAAGCCACACTGCAATTAGCACCCTGTCATTTGCTCATTTGTATTCATTCCACATGTCATCAGAGACCTCAGGGAAGGTGTGAAGTGTATAGGCAGTTGGCTTTCTTATTTTTCAAACTGTTAAGTTTATACAATTTGCTTTTCCTGTTGTGAAATTAATAAAGTCACGATTTTAAAAAGATTTGGACAATAAAAGAGTAAAATGTGATCTGTGAATGTACCACCCCGTTAGCATTTTTCAGCCCCTGCTGTTACATGCACAAAGGGGTCTTTAAAAAAAAAAAATTAAAGTACAATTACTTTATAATGCTGTATTAGTTTCTGTACAACAACATGAATCAGGTATATGTATGCGTATGTCCCCTCCCTCTTGAGCCTCCCTCCCAGCCCTCATTCCATCCCTCTAGGTCACCACTGAGCTGAGCTCCTTGTGCTACACAGCAGGTTCCTCCTAGCTGTCTATTTCACACATGGTAGTGTATATATTGAGGCTTCCTAGGTGGTGCTAGTGGTAAGAACCAGCTTGCCGATGCAGGAGAAGTGGGTTCGATCCCTGGGTCAGGAAGATCTCCTGGAGGAAGGCATGACGACCCACTCCAGGATTCTTGCCTGGAGAATCCCATGGACAGAGGAGTCTGGCGGGCTACAGTCCATGGGGTCGCAAAGAGTCGGACACGACTGAGCGACTATCACTCACGTAGTCATAAAGCAGCTCTCCAGAGCGTACGCAGGAGCTTCTCGACCACTGATCCTCAGCCAGTCCAGCTCTCATTCTCTCTGCCTGTCCTGTGAGGTCCAGCAGGCCAAGGGTGCTACCTAGATAAGCTATGACTTCACTCTGCTCAGGGCCTCCTTGACCCCAAACACCAAGATGAGCTCCCATGTGGAAACACTAGTTCACTGTCCAGGTTTGTTCACAGTGCAAGTGAGATGTCTCTGCTTCCTTGGAGGAGGGAGGAACATCAGCTGCTGGTCAGCACCATCCAGGGACACCAGAAGTAAAGTCTCATTTGCAGAGTAGGAAGCTGAGAGCTGCTGGGGTCAGAGTAGGGGGCTGGGAGTCCTAGGGTGGCCCAGGGCTACCCACTTGCCTTGCAGAGGCTGCCCTAGTGACATCAGCTTTACGGCAAAGGAAACTGAGGAGGAGGAATGGAGGAAGAAGCAGGGAGAATGTCAGACAAACTCAGGCATGAGCTCACTGCCGAAAGCCTAAACCCTGGCAGAGACAGAAAGAGTGGAGGCCATTCCCAACTGAGGAGGGTAGGACAGAGAAGTGCCTTTCCCACATGCTGGCACATGCAGGAAATGCCACTGTTTGCAGAACACCCTGGGGAAGCAGACAAAGCTGCCAGCTGTCAGAGGTGAAGAGGGCCATTCCTCTGCCCCATGACTTGGCCTGAGGCTGAGATGTCACTATTTCTCCACACCTTCAGTGAGTTCTAGGCACCCAGATCGGGAAGCTCTGGGAGTGGGATTGGGGGAGGTGGTTTTCTGCTTCCAACAAACACTCTCAGGGCTTCAGCCACAGGCTTCAGAAGCATTTCTACTTTTTGAGCTAATTAATTATTTGGCTGCATTGGGTCTCAGTTGCGGGATCTTCACTCTTCATTGCAGCATGCAGGATTTTCAGTTGTGGTACATGGGATCTAGTTCCCTGGCCAGGGATTGAACCCAGGGTCCCCTGTATTGGGAGCTCTGTGTCCTAGCCACTGGATCACTAGGGAAGTCCCTCATAAGCATTTCTGATTTTAGAAGCCCTCACACTGCCAAGAAAAAAATCAGTGAAACCCCCTCTAGGGCAGCAATGCCAGCCCCNGCATGAGCTCACTGCCGAAAGCCTAAACCCTGGCAGAGACAGAAAGAGTGGAGGCCATTCCCAACTGAGGAGGGTAGGACAGAGAAGTGCCTTTCCCACATGCTGGCACATGCAGGAAATGCCACTGTTTGCAGAACACCCTGGGGAAGCAGACAAAGCTGCCAGCTGTCAGAGGTGAAGAGGGCCATTCCTCTGCCCCATGACTTGGCCTGAGGCTGAGATGTCACTATTTCTCCACACCTTCAGTGAGTTCTAGGCACCCAGATCGGGAAGCTCTGGGAGTGGGATTGGGGGAGGTGGTTTTCTGCTTCCAACAAACACTCTCAGGGCTTCAGCCACAGGCTTCAGAAGCATTTCTACTTTTTGAGCTAATTAATTATTTGGCTGCATTGGGTCTCAGTTGCGGGATCTTCACTCTTCATTGCAGCATGCAGGATTTTCAGTTGTGGTACATGGGATCTAGTTCCCTGGCCAGGGATTGAACCCAGGGTCCCCTGTATTGGGAGCTCTGTGTCCTAGCCACTGGATCACTAGGGAAGTCCCTCATAAGCATTTCTGATTTTAGAAGCCCTCACACTGCCAAGAAAAAAATCAGTGAAACCCCCTCTAGGGCAGCAATGCCAGCCCCTACAGCAGGTGAATTGAGGCAATGTCCAGGTGAATTCACTCACACACCCAGACAATGGGGCTGAAGGCACACTTCCCAGGAGGACACCTTATCCGCTGGGCATGACTGCTGACAAGGCAGAATTGATAGCCTGGAGGTGAATGCCACAGCTTGGGCCAGAAGTTGGTTGTGCCAATCTTGTCAAAAGATTCCTGTTTCTCAGCCAAGGCGGAGACTGATACTTACTTTTACAAAGACAGAACTGCCAACACAGTTCTGTCAACAGGAACCTTTTGACAAGATTGGCACAACCAATGTCTGGTTGTGCCTTTGTAGCAGCTCTTCTCTGATGCTCTGAACCTGGGCTAGCCCACCCTAGGTGCCTGGGGGTAGAGACACCTGCTAATTCCCCGGGGCACTGCTACCAGGTCAGTGCAAGCAGCCACATTGCCCAGAGCGGCTCACATCAGCAACAGCCTCAAAGGCTTGGCTTCTGGGCTGCTTCTCTTCCGGATGCAGAGCTTAATGGTGAAGGTCAGGATGTGGGTTCTGGACCTGGGTTCAAGATCTGATGTCCTTAAGCAATTCAACCTCTCTGAGCCTCAGTTTCTTTCATTGTAATATAATAGTAATGGTAGATGTCTCAACAGCATGGTTGAGAGGATCAAATGAGATTAACAGATGTAATACCCCCATGGCAGTGCCTGCCCCATCCTATCCACCCAAGCAAAGTTATTATAGCTATTTACATTATGTAGGTTGAATTTTGCATATGCACACACATACACTTTATACCTCTCTCTTGAGAGCCAAAACAAGGCAAAAAGTGAAACAGCCCGCTGAAAAGATTACCACAAGCCTAAAGCAGAGTCGTGCTGACTGATACTGAGGCCCCCAAAGCCAAACCACACTCTTTGTTCTCTGTAATTGTCTCATTGTTACTGCAGAGTTAATTTTTTAACATTTTTAAGTGTCAAAGCAACCCTATTCTTCTTAAGTGTGTCCCCGTGTACTTTGCTATTCAATAGCAGCCGGAATAAGAAAAAGAAAAACATAATCTCTTTGCCTTCAACTCAGGACTGTCATACTTGAGTGAGACAGGAACTTCCACATTGCTAAAGGTCCTTGAAAGATTTCAAGGGCAATGGAAGCTGAAAATTGTATTGAGTACAATTTATAAGCTCTCCTGAGAAACAGAATTTTCTCCAGGGCACCAAGGTAGAGTATCCTCTTTGATAAAAAGGGAAATTGAGGTCTGAAGTGTTTAAATGTGTTCAAAGCAAAAAAAAAAAGGAGTAAAGTATGTATATAGCCAAAGCTATGGTTTTTCCAGTAGTCATGTACGGATGTGAGAGTTGGACCATAAATAAGGCTAAGTGCCAAAGAATTGATGCTTTCCCACTGTAGTGTTGAAGAAAACTCTTGAGAGTCCCTTGGACAGCAAGGAGATCCAACCAGTCACTCCTAAAGGAAATCAATGCTGAATATTCATTGGAAGGACTGATGCTGAAGCTTCCGCCATCTGAGGTAGAGACAACTCAATGGAAAAGACCCTGATGCTGGGAAAGATTGAAAGCTAAAGGAGACGAGGGCAACAAAGGATGAGACAGCATTACCTACTCCATGGACATGCATTTGAGCAAACTCCAGGAGATGGTGAAGGACAGGGAAGCCTGGTGTGCTGCAATCCATGGGGTTACAAAGAGTCACACACGACTGAGCAACAACAATTTTATGTTAAAATGATAAACCGTGTATTACCCAAGGTAAATACTCAATCAAAATCTTTGACCAACGTACTTCCTGGCAGTCTAATGGTTAGGGTTCTGTGCATCCACGGCAAGGGGCACAGGTTCAATCCCTGGTCAGGAAACTAAGATCTCACATGCCACGTGGTGCTGCCAAAAACAAATCGTGGACCAAGAAAAAAAATTTCTTAAAATCTGAAATTTGCACCTCCCCCTTAACGCATACATACTATACAAACTTCTACACAAATTATAAATTTTAAGGCATGTCTGAGTATTACCACAGGGACATGTGATCCAGAAGGACCTCCTTTAATAACAGATTCAGCTATGCTAGAACCCCATAGCTCACATCAAACAGAAAATGTCTATTGCTCAGCTTGAACTTTAAGTGTGATGGCTCATTCTAAACTGCAAGTGGAAAGGTTATCCCTCCTGCCTTTCCATAGACTCTTCAGCCAACAGTACCCAAACACAAATCCCAAACACAAATGAGTTAGGAAAACACACACACACACACATTCATATTTAAGGGCATTTAAGGGTATTTCCCCTGCGGACAAAGAGGTCCAACTTCCCCACAGTCTTCTGAAGGATCTTCCCTCCCACACGGTGTGCCCACTGGCGCTTAATAACGCTTTCTCATGCTTTCATGTATTAGCCCTTTGTAAATGTTCCATGAAATCTGATGATCCTGTTATAAAGGGAAGATGATTCATAATCATCTATTCCTAACCCGCAGACCCTTGATGAAAGCCTGCCTAGGGTTAGGGTTTAGAAACACAGCGGCTGGAAACAGTCGGCTTGAAGATTAATGGCTCTCTCATTTAAAGGAGGCGGCCCCAGACGTCTGCAGCAATGGTCAATTCCGCTCCCCGCGCCGCCAGCCTCTCCATTAGGTCACATGAACTAATGGATAGGATCCTGAGGAGGCCCCCTCGCAAGGGGCTTCTGACCCTAGCAGGGCTCTCCGCCAGCCTCCAGGGGGCGGGGCCGCAGGCTCCGGGTCACGTGACGGGGGCTGCGGTATTTAAATATGAAATTGAGCACCGGCAGCTAAACCTCACCGGCAACCAGCGCTGCCCCCGCCTGCACGCATGACTAATCTGACATCAAATCAGAAACCCCTCGGTGACCTGCAGCTGAAGGAAGAGCCTGGTAGGCGAGGCGGCCTGGGTTTCCGAGGTCTACGCAGTTAATTGCGATGCAAATGAATTCTCGCAGGAAGTCAGATGCCACAACGCTCTGGGGGCCTCAGCATCTGGGGGGTGGTGGTGAAGGAAGGCCTAGGCTCTCCCCCAAAACCGAGGGTGTAGTGTTTGGTGTGGGTCTTGACACGCCTTAGGCCAAATAGCAGGAAGCGGCAGAACTGACGGGGAGGTGAAACCAGCTCCAACCTTTATTCTGTCTTTAAAATAAATACATAGGTTAAAGAGTTTTCATTTTCTGGCCTTGGTGCTGGGTCCACTGGGAAAATCCCTGGAGCAGAGTGGAAGTGAGGGAGAAGGCACAGGTCCACCTGCCCAAGATGCCAGGTGGCCCCATTTCTTCTCTGGCTCCCTGCTCTTCCCAACTGAAGCCACTTTCAGGGTCTCCAGGATTCCCCCAGGGCACTTGGGGAAAGTGTTAAAGAGTCCCCAGCCCCAGAAACTTTTCCTGGAGGCACTTCAAGGATGGCTTATCAACTCGTCCTAGCAAAAGGGAAGATCTGAAATCCAGATGTGGGTGCCCTGAAATTCAAATTATACATCTAGGTCCTGCCCACTCAGGTCTCCCAGAAGACAGCTGCCAGAGGAGAGTATAGCTGAGCTGAGAGACCCCAGTGTCCCTTGAGGCTCCCTCAGACCCATTTTGAGTTTGTAAGAAATACACCACTGAGCAAGACTCATTTTTTTTTCTTTTTTGAATATAACAAAGAAGGGGAAATAAGAATAGATAGCATATTAAAAAGCAGAGACATTACTTTGCCAACTAAGGTCCGTCTAGTCAAGGCTATGGTTTTTCCAGTGGTCCTGTATGGATGCGAGAGTTGGACTGTGAAGAAAGCTGAGCACCGAAGAATTGATGCTTTTGAACTGTGGTGCTGGAGAAGACTCTTGAGAGTCCCTTGGACTGCAAGGAGATCCAACCAATCCATTCTAAAGGAGATCAGTCCTGGGTGTTCATTGGAAGGACTGATGCTAAAGCTGAAACTCCCATACTTTGGCCACCTCATGCAAAGAGTTGACTCATTGGAAAAGACCCTGATGCTGGGAGGGATTGGGGGCAGGAGGAGAAGGGGACGATGGGATGAGATGGCTGGATGGCATCACCAACTCAATGCACATGAGTTTGAGTAAACTCCGGGAGTTGGTGATGGACAGGGAGGCCTGAGGTGCTGCGATTCATAGGGTTGCAACTGAGCGACTGAACTGAACTGAACGTTTTACTTATTTTTTTTAATATTTTAAGCTATTTCTTTAAAAAAATATTTATTTATTTATTTGACTGCTTTGGGTCTTAGTTGCAGCCCTCTGGCTTCTCTCTAGCTGTGGTGCGTAGGCTTAGTTGCTCTGTGGCATGAGCACGCACACGAGGGATCTTAGTTCCCCTACTGCGGATTGAACCTGCCTCCCGTGCATTGGAAGGTGGATTCTTAACCACTAGGTCAGCAGGGAAGTCCTACCTATGAATATTTTAAATGCACATATTTTTCAACTCTGCAATTCCCTCTTTTCTAGAGAAATATTCACGCAGGTGTACCCACAGACTATATACCATACATGGTTTTCCAGTGTGGCGTTGTTTGGAGTAGGAGAAATTGGGATAGCCCGCTAAGGATGAGATCTGTCCTGTTGCCTTTTCTCTAGTAAGAGAGGTGCTGGGGAAAAAACGCTCTTGGAATCACAGACCTTATAACAGACCTTATCATTCCTTGGGCAGCCTCTCTTGTAAGATCAACCACTTTGGAGCCACTAACTTCAGAGACGGCCTCCCTGCTACGTCTAGAAAAGAGATTATCAGAGGCCTGCCTGTGTTCCGAGGGTTTGAAAAAAGAAGTTGCCTGACTCCCTATGGGTCCCCAGGGATGGAAAGGAAGTAGTGGTGGAGGCTAGAACTTGTCCCATCTGGCCTCCCTGGGCAGACTGACACATGGGAAGCAGCTCTGCCTGGGACCTGAAGGACAAAGGCATCAGGAGCTCCCCAGCTGAGCTCACGTGGAGGGATGGACGTTCTCCTCTCCAAGAATAGCAGCAGCCTGTGCGGGGTCTTGGGCAGTGCATTCCCACGCCACCTCTGTGTCCCAGGGGCATCTGCTGGCCTGTGAAGTGAGAAGTCCTTCTGATTAAGGAGACCCACGTCCTCTGCCCACTTGGGTGTACCAGGACCAAGGGCGGCTCCCTCTTTAACTCTGTAAAGGAGAGCTTTGAGGATCTGGTAGGCCCTCCTGGTGGTAGGCACATGGGCACTGGAGCTGAAGAAAGAAAAAGTGCCAGAGGATGTGCCCTCAAGATTGTGGAGCAGGTGCTACCACTTTCATAACTACTGGTCAACCAGCGAAGATATGGTTAGTATTTGAACAGCACTGGCTGCCAACAGTTTGGAGAGACCTACCTTGGGTCTTATGAGGCAGTTGAAGATGGCAAGCCCATAGCATGGATCTCTATTGTCTATACATTTAGGTGGTGAAAACCTGCTTACCAGCCTAGTCCCATAGTGAGATTGCAGGCCCTTGAAGCAGAGGCTTGAACCCCTCCTGGTTCACTGCTTGGCACAATTCAGGTGTCCATAAAGTTGCTTTATTGGTGCCTGTCTCCCTTTCTCCTAGATAGGAGTTTATGGTAGCCCAGAATTGACCTCTCATAGCCAAAAAATCAGACATGCAATGCTTTACTCCTCGGAACCTGTTTGGAAGTAGGTAGTGTTTTCTTGTCCAACTTCTTCTCTTTTAACCCTCTAATACTTGGTGATTTAGATACCTCATAGACATTGAAAATTAGAGTGAAGGTATTTTATTGACCTTTTTATTGACAGGTGTAGAGGTTATAAGTACTCCTTGTTCTCACAGTGACTTTCAAAAAAATACCAGAAAGACTACCATTTATCAAAGTCCACCAGGTCTGCTATTGATAAACTCAGCAAATTTTCACATCACAGCAAAACCATGTTAATACCACATTGGTCCCTGCTTCCAAAGACCACACACACACACATGTATTTCATGCCACCTAAATCTAAATCAGTGAAGGCTGATCTCTTTGAGAGAGACAGAAAGTAATGGAATTCGGAAAGGCAGAAATTCAGCCTGCCTGTGTTGGGACTTTGGGACTGTCGCTTGTCACCTGGCTGGAAAGATGTGACCCTCCCTCAATACTCTTCTTTCTGGAGCTCAGCAGGAAGAATGTATGTGAGTGAGCAGTCATACCTGAAACCTGATACCCTCAAACCCCATGATCATTATCTCAGGGCAGCAAGAGGGTCACTTACATGATCCAAAGCACACCTGGCCAGATCTCAATGGATTTCTCTGTACCACGCTCAAGTCTCACTCAGCTTTCTGCTGCTGTGTTTGCATTCAGGCCAAAGGTCACCTTAGGCTGCTTCCTCCCTCTGACTGCCTGCTGGCTCCAAAAACAAATGGATTCTTTTATCAACTGTCTGGCAACTCTTTATCTACTCATACAAACTCAAAAGGGCTTTTATTCCCTCCACCTTTTGATTAGAAGCATCTAAAGTTCTTAAGTAAACTCGAGATTTGGGGTGGGGGGGGGAGCTTCCTATTTAATGTCAATGTTTGGGCTGTATGGACAGAAACAGCCTCATCAGACATGAACCAGCAAATTCTACTCCGAGTATACACACAAAAGAATTGAAAGCAGGGTCTCAAAAAGACCTGTACACCAATTTCACAGCAGCATTATTCACAGTAGCTAAAACATGGAAGCAACCCAAGTGTCCACTGATAGATGAATGGATAAGCAAACTATGGTATGTAGTGGAATATAATTAATCCATAAAAAGGAAGGAAATTCTGCCATCTGCTACAGCATGGATGAACCTTGAGGACACTGTGTTAAGTGAAATAAGCCAGTCACAAAAAGACAAATACTGTATGTTTCCACTTCTAGGAGGTACTCACAGAGTAGACAAATTTCTAGAGACAGAAAGTTGAATGGTGGTTGCCAGAGGCAGTGGAAAGTAGGGGGTGGAGAGTTAGTGTTTAATGGGTATAGAGCTTAAGTTTTACAAGATGAAATGAATTACAGAGATACATGGTGGTCATGGCTGCAAAATGTTATCAATGTACTTAATACTACTGAACGGTACACTTAAAATGGTTGAAGATGATAAATTTTGTTATGTGTAGTTTACAATAAAGTTTTTGGGGAAAAAAAAAGATATAATTTAGATAGCTAGTGCTAGGAAAACAGAGGACAAATTATAATATGAGTTATTTATTGAGCGCTCACTAGGCACAGAGGTGAAATAACTTTTAAAGATCCTCACAGCTAGTAAATCTGACTCCAGAGCCCGCACTGTTTACTCCTAGAAGACAGTTCCTACCTTCAGCAAGCCTTGTGAGTGAGGTAGGGCTGTCACTGAACTTACCATAATAAGAGGCAGAATGAAACAAGTCTTAAATTGACATGCGAAAGCAAGTCCTAGGGTAGGAGCCATATCTGGGACCAGAGTTTGGACTCAGGAGACTATTTTCACCAAACAGTGAAAGGACTGTGAAATTCCCCAGCCTATTCTGGAATGGAGTCGCAGAGAATCAGCCGCTGTGACCATAAGACAGATCCACAGTTTTTTCTAATGGATCTTTCTTTAAGACATGGTCCCAAACTACAGCCCAGGTACCAAGGGAAAAAGCCGGCTATTTCCACTTTTCAGTTTCTAAAACCTCTGGATTTTGTAATGTGCTCAGGGTAGGAGTTGGATCAGACAGGGGAGTGGTCAGAGGAAAAACTGCAGATTCTGAGTTTTCTTTCCATGTGGTGCCTGCAACCAACTCACCCAGAGGCTGTGATTCAGGGTTAGAGACAGCTGTCCGTCAAGGTGGGACTTAGCAGGAAGATGACCCTGCTGTAGGTGCCTAAGCAGATATTATTTAGTCTGAATTAAGGCTTCAGAGGTTGAAGATCATTCCTAACTCAGAAGAAGTTCTATGCTGGCAGAGACACTGTATTAACCCCACAGTAACTGCATGTCTTCAAAGATGACAGGCTGTGGCTCCAAAGAAACAAACTGGTTTTAAAAAAAGGCATCAGTGTAAGATTCTATTTTGAGGAGGTGTGAAATGCTCTCCGGGGACTTCTTTTTTTCTCTCTCTCTCTCTCTTTTTTTGGTCCTAATCCATTAGTTATTAGAGAACTGCTCCAACCTAAACATTTATTTTGGCTTTCATCAATATTTAGAATTTATATACTAGTATATTTTATTGTTTATTTTATTGCTCTTTCTCTTTCCCTTTCAATTGTTTTTTTTTGGCTGTGCTAGGCCTTCGTTGCTTGGCGCAGGCTTTCTGCAGTAGTGTCAGTCGGGGGCTACTCTTTGTTGCCTTGCTTGAGCTCCTCTTGTAGCAGAACACAGGCTCTAGGTATGTGGGCTTCAGTAGTTACAGCATGCAGGTTCAGTAGTTGTGGTGCACGGGCTTAGTTGCTCCTCAGCGTGAGGAATCTTCGCTGACCAGGGATCGAACCTGTGTCCACTGCACTGGCAGGTGGATTCCCTACCACTATGCCACCAGGGAAGTCCTGCCTTAAGTTTTAAGTTACCTACCTTAACAAGGCTAAATGCTAAATGTGTACAATTAACTCGAAGCAAAGAGAGACTTAAGATTTGAAAATAAAAATTCTGATTGTAAATGTCTTTTTTTTCCCATTATTTTGGCAGCTATTTCAATGTATATGTAAGCACAATGCCTAAGTTCTGTTTCTTTCCAAATAAGTCACATGGGTGAAATACAACTGCTCAAATCTAATTTTGATCTCCTAAATCAGTGCTTTCATAGTATGTGTGAGTTTGAAGCATAAAATGAAAAAAAAGGTTGTTTCTCTCTTTCTTCCCCCCATCAAAAAAAAACCCAAAACAATGCACTCACCCTTGCAGACATTTCATAGGTGAAATGGAAGAAGAAAATAGGGCCAAGGAGATGTTGATTTGGGGGCCTATTTATTAAGACCCTGTTGGCAAAGACAAGTGAGGGTCCACTAGAGATTCCTGCCCCAGTCCCCTCCCCAGAGTAAGGCTGTTGCTGGGGACCAGCTACTCAGTCAGGGGCTACACATGCCAGGACCCCTGCATCTAAGAGGGGCACGTGCTTCATCTCTGCCAGTGGAACATAGAAGAAATGGGTATCTGTTCTGGGCTGAGAGAGTTAAAAAGCAAGTGTGCCTTCACTCTCTTGCTGCCAAGTGCCCTCTGATGACTGAGAAGGACAGGGATCCAGAGGAGGGCAGATCCACAGGGGTATGGGAGCCCGGATTCTCAGCAATACCACGAAGCAAGCCAGCCCACCAGGAACACGTGCAGACACTACCCTTAGCCTGTTAAGCCGCTGATACTTCATTATAGAGGGGCTTCCCAGGTGGCACAGTGGTAAAGAATCCGCCCACCAATGCAGGAGATGCAGGAGACTTGGGTTTGATACCAGGGGAAGATCCTCTGGAGGAGGACATGGCAACCCACTCCAGTATTCTTGCCTGGAAAAGAATGGACAGAGGAGCCTGGCGGGCTACAGTCCATGGGGTCGCAGAGTCAGACATGACCAAGCGACTAGGCACGCATTTTGTTAGAGTGGGCATGTTAATTCCAAGGTGCTGAGACTGGGGATTGGAAGAGGGAGGAAACACTTATTAGTGAGTTAAGAGGCACACTAGGACACTTATTAGTGAGTTAAGAGGCACACTAGGTAATAAACACAATTTTTTCTCTATGGAAAACTCTGACACAAAGATTATCATCTCAAATGTCTACAATGCTGGGCAGGTATGTAGTGTCATACTAGCGTATATGAACACCTAGGTCGTTCTTATTATGTAACAAGCACACTCTATTCTAAGCACTTATTCTAACTCAGTTCTCACAGATTTGCGAGGTAAACAATTATAACCCCCATTTAGCAGATGCAGAAACTGAGCCCCACAGAGGTTAAGTAATTTGCCTAAAGTCACACAGCTAGTAAGTGGCAGAGGCAGGATGCAAGGCCAGGAAGCTCTGTTCACACTATACACACACTTCTCACAATGTGGGTGGATAAAGGTGGATGAAGCTGAGGCAATCAGTGAAATCATGTCCAGTCTCAAGGGGTCAGCTACTCAGTGCCACTCACAGGTATTGTCGACCTTCCTATCTTTCAAGAAAACTCAGAAAATTCAAATTTTATGTGAAATCTCCCAATTAAAAAAAAAATTAACCCCCTACAGCCCAAACAAAGCGTATCAGCAGACTGCATGTAGCCTGGGGCCAGGCCAGCCACTTGCCATTCCTGCTTTCAGAAAAGCTGTCTCCAAGGACCACACTGTCTACTGCTTGTCCAAAGGCCCTGGGGAATTCTGAGTCTGGAAGCCAGAAGAAGCGTCAACTCTGCAAACAACAGCTCCTTCAGGCCCGCTGATATGAATAATTAATTTCTGTTTTCTCACTGCCAGTCCACAAAGGTTACCAACAAGCCGGGCATTCAGGAAGAACACCATGCCCTTCTGAGACAATGAGGACAGGCGTGGGGGGTCCTGGGGGCGCATGGGGAGCCCCATAATGAAGTCCGGCATGGTGGCCTGGGCTCAAAGGGAGCCTGTGGCTGCGGGTACGGGCCTGTGTGCACGCTCCCCGCCTGGCTGCCTCCACGGGGCCATCAGAGCGGCCGAGAGGCTCGTTAGAGACGTGACACTCTGTGGCCTTCTCGGCTGACTGTCAGCGGGAAAGCTCTGAATTCCTCAAGATGCTTTAAAATAAAACAAAAAGGCACAATTATGCAGCCAAACTGAAGGCAAGGCAGCTGCATACAAAGCAGGGCTTTCTTCTAATAGGACCACAACCTCAGCTCGCCAGTGCGGAGCCCTCACCTTCCTCCCCGGCCCGCAGCTGTGAAGCATCCGTAATTGGACGCTCCACTGCTTCAGCTCTTGGATTATTCAAACTGCAGGATTTCCAGGAGCCTCGGGTTTCAATTAAGGATATGACCAGGCAGCAAGATGAGCACGATCCTCTTACCATCTATTTCATGCACATATTTCATGCGCATGGCCAAACTAGTAATGTCTGTGATAATAATAATAATAAAATTAGCCAACATATACTGTTTATTACATCTCGGGTGCTAAGTGCTTTATATATCAGGTTATTTAATCTTCATACCAATTTAATTAGGTATTCATCATATTTTTATCATTCTCCAAGATAAGGAAACTAAGGCACAAAAAATTTCAGTTAGCTCAAAGTCACACAGCAGTTAAGTGGCAAACTTGGGATTCAAACCCAAGCAATGTGGTCCTAGACTGCATGCTCCTGAGCACCATACCAGTGACTGTACATTTATGCAGAGCTTATTGTATGCCAGACCCTGTGCTACATATTTTCTGTATATTATTTCATTTAATCTTTACAACATCAGGTGAGATATAATTATCTCTGTTGTACAGAACAGAAAATAGGTTCATAGAAAAATGAAGTAATTTGGTTAAGGGCACAAAATAACAAGCAGCCTACAGCCTCGATCCAAAATAGGTTCTTATGATTCAAAGCCAAGCTCTTAAAACCATTGGTACAGAGTCCCAGCCCATCTAATTTACTAGTGTTCATGAAATTAGGCCTGGAACATCATCTAGTCCAATCACCTTATTTTAGAAATGAGTAGCTGTAGCCTGGAAAGATTAAGATTTAGTGGCGAGATGGAGTAGACTAACTTTGAATCCAGAAAGAGCTGGGCTCTAATCGTAACCCTGTTCCTTATTAGCTGAGTGACTCATTGCGTAAGTGACTCAATCTTTCTAGCCATTATTATTATAGAATAAGAATAATAATACTTAGCCTCATGGGGCTGTATTGATTAAAGTATGTGTGTAATATATACTTCTACTAAACACTCAGAATGCCAAAATAATATCATTATAGTCAGGTATTCCCAAATTATACACTGATAGTTTCAAAAAGTCTATTCTTTATGATTTGAAATAATAGTATAAGTGGTTGAGTAGGTTGTGAGGACATGACTGGTCACACATGCATAATCCACATGGTTTTAAACTTCTAGTGTCCTTTTCATGATTTTGCATCTGGAGCAATGGACCATGCTTGTCAGCAGTGCACAGATACCAAGACTGGTAATGCACATCTAGCTACATTTCGAGGGTCCCTATATCTGGCTGCCATGATTGGCTGTTTAGCCGAATATGCCCATGTGACCAGTTCTTCATAAAAAGCCTCAAAACTTATATTCTAATAGTTTTTTGGTGGTATCTTTAGGATTCTCTCTATACATAGTATCATGTCATCTGTAAAAAGTGACAGTTTCATTTATTTTCCAATCTGGATTCACTTCTTTTTCTTGTCTGATTGCTATGATTATGACTTCTAATACTATGTTGAATAAAAGTGGTAAGCATGGGCATCTTTGTCTTGTTCCTGATCTCAGAGGAAATCTTTTCAGCTTTGAGTACAATGCTGACTATAGGTTTGTCATAAATGGTCTCTACTATGTTGAGGTATGTTCACTCTATACTAACTACATTGACATCTTTTACCATAAATGGATGTTGAATTTTATCAAAAGCTTTTTTCTGCATCTATTGAGATGATCATATAATTTTTATTTTTTAGTTTGTTAATATGGTTCATTATATTGACTGATTTGCAGGTATTAAATCATTCTGGCTACCTTGGGATAAATGCCACTTGATCATGGTGTACCATCCTTCTAATGTACTGTTGAATTTGGTTTGCTAATATTTTGTTGAGGATTTTTGCATCTATGTTCATCAATAATACTGACCTATAATTTTCTTTTTCTTATGGTGTCTTCATCTGGTTTTAGTATCAGGGTGATGCTGACCTCATCGAATGAGTTCAAAAGTATTGCTTCTTAAATTTTTGGAATACTCTGAGAAGTGAAATGAAAGTCACTCAGTTGTGTCCAACTCTTTGCAATCCCATGGACTGTATAGTCCATGGAATTCTCCAGGCCAGAAGACTGGAGTGGGTAGCCTCCTCCAGGGGATCTTCCCAACCCAGGGATCAAACCCAGGTCTCCCACATTGCAGGCAGATTCTTTATCAGCTGAGCTACCAGGGAAGCCCTTACTTTGAGAAGGGTACATGTCAATTCCTTAAATGTTTGGTAGAATTCACCTATGAAGCTTCCTGGTTCTAGACTTTTGTTTATTGAGAGCTTTTTGTTGTTGTTGTTTTTAATCATGATTTAATTTCTTTACAGGTAGCAGTCTGCTCATATTTTGTATTTCTTCCTGATTCAGTCATGGATACTGTATGTTTCTAGGAATTCATCCATTTCTTCCAAGTTTTCCATTTTGTCAGTGCATAATTTTTCACAACAATCTCCCGTGATCCTTCGGATTTTCTCCGGTATTGGCTGTAACTTCTCTGTCTTCATTTCTGATTTTACTTATCTGGGTCCTCTTTTTCCTTTGATGAGTCTGGCTAAAGCTTTATCAGTTTTGTTTATCTCTTCAAAGAATCTGCACTTAGTTTCACTGATCTTTTCTACTTCTATAATTCCATATAGAATTAATTCTATATTTATTATAGAATTAATGTAATTCTATATTTCATTTATTTCTGTTCTGATCTTTATTATTTCTTTACTTCCATTAACTTCAGGTTTCATTTGTTCTTCTTTTTTTAACTCCTCTAGGTATAAAGTTGGGTTGTTTATTTGAGTAAATACTACTATAAAATATTATTACCATAAAATGTTTTATTCTGTCAATCAACTAAAATAATTTGCATAGAGGTAATCTATTCTTTATGGTTAAAAAAAAATTCAAACCTTGAGATTCAAATAGACTGCTTTGAGGGAAGATATTCCACACGTCTTTATATTAATAGTTTGCTGTTAGAATATCCCAACATGGCCTCAGACAAGGAAGGATATCAAAGGCCTGTGCTGGACCTCTCTGGAGTCTGTTGATACACACATTGTTTTTTCTTGCTTTTTCTCTGAATCCTCTGTAAAAAAATCTTAGTCATGAGTACAGTCTGCTACCGAGTCTTATAAAGTCAAAGTCAAAGTCGTTCAGGCGTGTCCCTTTGTGACCCTAATTCTCCAGGCCAGAATCCTGGAGTGGGTAGCCTTTCCCTTCTCCAGGGGATCTTCCCAAACCAGGGATCAAACCCAGGGCTGCTGCACTGCAGGTGGATCCTTCACTAACTGAGCTATCAGGGAAGCCTGAGTCTTATAAATCCTTCTAGCAAATCACTGAATGAAACAATGGTGAAACTCTTCAGCCATTTCTGACATTGTTTTTCACATTTTTGAGACCCATCCTCTCAAATACATAAACAAACAGCTATGGTTACCACTTGGCCTTAGAGAGAAGGGAACTTGGAGATTTTCAGGACATTACTTTGATTTTTGAGGCTCAGGGAGCCATTCTTCTGTATGAATATAAGTCAGGTGTTTGTATCAGTCAAGATAAACAAGGTAATGCTGCAGTAACAAACAGCACCAAACATTTCAGTGGCTTAAGATAACAATGGTTTATTTCTTACTCCAGGACATGGCCACTGAGTGTTGAATAGGAGCTCTGCTCTGTATTGCCCTCCCTCTAAGACCCAGGATAACGGAATTGCTACTGTTTGGAACAGCATACATTGCAGTAGCCAATGAAAAAGAGTGCTCTGAAGGGTCTCACTCCAACATTAAATGCTCTGGTTTGGAGGTTGCACACATCATTTCCATTCAAACTCACTGGTTAGAACTAGGCAAACAGTCCTACTCATTTTGAAGGGAATCAAGAATATAATCCTACCTACCATGTTCCTAGACAGCAAAGGAAAATCTAAATATTTAGTTTATGGTCTTAATGACAAGCACAAATCTTCATTAGCTGGGGAAGGCCTAGTTGGGCAGATTTAAAGTATTGCATTGACCACCTTCAAGAAACATCACACTCCTATCAGAAAGAGGGATGCAAAATGGCAAATTCTCAGTAGGTAGGGTGGATATGGTAGCAAGCCAGAGGGCACATTTCAAAATCTCCCTGGGGCATGTTTGAAATGGTGATGTTTGAAAATGGCTTCAGGAAAAAAAGCACAACACAGCCCTTGAGAATCATAAGCTCTAGAATATGTCACCAATTGGTCCTTCTGATCTAAAAAACAGAAAAGGAGAAGGGAGGTAAAGAATAAGAAGAGGCAGAGAAAATGAAAAAGGTGTTAAATGCTAAAGACCCCAATAGTCTGTCCATGAAATTCTTACTTGAAAAATAAACAATCTTTCTCTTGTTGTTTAGTCACTAAGTCGTGTCTAATTCTTTTACGACCCTATGGACTGTAGCCCAGCAAACTCCTCTGTCCATGGGATTTCCCGCGGCAAGAATACTGGATGGGTTGCCATTTCCTTCCCCAGGGGATCTTCCCAACTCACGGACTGAACTTGGGTCTCCTGCACTGGCAGGTGGATTCTTTATCACTGAAAAACCAAGGAAGCCCACAGTCTTTCTCTTATTGTTCATTAAATACAATATGCCAGCATTGTGTTAGAGGCAGGAATACTAGAATTTTCTAAAATGATCATCTTGTAATGTACACAATTTAGGGACTTGAAATCCAGTAGGGGAACAGAGAGGCAAACCATTTTAATCCATTTTATAACTGTTCAAATGAATGTGCAAGTTCAGGCAAGCATTGTGGGGCCAACACTGCACTGGTTTTCCAAAAGCCATTCACAGTTCCCCTTCTCCCTTAACGCTCTTTACTACAGACGCTGAAGACTGAAAACTCCTGATTCTCTAAGCCCTCCTGGCAGCTCAGGCCATACTACTCAGTGTGGGCCAATAGCATGGAAGTAGCAGTTGCTAGGTAGGACTTGGGAGAAAGTCTTTTAAAGGGCCAGACAGCTAGTATGATCACTTCAGTCTGTCTAATCTCATTCGATTTAGGGGCTAGAATAATCACTTTGTCTTTAATGCAGAAGATAACTGGGGCTGGAGGAGAAAGGCTAAGGGCAGAACAATAAGTTATGGCAGTGATTTAGATTAGAGGTAATGGAATAAACCTCTGCATATTCATGAACATTTATAAGCACCTCCTATATGTCAAGAACTATGACATTCTGGGGCTACAGAGACAAATAAGATACAGGTCAGTATAAGAGTGCCTCTCACCATGTCAATCACATCCCCAGGGCAGGAATGAGGGATTTTCTGGCCCCTGCTCCAAGTTCAGGCAACACAAGCAGGGATGGGACCCAGAGAAATTAAAGCCAGCCCCATTCTGCAGCAATTCAAAGGGACACCAGGACTGCTACAGTAATGGAAAGAAAGCAACTTAACAGGCGATGCTCTTTTTATGTACATATCTCACCCAAACTAGCCCTGATGTTCCCCCAAATCCGGTCTAGTTATTTTAAATCACAGCATGTGGCAAATTAGAAGAGGAAACGGCACAGTTGTAGGAGAAGCCTGGACTCAAAACAGTCCCACTTGACTGGTGGAAATGGTCTAGAATTATAGAGTGACGATTACACAACTTGGTGAATATGGTACAAAACATGACTGTCCATTTTAAACAGGTGAATTTTATGGCATGTGAATTATCTCTCAATAAATGTAATTAATTAGTTAATTATTCGAATGGGAGAGTAAACAATCCCACCCCTTAGCCCTAAGCAAACTTGGGCTTGTTGGTTAACAGGTCTGTTTACTCAACTGCAAAACAAAGAATAGTATTGCCTCTTTTATAGTAAGAAAAGAACAGTAGAATGTTCTGAATATTAAATGTGATCACACAGGTTAAGCATCTAACACAGTGCCTTGCAGGTAGTAGAAGCAAAATATCTTCTAGTTTCTTTCTTCCTAAGTGTCAATAAAAATTTTAAAACAATCATTTTTCGAAGCAGCCACAAGATGTGACATAAGCTCTAGGCAACCTCCCTTCAGACAGTCTTATCTCAGGCAGACAAGAGCAGGGATCAAATGGGAAGACAGGAACAGGAACCAAAGCTCTGCTCACTGCAGAAAGACTGCAGATTTACTCTGCAGCTCTGCAGTGCAGAAATAACAGGAGCGATTCACGCAATGGAAAAAACAGCTACACAGACAGAGCAGTGGTAAAGAAAGTCAATCAGGCACAGACATTTCTGCTTATAATTCTAGTTTAGAATCCAAACAGAATCGTTTCCTAAATAGCCAAATCCACCCCAACACCCGGTCAAGTTTGTGTGGCCACAACACCCAGCCCTGATGTTTAGAGGTGACCCAGGTCCCACTCTTGTGATGGTTCCTCAAAACCAGACTGAACCCAAAACAAACCTTACATAACCAGAATCGTCGGGCACAGTACCACGCTGGAATTTAAGTCTCCACTGAGCTTCTCCTTTGTGACTCTTAGAAAATCAACCGGCTACTTATCAAGGGAAGATCCCCTGGAGAAGGAAATGGCAACCCACGCCAGTATTCTTGCCTGGGAAATCCCATGGACAGAGGAGACTGCTGGGCTACATTTCATGGGGTGGCAAAAGAGTCGGACATGACTTAGTGACTAAACAACAACTCATCAAGTACCTGCTGTGCACCCAGCCTTGTGAAAGATAGATACTGTTGTGAGGGAGAGAAAGAAGGATAAGCCATGATCCCTGCTTTCGAGGAGCCAGCTAATCTCTTAGTTTGAGAGCAACACTTCACAGTAAACATATAAAAGGCATCGTGCCTTGCACAGAGCAGCGGTTCAGTTGTTACTTGTTCCCTGGGTCAATGAATCAATAGATGGCACAATAATAAAACAACTGTGTGAGTATGGGGCTCACTCTAAGAACCACAAGATGGGCTGGAGTACTTGGAAAAGGCTTGTGCCAGAAGCTGCTAGTTGCCTACTCAATGTCAATTCTTCCATTTTTCCTTGCAACAGAGACCCTATTTTATTTGAGGTGGCCATATGCCCAGATAAAATACTACATTTCCCAGCCTCCCTTGTAGCTAGAGATGGCTAGTGAAATCTAAACAAAAACTGTCAAGAGAAGCTTCTAGGAAAGTGCCTCAAAAGGCAGACCAACAGCTGCTACTCATTCTTATGTCCTTTCTCCCTTTCTTCTAATTCATGTCTGAAACAAGAATGTGATGGCTGGATTTCCAGTAGCTATTTTGGACCATGAGGAAACTTGAGACAGAAAAGCAAAAAGAAACATATATTCCTGACAATTATAGGCTCGCCATTCTCTCCTTGGACTGTCTCTAGAATTCCTTTATGAGAGATAAATAAACCTCTATCTTGCTTTTTGGGGGTTTTGTTGAATGCAGCAAACCTATATCTTAATACAAGTTTCCACAGAAAAAGCCAGGCCTTAAAGGAAGGACTCACAACTGGGGAAGAGAAGGAGGGAGGGCATCTCAAATGCCAGAAAAAGCGTTGGAAAAGACACTGACAGGAATGAGCACTGGCTGAAGCCAAGAGGGTAGAGAACAGGAAGTAAGGAGGAGACAGATGATGGTTTTACAGAGACAGGGTGTGATTGGGGAAGGATTAGGGACCACAGATTTGCTCCCTCTGAAGGAGCAAAACATCACTGGACCTGGAGCGAGGTAAGAAAGGAGAAAACGAGGCAGACGAAGAGGCTTGGGGAACTTCGTTCCATGAAGAAATATAAGTGTGAGCTGTGGCCTGGGTCAGCCAACTAAAAATTCCTGGACTTAAGACAGTAACAATAACACCATCTAAGATTTATTAAACACTTATGTGCCCTGTTGTGTGCTTACGGACTCTACACACATTATCTGACTGTAGCTTCACGACAAGAGTATCATATAGTCTTATCATTATTACCCCCATTTGGTAGACAAGGAATTGGGGCTTAGAGAGAGTCGGTAACTTGTCCAAGGGAAGCCATACAACCTTGCAAGCTAGGCAACATCCAGCCCATTCTTCAGATGTGGAAAGTGTTTGTACCATTCTTTCAAAGCCAGGAAAAGGTATGAAGATCCTGACTTCAAAACAGAAAGATCCAGAGACTTCCCTGGTGGTCCAGTGGTTAAGACTCTGAGCTCCGAGTGCAGGGGGCCTGGGTTTGATCCCTGATAGGGATACTAGATCCCACATGCTGCAACTAAAAGATCTTGCATGCTACAATTAAGAACCAACTCAGCCAAATAAATTAATTAAAAACAACAACACACACACAAATACAAAGATCCAGAGTTAAATTCAGAGCCCACTGCTTTGTGAATAGACTCTTCATCAGAAGAAAAACAGATCAGAGGAATGGAAAAGTTTTCAGGCTTGAGTGCATTTACTGCTTGTAGAGGAAGAAGACATTGTTAACAAGCTCACCCACACCTGCCTGCCTGGCTGGTGTTCATGAAGTGTAGACAGTGCTAAGATGGTGGAACATGCATTAGAAAACCAAGCAAACAGTGATGCTATCCATGTCACTTCAGTTACAAATAAATTGTAGCCAGCCACCAGCTCCTGTATCTCTAACAGTTTTTTTTTAATATCTCTCCACAACAGGGAATAGGGGAGGAAAAAATTACTTTATCACATCTAAGGCTGAAAATTTTGAGTTAAGACATTCAGACACAGCCACTGAACACAAGAATTCTTCCTGAAGCAAAAATCTCATTAGTCACTAACGGGAAGAGAGAAAATAACCCATCAGGTTACAAATAAACTAGGTAACATGAGTACCTAGTAGGAAATATATTTCCCATGAAGACTAAGAATAACAAGTCCCTCTTGGTAGTCTGGCAGAATCTGATGCCAGGGCCTTCCAAGTAGAGAAATCTGGAAATCTATAGCAGGCCCAGGAAAGCCTTACATATTGGATGCTAGAAAGTGTCAGCTTTGTAAGACTGACCCAAGTTCCATGCTGTCTTCACCACAAGCTGTTTGAGGCTGGGTAAATGTCTTCACCTCTCCCAGCCTCCGCATATCATCTACAGAGTAGGAAGAATAACTTCTACGCACTGCTGCTGCTGCTGCTGCTAAGTCACTTCAGTCGTGTCCAACTCTGTGTGACCCTACAGACGGCAGCCCACCAGGCTCTCCCGTCCCTGGGATTCTCCAGGCAAGAACACTAGAGTGGGTTGCCATTTCCTTCTCCAATGCGTGAAAGTGAAGTTGCTCAGTCGTGTCCCACCCTCAGTGACCCTATGGACTGCAGCCTTCCAGGCTCCTCCATCCATGGGATTTTCCAGGCAAGAGTACTAGAGTGGGGTGCCATTCCCTTCTCTGTTCCACCCACTAAATGAGGTTAAATGAGACAGTCTGCTGCGCCTGTTACTATGATTTCGACAGGACTCACATCTTAAGTGTTCTTGGCTTAAAATTCCAAGAAAGAAAAGACCATCAGCTACAATGGAAAGAGCCTTGATCTGGCTCCTAGACCCTGCTTGAGGGTCATGACCGTGCGACCCTGACGTTATTACTTTTAGGGCTCGAGGATCCTCATCTGCCTGGGGAGGCGCAGGAAGACTCTCAGACCAAATCTAAGATCCTTTCTCATTTGAGGCCCTTGCATGTCACTGAGGTTCTAAATGACAGGCCTTACTTAGTCACTCATTTCAGGATTTAACAAAGTTACCTGCTGGAAAGTTGTTCCTTTATCTAAAAAGAAGAAGCAAAAAAGTTTCTACCCTAGAAGCAAAAAGGCCAACAAGAACCTTGAGGGTAGGTCACCGATTTTTGCAATCTTGACCCCTAACACAGACCTGGCACAAAGCAAGACCCAGATAAATCCTTGTCAAGTGGAATGGATGAATGAATGAACGAAGGATTTTTGAGGGCTGGCAAAAATAAGACTGCTTGTCCTCCACTAAGCCAAGTTTAATGCAAGCAAAAAAAAAAAAAAAGCTACCAATTTAAAATATTAATGATATTTACTTTGTCATCTGAACGACAATCAGAATACCAGATGAATGGTGCTGCCAGTCAAAAGGATGCCTGACATGGGCTTTTGCTGGGAGAGGGCACTTAGGTCCACGTGAGGCAGAGGGGACACCATAGTCTACAGAAGGGACACATAAACTTTGAAGGACATGTCACCCAGGGTGACAGATAGCGGGGGTGATACAGAAGCGTGCCAACGTGAAAGTGAAAATATCAGGGCCTCCACACGTGGCTGGGCAGTCGTTGGCAGCCCAAGAGCTCCCAGCTGAGGCAGGGAGACCTAAAATCCAGCAGGCAGACTGCTCACCTGTGAAGCTAAGTCCACAAGGAGTCCCATGGGCAAGCGCCAGCCCTCATAGTTAACCTCAGCAGATGAACTGGGATCTGCTGGGGACTTTAGTGACAAAATAATAATAATGAATACACATATATACACACATATGCATTTAAAGGTCAGTGTGTGAATAAAGTCAACTCTTTAAGTATTTTATTGTATGTCATTTTCATAACTACCCTGAGATGTAAGTGCTATCATTGGAGGCAGTATAGCTTGGTGTTTAAAGGCACAGACTTGCAAGTCAGACTGCGTGCATTCAAATCCTAAGTGCCACTTAGGGTAACCTTGTGGGTTACCAAGGTACCCAAGCTGGGTAACCTTGGGCAGATTCATTTAAGCCCTCTGAGCCTCATGCTTCTCATACATAAAATGGCAACAGTAATAGGCCCTGTCTTATGAAACTGGTGTGTGGTATACATGAGTGTAAAATGCTTAGAACAGGAACAGGCACAAAGCGCGCCCTCAGGAAGTGTTAGCTATTCTTCTTATTTCTGTTAATAGAGACTGAGATGTAGAAAGGCCAGCGGCTCATTCACGGCCTCACACCTGCTGTGGGGCTGAGCCTGGGCACACACATGGGTCTGTCTTCACAGCACATGTGACTCAACACGGCTGATTCTAGCTCTGCAGCCCCTACCCTCACCCCATTCGCATCACCACCTTCATTCATGCCGTCGGCCTCAGTACCAACAGGGAAATAGGATGCTAACTGGAAGATATTAAAAGAACTGGTATTCTAGGGATTTCCCTGATGGTCCAGGGGGTAAGAATCCACCTTGCCGTGCACTGCAACTAAGACCTGTAGGAGCAAAATAAACAAACACTTTTTAAAAATAAAGAAAGAAGAACTGGCATTCTAACTCAAACCCTGATTGGTCTATTATGTGCAGAACAAACTCAAATGTGTCTTGGTATGGGGGTCTGCCCCTCAGCTAAGAGAAAACAACCCTTTTCTGAGGAGGAAGGCACTTCTGCCTTTGGGCCTTTTTATGTGAGGTCTCCTATGCTCTCTCTCCTTGAAACTCTGAGAGGAAGGCAAAGCCTGAATTGTGCAATAAAACCCGATGGGGTGAGGCTCTCTGAGTAGTGACAATGGGCATGATTCCTGGTGGAGAGGGAGGAGCTTAAGGGCCAATCCAGCCAGAGAGCCTCATAAGCCAACATCACCACCCTGCCCTGGATCCTGCCCTGTTTCTGGAAGCTTCTAGAAAGAGTCAGAGCCTGGCTAGGAAAAAAAAAAAAAACACAAAAACCCAAACCACCTGTGATCCAGAATGATCTGAGAGTGGAAAGCTCTGAAGCACTGACTCAAAGAAAATGACCCAGAGTTGTAGTTAGTTGTAGTTTATTAATACTGTGGGTACTTACTATTGCCAAGCCCTGTTCAAAGCCCTCTAGAAATGATATCCCATTTATTCTTCATATCAATGGTATGATGTCATCTGTGTTTATTAGTCCCATTTAACTGATGAGAAAACCAAAACACAGAAAATTCAAATAACTTCTCCCAAGGTCATACAAGCAGTCTAACTTCAGAGCCCATGGTCTTTATCAGCATTTTCAAATCTTTAGACCCAGCTCTTAGCATGAAATACATTCTACATCAGCACCCCGTATATATTCACAAGTATACAGAACCAAACAAAGTTTTAAAGCAGACTGCTACTCACCATTACTGTGTGCAATGCACTCTGATGTTTTTCATTCTATTCCATTCCATTAAAAAAAAAAAACTATCACTCAACAAATATTTATGGAACACCTATTATGTGTTAGACACTCAGGCTTTGGGGCTATGTCAGTGGATGAAAGATAAAAATCTTTGCCCTTTGGAGCTTGCATTTTACACGAGAGAGAGAATGAATAAGATCCACGTGCAAAATTGTAGCATCTGAAGTGGTAATTTGGCAAGAGCTATGGAGAGAAGTGAAGCAGGGAAGGCCAAGGGCAGGCAGCCAGAGAAAGCCTATGACGCTTTCTCTCCCCATCACGCTGATTCCAGTGGGCTGGCTGTCACCCACAGCTGGAAAAGCCTGTCCTCTAACCTCTCCACTCCAGCGCCCTCCGTATGTCTGAAGGCTCTTCTGCCTAGACTGTGCACGTGACACTTGTATGTGACCACGTGCACATGTGTATACCTGTTATAGGCGTGCATGGATGTGTTGCCTGCCTGTATGATTATGCATGTCCACCTCTATTCGCTTCCTCACTGGGGAGGTTTGGGAGACAGGAGGCAGGGCCCCCACACGCAGCTTTCCAAGGGCTCCCTACACAAGCCTGCCCTGCAGAAGGGTCCTGGAATGGAGCCTGAAAACCAGCCCAGGCACCATAGGCCAATGACACAAGTGCCAGACACGTGCCCTGGCTGGAGTCCTCAGTTCAGAGGAAGGGAAATTTTTTTTTTTTATCATTGGTCCACCCAGAGAGACCACCTCTTGTAAATTAGTTCCCAATCTGAATCAAGGCGCTCTATGTGCTAGAGTGCCCCTAAGGACAGAGGAGAGCGCAGAAATCAAACCACTACCTGGGGGAAAAGCAGTGCATCAGGCACACCTGCACACCCACAACTGATTGATGTGGGTCCGGGGCGAGACGGGATTGCAGCCAGCTCTAAAGCCGCCCAGGGCCCCTTGGGTAGTCTCTATGGAGGGCATTTGGAACTTGGCACTAGAATGAATTCTTCAGACTCTAAGTTAAAGGGGGCACATAAAAATGTTACTAGCATGGGCAGCAAAAGCATTGCCTATGGGAGAAGCAGCCAATCTCTGCTAATGAATAAGCGTAATTGATCACAACAGATGACTTGATGGCCCTTCCAAATGTGCTTTTAGCAAAGTGGACAGTTTTTCATTCAAATGCAAGCTCACCCAGATAAGATCTAATAATGGAGATTTTGGAAGAATCCCAGCATCAGTGATTTTTTTTTTTTTAAATCCTTCACTGAACAGGGAAAACATCTTAAGTTCCTGGCTTGACCCAACCAGAGGACAGTTTGTGCTTTCCCTATGGCGGAGGAGACTCTGACAGTCCCTGGGGCAACAGAGGGTTGGTCACAGGACAGCCCACATTCCTATCTGTCTTCTCCTCTTGGGCCCCTTTCCCATTCCTGACCTGTGGGGAGCTGGATGGCCAGAAGACTGCATTCAATCCAATGCAATCATCCATTTATTCAGTAAATACATATTGAGCAAAAGACCCTGATGCTGGGAGGGATTAGGGGCAGGAGGAGAAGAGGACGACAGAGGATGAGATGGCTGGATGGCATTACCGACTCAATGGACATGAGTTTGGGTAAACTCCGGGAGCTGGTAATGGACAGGGAGGCCTGGCGTGCTGCGATTCATGGGGTCGAAAAGAGTCAGACATGACTGAGCAACTGAACTAAACTGATACTCAAGGCACCATGATGACCACTGAAAGGGGATTCCACCACAAGATGGCTAAGCCCAGGTCCTGTCCTCAGAAGAGAGGGCAGATATGAGGAGAAACAAGAAAATGACAAGAGGCCCCAGGGGAGGTCCCAGCTGGCTCCAATAAGCACTTAATTTTTCTGAGCTTAGGTTTCCTCCTTTATCAAATGAAGGCCCAGCTGTAGGCATGATCTCTGGCCATTCCGCCAGCTCAAAAACTCTATGATTCTAAGCCCTCCCTTTCCCACTCAGGCTCCTAGGAAGCTGACAGACAAGGAGCTGCCTTCTAGGAAGGGGACAGTCAGTAAAGGAAGGGGGTGGTGAGGGTAATGGACCTTTCCCACCATGAGAGCTTCCTTCATTTTGGCCAGAACACAAGCTACAGGCTGGAGAAGATGGGAGAGCCGTTCAGAAAATTAAGTGGAAGTTTGAGACTTCCATATCGAGGAATCTCGGGAAATGGGAACCGCTGAAGTCTGTGCAGGGAAGGATATCCTATCAGTTGTGGCGCCGGGGAACCTAGCCAACCTGCGAGGATGAGTTGGAGGTGGGGGTGGGGGTGATGCTGCAATGAAGTAGAAAGGCTGAGGTCCCAAGGGATAGATTCCTCCCACGGTGTGGTCGAGGGCATAATCTTTTCATCCCCTGTCATCGTCGTAATGTTTACTTTCTTAAACTCGCCCAACCGAAATCCACTTTGCACCATCTTTTTTTTTTTAAGTTCTACAAGTGCCTTCAAGGTAAACACGTAAATCTTATCTCCCTTCTGCTCAGGCGCCTGAGGCCCAACAGGACCATCAGGGTGTGCCAGGAAGGGGTGGGGGATTCAAGATACAGGATACAAGAGGCGAGGATGCACACAGGGGTGCGCCTACCTGCAAAGGAGCCGTCCTCGTGGTCGGAGCTGTTGCGGCTGCAGTCACTGCCCCTCTCGGGCGAGCTGTGGCTGGGCGAGTCCCGCTCGGGCAGCCCTAGGAACCTCTTGCGCCGCCACTGGGGGAGGTGCTCGCGAGCCCGACGCCGGGGGGGCTCCTCTGCCGCCGGGGGCGAGCCCCGCCCGTCCTTGGCCTCTGCCTCCAGTTGCTCCAGGTCCCGACTCCCGCGCACCTGCCGCCGGCCCCCGAGGATCAGGTGCATCCAGCGATGGGAACCATATGCCCGCGCCGGCTTTTCGGCCTCATCGCAGGTCCCGGGCCGGCAAGGGGCCACAAGCAACTGGCTGAGGGCGAATTTCTCGTTCAGATCCACCATCTCGAAATCGTGGTCACTGCTGTCGCCCCCATCGTCCGCGCCCGAGGCGGCGTCCGCCTCGCCCTCCTCCGAGCCCCGCCCCGCGCGGAGCCCGGCGGACCGCTCCTCTCTCCCGGCGCTGGAAGCCGTGCCATGGTGGCCGAGGGGCGCGCAGTCCTCCCGGGGCCTGAAGAGGAGGCGAGGCTGCAGGAGCTGCTGGTGGATGGCGGCGGTCAGGCTGCGCACCGCGCCCCCGGCCCCCGCCGCCCCGGGCCACGTGGGAAGGTCCAGGCACACGTAGGGGGGACTCTCGGTTTTAGCGGCCGCCGCCGGGTCGGGGAGCGAGGGGCCCCGGGGGTCTCCATCACCGCCGCCCGCTGCGCCCTCCTCCTCGCGCTGCGGCCGCGGCGGCGGCTCCCGCTCCGGTCGGGCCGGCGCAGGCTCCTCCGCGGAGGCCCCCCCGCAGTCGCCGAGTCCGCCCTCCGGGCGCCCGCAGCCGAGGTCCCGCTTCTCCAGGGCCGCCTGCAGGTAGACGGCTTTGAACTTCTCCTCGGCCAGCACCTGTTGCAGCCACTTCAGTTTGAGTTTGCTGCGCTCCAGCTCGCGTTCCATGTCCAGCACCGAGTCCAGCTGCATAACGGGCACCTCCTCCCCAGGGAACTCGGCCCGCCAGTGGCGCTCAAAGTCCTGGGGGTCCCACATGCTGGGCGCCCCTTCGGGCCTCCGGGGCCCAGCGCCTCCGCGCGCAGCGGGTTGGGGTCGCGCCCGGCTCTCTCCGCGCTGACGCAGTCGCCTGCTCTTCACTTCTGCTCCAGATAGAAAATAAGGGAAAAAAATAATAATAAAGTTTTTTTCCCCTTCCGCCCTCGAGCCTTTTTCTTCTTCTTCTTCTGGGTTTCGGCTCCCTGACGTCAGCAGCCACCGGCGGCGGCGGAGGCGGGGGCCCCGGGGCCCTGGGTCCGCCCCCGGGGGCAGGACGCGAGGAGCCCGCGGTCTGCGGCCCGGGCTCCGTGCCCGGCGGCCCCCGGGCTCCGACGTCTGGAGAGCCGCGGCGGGGGCGGAGCCTCGCGGGCGCCTCTGGGCGGCGCGGGCAGCTGGGAGGCTGCGAGGGCGCCCGGCGGAGCGGGCCTGCGGAGCAGCCCACCTCCTAGGCGGCCTCCGTGGGTCCGACTCGCACCTTCCCGACCAGTCCCGCTGCGCAGCTCCCGCCGCCGCCGGCGCAAACCGCACAGGCTATCCGCTCCCGAGCGCGGGGCGGCGCGGCCGGGAGGCGAGTACGGCGGGGAGGGAGCGCGCGGGGGCGCCCTGGGCCGCAGCCAATCTTCCGCCGCCCGGCCCTCCGCAGTCTGCCTGTCCGGGTCAGGGCGGCGCCTGGGACCGAGAAGGGAAAGGTGCGGGAAAGGCGATGTGGCCGTGCGGCGAGCGCAGATGTCCAAGGGAGCCGTCGGCGAACCGGCCGGGTTGTCCCTCACTGGGATTTATTGAGGGCATTGAACTAACTCGGGCCTCTCTGGTGCCTCAGACAGTAAAGAATACGCCTCCAATGAGGGAGACTTGGGTTCGATCCCTGGGTTGGGAAGATCCCCTGGAGGTGGTCATGGCAACCCACTCCAGCATTCTTGCCTGGAGAATCCCCATGGACAGAGAAGCCTGGTGGGCTACAGTCAATGGGGTCGCAAGGAGTCGGACACGACTGAGCGACTAAGCACACACACACAATTAACATGTCCAAAATCACAGAGCTCCTTAATCCAAAACTCAGAGGCCCCTGTGGCTTCAAAGCTGAGGATACGCCCGTGTGACTCCTTGTGACTCAATCAAACCAGGGCTGGCAGGGGCTTAGACGCTGACCTGAGCATCTAAGAGGACCCTCTACTTTGCTTCCTCTTTGTGGCCTCAACAATTCCTCTGAAGAGAAAAAGAAAGGAGCTGGGGACCGAGGGCTGGACTGACACTGGAGGTGGGGCGGAGGGAGGGCTCCGGCCTCACCACCTCTTCACACCTGGCTGCACACCTTCTCAGGGTCCTTGGTGAGGTCCCACTGTCTGCGGAGAGAGGGCCTGATCAACTGTCCCATGCTCTCTGCAAGGGAGGACCCTGTTGGTGACTCACATTTTCTTCATTTTAAGGATGAGGAATTTGATCCTGTAAGAGGCTTAAGTGACTTGGCAGCTAGGAATTCTTCCTGGCCACAGTGCCCTTTGGGGACTGGAGTTAAACTCAGTGACCCCTCCTCTCCAAGTTCTTGCCACTGGCTGCTCATATAAACCATCTGAACAGACCATCCTTCTCCCACATTTCAATCCCTTTCAGGCTGTCCCTCAAGGCTGGTTAATGGGAAGGTATCAGAAAGATATTTCTTAACCACAAAAGGGGCTTCCCTGGTGGGTCAGCAATAAAGAATCCGCATGCAAAGCAGAAGACCAGGGTTCGATCCTGGTCGATCACAGTCTCTTCCCCTAGATGGGGAAGATCCCTGGAGGAGGGAATGGCAATCTAGTCCAATATTCTTGCTTGGAGGATCCCATGGACAGATTAGCCTGGTGGGCTATAGTCCATGGGGTCACAAGAGTTGGACATCACCAAAGCGAATGAGCAGGCATGCAACCACAAATGAGATAATATCACTCTTCTGTTCAAACCCTTTCCTACCCCCCACCCCCACCCCGTGGCTCCTCATACCTCCAGGATGGAGTCCAGACTCCTCTCCCACAAAGGAGATCTTCCCACTTTTGGTCTCCACCCACCTCTCTGCCTTCCTTGTAGGCTTTAGCTTTATCAACTCCATGCTGTCCCCAAAGATATCTTGTTCTTTAAAAAAAAAAATTATTTATTTACTTTATTTTTGGCTGTGTGAGCTCTTAGTTGCAGCACGTGGGATCTTTACTTGCAGCACATGGACTTCTCTCTATTTGTGGCGCTCGGGCTTAGTTGCCCCGCTGCTGCTCTTAGGGTTCCAAATAGGAATTGAACCTGGGGGCCCCTGCACCGGAAGACACTGGACCACCAGGGAAGTCCCAAAGACATCTTGTTCTTAAATGTACCGTTTTCCTCTTCCTTAGAACTCCTGTCCCTCCACACAGGCACAACTGCCTGCTGCCTGGGGGACTCCAACTCTCCTTTAAGATACGGCTCTATCTCTGAGAAACCTTTTCTGGCCCCTCTCCCTCCTCTTTGCGTCACACTTCATCTTATACAAGTCTTTATCTTTTTGCCCTTGTCCCACTTTATGGCAATTATCAGTGACATCTTTGTTTCCCTTTCTTTCACAGCTGCTCTCAAGGTCAGGGATTGTGTCTTTTCCACATGTGTATTCTTGCTGCTTCTTGCAGAGCGTGATTGAGAGATAGCTGATAACTGTTGAATGAAATGAATGAATGAATGAACAGGCAGATGACTGAATTCTCACCTTGCAATTCCTACTCCAATTGTGAATCACTCCAGGCTGGGAGCGAATGTGCTTCCCACTGAGACTTCTCAACTCTGGCATTTCCTTCCTGGACAAAGTCTGTGTTTACTCAGTTTTCCAACATCCCTTCTTCCTTTTTCTTTCTTTCTTCTTTTTTTAATTTGATGTGTCACTGGTATGACTCATTACTGTTTGTCTTTGTGACGGATTGTCATAGGGAAATGGATATGTTTTCAAATACATGAGTTGAGTGTCCAGCTCCTGTGATTTCTCAGTGCTTCACCTAGTCCCTCAAGCTGCTGCTTTTTCTCCCACCTTTGTTTCATGTTTTGAAGACACTGTCCCTACCTTCTTGAGGCCACCACTATCTTTGTCCACTGGGAGGGACTGAAGCGCTTTCAGTGTCCACAGCCAGCCAGTGCAGGGGTTTTCCATCAAGCAGAGTTCACAAGCATCTTGGCCTCTGTTAAGATGATGGCATCCAATCCAATCACTTCATGGCAAACAGATGGAGAAAAAATGGAAACAGTGACAGACTTCATTTTCTTGAGCTCCAAAATTACTGCCACCGGTGACTGTAGATATGAAATTTAAAAAGATGCTTGTTCCTTGGAAGGAAAGCTATAACAAATCTAGACAGCATATTAAAAAGCAGAGACATCACTTTGCCAACAAAGATCTGTCTAGTCAAAGCTATGGTTTTTCCAGTAGCCATGTATGGATGTGAGATTTGGACCATAAAGAAGGCTGAGTGCTGAAGAACTGATGCTTTTGAACTGTGGTGCTGGTGAAGACTCTTGAGAGTCCCTTGGACTGCAAGGAGATCCAACCAGTCCATCCTAAAGGAAATCAGCCCTGAATATTCATTGGAAGGACTGACGCTGAAGCTGAAGCTCCAATAATTTGGCCACCTGATGCCAAGAGCCGACTCACTGGAAAAGACCCTGATGCTGGGAAAGATTAAGGGCAAGAGGAGAAGGGGGCAACAGAGGATGAGATGGTTGGATGGCATTGCTGACTTATTAAACATGAGTTTGAGCAAACTCTGAGAGATGGTGAAGGACAGATAAGCCTGGTGTGCTGCAGTCCATGGGGTCGCAAAGAGTCAGACATGAGTGAGCAACTGTACAGCAACAAGATTTCAGAACGGTGGAATTTGCCTGGCAGTTCAGTAGTTAAGACCCTGAGCTTCCACTGCAAGGGGTGTGGGTTCCATCCCTGGTCGGGCAACTAAGATCCTGCATGCTGCATGGTGCAGGGAAAAAAAAAAAGAAAAGCTTTCAGAGTGGGGGAGAAATGCAACACAGCAGAGACAGATAACCCCAGTAAACAGCATATTGATTGGAGGATGTTTCCATATTTAAATACAAAGGAAAAAACCCTGTAAGTTCCTATAAGCATCAATTTCTGAATTTGTAATTTCCCTGGGAGGATAGTTTCAACTCTGTCCTTTAATTAAAGCAGCAGTTGGATTCCCTTTTGGTCAAAGGAAGTGGTTACCAATACCACTAATTTTTTTCCACGAGGACCAATATAGCCAGAAATGCCAACATTCATCTTCTGTAAACAGATCCCAGGAGCAAACTTCATTGTCTCTAGCTGGTGGGTAGTTCAGTTTTATTACTTGGCTTTGGGTCATCATGGGGGCAAGGGTAGAGCGGCTGACATTTATTGAGTCCACATTTCCAGTGGCCATATGGCTTTGATTGCATCTAATTTCTCACCACAACCCTGTGAAGAAGGTGTTATTGTCAAGGTAGTGAGAGAGAGAAATGGAAGATTAAAGAGGTTAGAGGTCATACAGCTAATTTTCTAGATTCTAAATCTCAGTAGCTTTGGTTTGGCCCAGGTGCATCTGTCATTAGCATGCATTCATTCAATAAATATTTGTTGAGCACCATTAACTTCCAGAGACTGGCAAATCAAGTTTAAACTTTGTAACCTGGCATATCAGATTCTTCACAATGGATCCTCTGACCCCAGCTTACTTGTCCAATTGCATTTCTTGAATTTCTTCTGCTTGCTGCACCTATTCAGGTCCCCAGTCTGAGTAACCCTCTAAGAAGACACTTTCTGTGTTCTGTGCAACCTCCCTTTGGCCCATCGTGGATTTCTGCAGCAGGCGCAGCAGATAGTTCCCATGGCTGTTGGGGTCTCACCGCAAACACCCACCCCTACTACTCTCCACTTTCATGCCCTAGGGTGTTTCTCAAGCATCCCAGACGGAAGATTCTACAGGGGGCAAGTTATCCCTAAGGCATCCATGGCTGGTGGAAATGGGAACTGGTTAATAAATGCCGCAGGCTCCTGTCTTTGGAGAGCCTGTCTGAGGCATATACTCTGCATCGTTGCTCAGGGATCTTCAAGAGGAATGACAGTTGGTTCACAGTGGTAACCAATCCATAATGGGCTCTCTATTGGATTTCCATTCTTGTCTGTCTCCCTCTCCCTCTCTCCTGCTTCCTGGAATAATCTCTTGACTATGGAACTTCCCCGGCAGTTCAGTGGTTAAGACTTCACCTTCCAATGCAGAGTGTGCAGGTTCGATCCCTGGGCAGGAAACGAAGATCCCACGTGCCACACAGTGAGGCCAAATATTTTTTTAATTAATAAAATATAAAACAAAAGATTATAACAAAACAAAAACAGACCCAGAGACACAGAAAACAAACTAGTGGTTACCAGGGAGTTCGGGGGAAGAGGGGTAGGAGGAAGGGCAAGATAGGTAAAGGGGATAAAGAGGTACAAACTACTCGGTATAAAATAAAGAAGTTACAAGGATATAATTTATAACACAGGGAATAGAACCAATATTTGATAATAACTTAATATGAAGTATTTTATACTATTTTATAATAACTTAATAATATGAAGCTACCAGGGTTTCCCTGGTAGCTCAGTAGGTAAAGATTCTGCTTGTAATGCAGGAGATCTGGGTTCGATCCCTGGGTTGGGAAGAACCTCTGGAGAAGGAAATGACAACCCACTCCAGCATTCTTGCCTGTAAAATCCCATGGACAGAGGAACCTGGCAGGCTACAGTCCATGGGGTTGCAAGAGTCAGACATGACTTAGTGACTAAACCACCAAAACCAATACGAAGTATAATCTAAAATTATTGAATAACTATGTTGTACACTTAAAACTAGTATAATATTTTAAGACAACTATACTTCAAGAAAAATAGAAAATCAATTGACCATAAACATATGGGTTTATTTCCGGACTCACAATTCTATTCCATTTATCTTTGCACTATTACCACACTATTTTGATTACAGTAACTTTGTAGTAAGTTTTGTAATCAAAAAGTGTGCATCCTCCAACTTTTTTCTTCCTTTTCAAGATTGTTTTGTCTATTCTGAGCCTTTTGTGTTTTCATATGAATTTCAGGATCAGTTTGTCATTCTGCAAAAGAAAATCAGAGCTTTCAATAGGGATTGTACTGAATCTGTAGATCATTTTGGGGTGTATTACCATCCCATCAATATTAAGTCTTCCAATTTGTGACCATGGAATGCGTGTGTGCCAAGTTCAGTCATGTCTGCCTCTTTGCAATCCTATGGACTGTAGCCCACCAGGCTCCTCTGTCCATGAGATTCTCCAGGCAAGAATACTGGAGTGGGTTGCCATGCCCTCCTCCAGAGGACCTTCCCAACCCAAGGACTGAACCCACATCTCTTATGTCTCCTGCACTGGGAGGTGGGTTGTGACCATGGGATAGGTCTTAATTAATTTATGTAGGTCTTAATTGATTTCTTTCAGTGATGCTTAATAGTTTTTAACATATAAGTCTTACACCTCTTTGATTAAATTTTTCTTAAGTGTTTTATTATTTTTAACAATTGTAATAAAAACATGTAAAATTACTCTCATTACCATTTTTAAGTGTACAGTTCAATAATGTTAATTATATTCACATTGTTGTGTAACAGATCTCTAGAACTTTTTAGCTTGCAAAATCGAAACTCTATATCCACGGAAGACCAACTCTCCATTTCCCCTTCCCCTGTCTCTCGCAACCACCATTCTATTTTCTGTTCCCATAATTTTGACTACTCTAGATATCTCATATAAGTGAAACCATACAGTATTTGCCATTTGGTGATTGATTTATTCCATTCAACATAACATCTTCAAGGTTTATCCATGTGGTAGCATGTGACAGGATTTCTGTTTTTAAGACTGAATAATATTCCATTGTATGTACATACCACATTTTCTTTATTCATTCATTTATCGGTGGACATCTGGGTTTTCACCTTTCGGTTATTGTGAATAATGTTTCAGGGAACATGGGTGTGCAAATATCTCTTGAGATCCTGCTTTCAATTTTTTTCAATATATATCCAGAAGTGGAATTGCTGGATCATATAATATTTCTATTTTTAGCATTTTGAGGAATCTCTATACTGCTTTAAATAGTGTCTGCACCATTTTACATTCCTACCAGCAGCACAGAAATGTTGCTGTATCACCACATTCTCACCAACAATTGTGGGGTTTTTTTTTGTATGTTGTTTTTCTGGTGGTCATCCTAATGGGTTGTGAGATATATCTCAATGTCATTTTGATTTGTGTTTCTCTAATGATTGTGATTTTGAGAATTATTTCATATGTTTGTTGGCCATTTGTATGCCTACTCTGGAGAAATGTCTCTTCAGGTCCTTTGTCCATTTTTTTAAAAAATTAGGTTTACCTGTCTTTTAAAAATTAGTTATTAATTTGGCTGCACTGGGTCTTAGTTGTAGCATATGGGATCTAGTTCCCTGACCAGGGAGAGAACCCAGCCCCCCTGCATTATGAGCACAGTCTTAGCCACTGGACCACTGGGGAAGTCCCCTTGGAACTCTTTTCAAAGATCATTTGACCATAATGTAAGGATTTATTTCTGGGCTTTGTATTTTGTTCCACTGGACTTTGGGTCTGTCTTTTATGCCAGCACCAGTTTTGTTTTTTTTTTTTTCTGTGGCTTTGTAAACATTTTGTTTTACAATAAGAAAATTTGCACTCTTCCCAATGAATTAAAATTTGCTATTAAAAAAATAAGCTCAAATAGGTCTTGGAGATCTTTCTATGACAATACACATTGTGTGACTTTTTTTTCCTGACACCAATCAATTTTACAATTCTCAGACACAAACAGTTTAATTCAGTTCTGACACCAACTTCCTAAAGTCAGATTCCACAGGGTAAGGGCTCAGTCCCACAACGCTGCCCCTATTTCAGAAAATGAAAATGAAATGTTAGTTGCTCAGTCGTGTCTGACTGTGATCCCATGGACTATAGCCCGCCAGGCTCCTCTGTCAAAGGGATTCTCCAGGCAAAAAACTGGAGTGGGTTCTTTACCATCTGAGCCACTTTGGAAGGGACTCCCTATTTCAGATGCCAACTACAAATGCCAACTCCCTATTTCAGGGTGCCCAACCTACCTACACTTCTGCCCAGTGAATTACAAATCTAGGGATTCCCATGCCCCACCTCAGATTTGATAATTTGCTGAAACGACCCAGAGAACTCAAGAAAACATTATATGTACTATTACAAAGGATACAAATGAACAGTGAGGTGAGTAGGTATATAAGGGGAGATCTGGAAAGTCCTGAGTGCAGCAGCCTCCACCCCCATAGGGTTGGGACTCACACCCTCCTGGGATATGGATATGCTTGCCAACTCAGAAGCTCTCTGAATTGTGCTGTTTAGGGGGTTTTATGGAAGTTTCATTACGTAGGCATGATAGTTTAAATCACTGGTCATTGGTGATGAAGCTCAATCTCCAGGTCCTCTCTCCTCCCTAGTTGGGGAGGGGAGGCACTGGACGTTCTAAGCCTCTAATCTTGTGGCTGGTTTCTTTGGCCATGGGTCCCCTTCCTGAAGTTATCTAGCCCCCAATCTGGAGTCATCTCACTAACTTACAATAGACAATAAATTCCAAGGGTTTTAGGAACTCTGAGCCACAGACAAAAAATAAATATTTATTTTTTATTTTACCACAGGTATGGACCTTCCTCATTATTTTTAATAGCTTCATGGCAATCCATTGTATAGATATATCATCATTTATTTAAACATCTCCTATTGACAGACATTGCAGGTGTTTGCCTACTCCTGCAAATGCTAACAGTAGTTTACTGAGTTTATTGAAATATCCGCTATTGATGGCTGTTGTCATTATTTGCCATTTTCTTCCAATCACTAAAATGTCACAGGAAACATCCTTGTTGAGTATTTCTTTAGGTTACATTCTCCAAAGTGAAATTCCTGAGTCAGAGTGCATGTTCCCTGGACATTTGGATAGACACTGCTAAATTGTCCTTTAAAATCCTGTACCAATCTGTACTCACATCAGTAGTATATGAAAGAGACCATTTCACTAGACCCTTACTGAAATTGGATATTGCAACTTTTAGGAAAAATTTTGTTGTGGAAAATTTCATATACAAAAAAAGATGATTATAAGGATTTCTTATTGCCCATCACCCAGTTTGAACTCATGGCCAATCTTATTTCATCTAAACTTCCATCCTCTTCCTACTACCACTGGAGTATTCTGAAGGAAATCCCACGACATTAAACATTTCATCTGTAAATGATTCAGTATGTATTTATATTATAGGAATCTTAACAAAAATAATCATAATCCCAGGTGACAACTCAATAAATTAACAATGATTCCATATTAGATGAATGGATAAAGAAGATGCGGTACAAATGATGGAATACTACTCAGCCATGAAAAAGGATGAAATAATGCAGCAGTGTGGCTATAACTAGGAATTATCATACCAAGCAAAGCAAGTCAGAAGGAGAAAAACAAATACCACGTGTGATCACTTATAGATGGAATTTCTAGGTAATAGAAGCAGACTCACTCACAAAGAATACACTTGCGGTTGCCTGAGGGAGAGCAGGGGGGGGAAGGGGTGGATTGGGAGTTTGGGATTAGCAGATGCAAACTATTATATATAGGATGGATAAACAGCAAAGTCCTACTATATACCACAGGGAACTATATCAAACATCCTGTGATAAACCATAATGGAAAAGTATGAAAAAGAATGTATATACACATATACCTGAATCACTCTGCTGTACAGCAGAAATTAAAATTTTAATTAAAACATTAAAAAACATTATTAATTATATTCAATAAAGAAATTTTCTTAATATCATCAACTATCAGTCTTAAATTTCCCTATTATCTCATAATTTTATTGACAATTTGTTTGAATCAGGGTTCAAAACACTCCATATTACAGTTCATAAGCCTCTTTTTAAAAGTTCTCCTTCCATGTCTCCTCAACCCCTCCTTCTTCTGTCCATGAGATTTATTTGTTAAAGAAATTAGATGGTTTATCCTGTAGAGTTTCCCAGTCTGTAATTTGCTGTTGGGAACCTCATGGTATATTTTAATATGTCCCTCCTGTGAACTGGTAGGTAGATCTAGAATCCTGATCAGATTTAATTCGGGAAGGGGGCAGGACTGTTCTGTGAGGCTTCCCTGGTGGTTCAGCTATAAAAAAATCTGCGTGCCAATGCAGGAGATGTGGGTTCGATCCTTGGGTTGGGAAGATCCTCTGGAGAAGGAAATAACCCACTCCAGTAATCTTGCCTGGAGAATCCCCTGGAGAGAAGAGCCTGGCGGGCTACAGTCTATGGGGTCTCAAAACAGTCAGACATGACTTAGCGACTAAACAACACCAGGACTGCTTTGTAAGCGGCGTTGTCTTCTTGCCTCAGATGGCAATCGTGCCACCGTGTCTTTTCTTATGATGTTAGCAGTCCTTCATGATGACTGCAAATGCCATCATTCCTTCTCATAGCAGAGAAATATCCCCTCAGCAACTATCTGTTTACCCAGAGGTACAGTTCATACAGGAAACACATCATGATTACTTAATTTTTACCTTTATTTCCAATTTTTAAAAGTAATGAGTTGGTTCACTAGTATCCTTGAAGGCAACCAATGAGGTTTTCTTTTGTTTTGAAGTGTTTTTAGCTTAATGATAAATTCAGGGATTTTAAGTGTATTTAGGGATTTTGTTCTACTGCAGTTATTATCCTTCTTGACATTCAAATCGTCCCATCTTTGGCCAGAGGGAGATTCTTCAAGCTAACTTCTGAGGCCTTCTGACAGCATTCCAGGAGTCTGATAGTTTTGTTGCTTTCTTGTTTCACAAGATGTTTCAGGCTTATCTGATAATTCCCTGTCCCAGACAAAAACTCAGCTGTTTCTCCAGAGTGCTCTGGTTCTTCTTAGTGGGAGATGGCATTTGAAGACTTCAGTCAGGGTAGTAGAGGTGTTTATTGCTTTGGACAGGTCATTATTTATAGGTCTTTTCAATACATATTTAAACTCATATCATGAGTTTATAGTGAGATTTGAAGTTAATATTCAGGATGACAGAATTTTTACTTACTCTCAATGATCTCACTTTCTCTTTCTCCTTTATTCTCCTCAATAAAGAGCTCTGTTCTCAATAATACTAATTTGATTAGTTTTTCATACAACAACCCACGGGATTTATCATTAATTTGCATGTCATCTGTGCCCAGGGACCATGCCGATCCTCATTGTAACATTCTAAATTTAGTATATGTGCTGCTGAAGTGAGAACAAACTTTATAATCTTTTTTTGGAGGGGCACACCAGGTGGCTTGCAAGATCTTAGTTCCTTGATCAGGAATGAAACCCACATCCCCTGGAGTGGAAGTGCGGACTTTTAACCACTGGCCCACCAGGGAAGTCCCCAAAATTTATGATCTTTACCAAACTGAAAGGAGAAAAATTGTATCTCATTCTAGTTTCATTCTGCATTTCTCTGGTGATTAATGAAGCTGAGTGTGTGTTTTTTTCATCGCCAGCAAATCTCTGGTTTAAATCTCTTCCCAATTGTTGGTATTCTCCATGACAGCATTTCCAGAATGTCAGCCACTTGCTTATATAGTGTGTTTTTTTCCCAATTAACAAATCACCCATGCTATTATTGGCTGAATACATTTTTAGTTTCTGATCCCCCACCCCAGCAGGCATATACAAACATCACGAACATGAACAGATTTGGTGTCTACTTATACACTTCCCTAATGCACATGAACATAAACACACTACTCTTAAAATTTAAAAAGTGGGTAGGTACTGAAATCGTCTCCTGTACTTCTCACCTGTGGTGTGAGCCCCATGCTTTGGATATCACTACCCTAAAGGCTTTGACGTTCTGTGATGGAAACGGGAGGAGAGACGTTGGTCATGGTCCTATGCCCACATACCTTTCATGAGAAAGACCACGTTCTGAAAAAAGTGAGACCAAATGCCCACCCTCACTGGAGGCAGCTGCCCAATAGCAACAGTGTGTTTTACCATCTGATGTAGAAAAGAGAAGCTGGGACTTGATTTGCAATGCTGTTGAGAGCCATCTGTTGGTCTTGGGGAAACCACCCCCACCCCCTCTAGCCCTTGGTTCCCCCATCTGTAAAATGCAGAAGTTGGAGGAAATGACTTGAAATCTCTTCCAGGTTTGAAGGCAAGGTTTGTTAACCCCTTCCCTCTTCACGCACTGAGAGTTCCTAGTTTAGAAACATTTGCTCCCACCTGAGTTCCTGGCTCAGGACTGGTGATGGGTGGTTCCAGTCCCTGCCAGCAGGCCTCTCTCTCGTCACTGGCAGAGGACCGACACCTAAGCAGTTCACCGGCTCCTGAGCACAGGGAGACCCAAAGGCATTAACACAGCCCTGTCCAGATCCCAGAGGTGCTGAGGTCAGGACAGTGCGGGCTGTGTGATCACCACCAGAGGGTGAGACTTGCCATCAGGTGGGCAGACAGTTTCTGTGTTTCTAACAATAGGAAGAAAGGAAAAGAGTGAAGGAGAGCAAGATAATCAAAGCTGTTTCTCCAGGAGGTGGGGGTGAAGGGGCCGGAGGATGATCTCCAGCCTTGAACACACAAGAATACACAGAGGTGATCTTCTCTCACAGAGCAAAGGCTAAAAAACAAAACAAAACAAAAACCCACCCAAAACAAACCAAATAAAGTGCCTTGAGGTATTTCATTAGTCAGGGCACAGAATGGAGGCCCCTTGCCTCAGCCAACAAGGTGTGTCTTGCTAAGAAAAACATCACCACCTGAGATTACCAGAACATTGCATGTCAGTCATATTTCAGTTTTTAAAAGGGAAAGAAAAACAAGACATTGTTCGGCGGCATCTGTGCCTCATGTTATCTGTAGGAGGAAAAGCTGAGTTACCCGTGATGGTATCTTCTATGGGGATGACCATGCAGCCTAGAGGCATGTAAACTGCGCTCAATCTGCAGGGACCATCACGGTAAGCTAGGTGGCTCGCACCATCTCTAAGAGCAACAGATGGACCCATGGGATGGGTTGTTTTCTCAGATAGCTACAGATGCAGAGGAAGCCAAAGGTCGCTCTGGACTGTGGGTCAGGTGACCTGTGTGGGGCATTAAGCTCAGCTCCAAACGGTCAGTGCTGTGGCTACCCAAGCATCCTGTGATCAACCAACACGCACAACCCTGACATAGATAATCTCTTCTACATGCCATGCCCACAGAAGATGCCGTTCTGTTCCAGAGGAAGCCTTATCTTCTCACCAGAACAGTGTCCAAGACCTACTGTCATATTTACTATTTTGTGTTGGTATTTAAAATCTCGGTCACTTCCTTGGGGGGTGGGGTGGGGTGTGTGTGTTATCTAGAGAAACAATCTTCCTTTTGGGCCCCTTTCCTCAAGTACTGGGAAAGGGTTGAATCCTAGACCATGTTTGACTATTTTCTTGGGTGTTGTTTTCCTGCCATAGGTTATTCTCCTTTGAGACTGGCCAGAACCCTCGCATGTCCCCAGAGTCAGTGTGAAAGATTCAAGGGGCATCAGGAAGTTTCTTTATACCTTCCCAATAGTTCTCCTCCCTGCTGAGAAAATAGCTGAGGTTCCTTAAACTAGATCAGGCCTTACATTCTGCAAAGTTTATTCTGTAAAAAGGCAGACAGTAAAATTTTAGGTGTTGTGGGTCATACAGTCTCTGTTCTGATACTCAACCCTCTGCTTAGGGCTAGAAAGCAGCCATAGATAATGGGTAAATGAACGAGCACAGTTGTGCTCCAATAAAGCTTTATTTATCAAAGCAGGAGCCAGACATGGGCTGCTGGCCAAAGGTTGCCCATCCTCTGTAAGTGTTTCATACTTACAGAGAAGGGAGTGGGATGGAGTAGGGGGAGCTGATATTTATAGGGTATTTACCACACACTAGGCACTATACTTGCACCTTCATACATGGTAATATATATATACATATATATATATATATATATATTTTTTTTTTTACTTTTTGGCCTTGACACATGGCATGTGGGATCTTAGTTCCTCAATCAAAGATGGAGACTGTACCCCCTCCATGGGAAGCATGGAGTCCCAACCACCACTGGACTGCTAGGGAAGGGCCATACATTGTATTTCATTTGGTTGTCACAAAAATCACAGTGTAGAAGGTATAATCAAGGTCCATGTTTTGTAGCTGAGGAAACTGAGGCTTAGAGAGGGTAAATAACTTGACTGAGGCCGCTCAGCTGTTAGCAGGATCTGATATGGTAAGTGATGTATGTGAGGTTCTGAGGCCTGTGCCCTTTCTGCAGAAACAAAGATATGTAGAATGCTGGAGCTCACGAAATCCAACATCCTCATTTTGTAGAGGAAATGAGAATAATAGGGGGAAATCAGATCGAGACAAACTGTCTTCTTTCTTTAATTTATAAAAGAATGGCCCTATTGCTGCCACCTGGGGCATAGCAGCTCCTCCCCCCGACCCCCGAATAAGGAGTCTTCAGTAGGGACTCTCACTCCCTTGGGGCAGACACCAAACTTCCTCTTCACATGCTCTCCATTCTCCCATCCTTATCCTCTGCTGAACATCCAGGAACACGTCATGGAGACAGCTAACAATTTTCTCTCACTGGAAGATCTGTATTTCTCATAGCATTGATTATGGAGGCTTGAATCAGCTGGACAACTTTATGTTGCAAATAACATAAATTCCAACCCAAATTGGCTTAAAAAATAAGTCATTTAACTGAACAATAATTTATGTAACTGAACAGTTCGGAGATGGGACTAACTTCAGGTGGGATTTGATATAGGTTCAAACAATGTGCCCAGAACCCAACTTCTCTCTGCTGGTTTCTCAAGATCCTCAGTTTTAATCTTAGGCATGCTCTCCCTCATGGTAGCAAAATGGCTGCCAGGTATTCCTGAGGCTAATCCTTTTTTATTTGCATACTTCCCCCCACAACACAAAAGGATGTTCTTCCTTCCCTGAAACCCCAGCAAACATTTTCTTGCATCTTATTGGCTTGAGTTAACTACCCATTTTCCTGGATCATGGAAAAAGCAAGAGAGTTCCAGAAAAACATCTATTTCTGCTTTATTGACTATGCCAATATGGGCTAAAAAAAAATATATATATATATATATATATTACCATGTATGAAGGTACAAGTATAGTGCCTAGTGTGTGGTAAATACCCTATAAATATCAGCTCCCCCTACCCCATCCCACTGCCCTTCTCTGTAAGTATAAAACACAGAGGATGGGCAACCTTTGGCCAGCAGCCCATATTTGACTATGCCATATTTGACTGTGTGGATCACAATAAACTGTGGAAAATTCTGAAAGAGATGGGAATACCAGACCACCTGACCTGCCTCTTGAGAAATCTGTATGTAGGTCAGGAAGCAACAGTTAGAACTGGACATGGAACAACAGACTGGTTCCAAATAGGAAAAGGAGTACGTCAAGTTTGTATATTGTCACCCTGCTTATTTAACTTACATGCAGAGTACATCATGAGAAACACTGGACTGGAAGAAACACAGCTGGAATCAAGATTGCCGGGAGAAATAACAGTCACCTCAGATATGCAGATGACACCACCCTTATGGCAGAAAGTGAAGAGGAACTAAAAAGCCTCTTGATGAAAGTGAAAGTGGAGAGTGAAAAAGTTGGCTTAAAGTTCAACATTCAGAAAACGAAGATCATGGCATCCGGTCCCATCACTTCATGGGAAATAGATGGGGAAAAGTGGAAACAGTGTCAGACTTTATTTTTGGGTGCTCCAAAATCACTGCAGANAGTACTTTGGCCGCCTCATGTGAAGAGTTGACTCATTGGAAAAGACCCTGATGCTGGGAGGGATTGGGGGCAGGAGGAGAAGGGGATGACAGAGGATGAGATGGCTGGATGGCATCACGGACACGATGGACGTGAGTCTGAGTGAACTCTGGGAGTTGGTGATGGACAGGGAGGCCTGGTGTGCTGCAATTCATGGGGTCGCAAAGAGTTGGACACGACTGAGCGACTGAACTGAACTGAACTACCCATTTTAAACCAATCACTGAATCCAGGGGTCAGGACACTCTGTCTTAAGCTAAATCAGGATCCATCCCTGGAACTGAGAGGTGAGGTTAGTTGTACTTAAACCACATGGCTGAGAACCAGAGAAGGGCTAATCTCCCTTGAGAAATTAGGGTGGTATTGACAGAAGAGAGTTGGCAAACCAAAGGCTCTGGGTTAAGCTAAGGGTCCTCTAAGAGCTCTCCCATTTCCAAGGGTTCACTTCTTCACTCTTTCTCCTCCTCAGGCAGAGCAAGCTAGTTTTGCATCAAGATCCCTCCCCTGTCTTCTTGGAGACAAGGGTGAGCCTCTTCTGCCATCCTCCTGGCAACAAGCCACAATGCCAATTGCACACAGGGTGAGTGTGCGGTGGCTGTGTTCCTAACAGACACTTCTTAGTGGCTGAGTGTTCGACTTCTCAAGTGACCCACTCTAGGAGGGTTTTGAAGACTTTTTTTTTTTTTTTGACGTGGAGCATTTAAAAAATATATTTATTTTTATTTATTTGGCTGTGCCGGGTCTTAATTGTGGCACATGGGATGTTTGACTTTTCACTGCCACATGCGAGATTTTTAGTTGTGGCCTATGGGATCTAGTTCCCTGACCAGGGATTGAACCCAGGACCCTGCATTGGGAGCGCTGAGTCTTAGCCACTGGACCACCAGGGAAGTCCTGATACAGACCACTTTAGAAGTCTTTATTGAATGTGTTACCATATTGCTTCTGAATGTGGGATCTTAGCTCTCCTTCCAGGGATTGAACCACTTCTCCTGCATTGGAAGGCAAAGTCTTAACGGTTGGATCATCACGGAAGTCCTTGTAGGAGCGTTTTGAAATGTTTTGAGCGGAGGAAGCAGCCTTGACAACAGGCGCTCACCCACTGTTCAGGATGAGTAAAAACGGATGCCAGAGAAGTGAGCAGGGCAGAGTGCTTATTTCACGAATCTGGTGATGCCTTGGCTCATTTTTAATGCCATTTAGGATGTTCCTGCCCAGAAGCTCTCTCAGAAGAGGTCAGAAGGCAATCAGCAAATCACTAAGCTTGCCAGCCTTTTTCAGAGTTCACAGTATCACAGCAAGTGATACATTAGGGCACCACAGGGCATCTTTGCTAAATGCCAAAAATCCCATGATATTAAGAGGCACAGCTCAGGTTCCAATTTACCTGTGAGCAGGTAGAAGCTGAAGGCGCATCTGTTTCCCATGGGGGAAGGGAGGGGAAGAGTGCCAGGCATCCTTTGGAATCCTGACAGCCCTGAGATGAAGACTGACCTGAAATATAAACACAACCGTGGATCATTTGTAGGGGAAAAAGGGGGAGACGTCAAAGCCCGTGGCATTTAGTGGCCTCAAGTTCATTTTGGTTGTGATGTATTTATGTACAGCCTGTGCTTGGCTGTCTTATGTTGTTTGTATTTTAACTTCCTGATTTTCCTTGTAGTCAAGAGTTTTCACAACCAGTCCTTAATCTTTGAGGAGGGTTTCTCTAGTTAGCACAGGTGGTTAAAAGTCAAAACAAGGTTTTGTCCTTGTTTTCTCTCCCAGGTATGTGTCCCCCAAAAAACTGAAAGCAAGGGTATCAAACAAATATCAGAAAAATACTTGTACGCCAGTGTTCATAGCGGTGTTATTCACAGTAGCTGCAAAGTGCGAAGAACCCAAATACCCATCAACTGATGAATGAAGAGCTGAAACGTGATTTATACAATGGAATATTATTCAGTCATAAAAGAATGAAATTCTGGTATATGCTACAACATGGATTCTACAGTTTCTCTCCCAGGCATATGTTCCCCCCAAAAAAACTGAAAGCAAGGATATCAAACAAATACCAAACAGATACTTGTACACCAAGGTTCATAGCAGCGTTATTCACAATAGCTGCAAAGTTGGAGGGGGAGCATCTACTTTCCCTGAAGGTGAGCAGTTAATTCCACCAGCTGACAGAGCAGCAGTCTGACCATCTCTGGTGCTTTGGGTCTCAGCTCAGAGGCTGAGGTGAGAATTAGAAAGGGGAGCAAATTGTTCTGAAGCAGGATAGGAGAATGGATGTGGCTTTCCCACACCATTGCCTTTGATGAATGATCACAAATAGAAAGGAGGAAAAGCCTGGGATTTAACTGCATTTTGAGAGCTTCCCTGGTGGCTCAGATGGTAAGAATCTGCCTGCAATGCAAGAGACCCGGGTTCAATCCCTGGGGTAGGAAGATCCCCTGGAGAAGGGAACGGCAACCCACTCCGGTATTCTTGCCTGGAGAATCCCATGGACAGAGGAGCCTGGAAGGATACAGTCCATGGGGCTGCAAAGAATCAAACACAACTGAGCGACTAATACCCTAACACACACAACGTGGATGAACCTTCAAAATATTACCCTAAATGAGATAAACCAGACACAAAGGGACAAATATTGTATGATTCCACTTCTAGGAGGTCCCTAGAGCAGTCAAGTTCATAGAGACAGAAGTAAAACAGTGGTTTCCAGGGGCTAGGGACAAGGAAGGAAGAGGAATTGTTAATGGGTACAGAGTTTCTATTTGGGAAGATGGAAAATTTCTGGAGATGGGTGATGAAGACAGTTGCACAACATTTTGAATGTACATGATGCCACTGAATTATACACTTAAAAATAGTTAAAATGCAGACAAGACTATAATTCAAAAAGATATGTGCACCCCTGTGTTCATAGCACCAATACTCACAATAACCAAGATAGGAAAGCAACCTTAGTGTCCATCAACAGATGAATGGATGAGGAAGATGTGGTGCATTCTACACAACGGAATACTACGCAGCCGTGAAAAAGGATGGACCAATGCCATTTTCAGCAACATGGGTGCCACTGGAGATTATCATACTACGTGAAGTAAGTCAGGAAGAGAAAGACAAATACCATATGATCGCACTTGTATACAGAATCTAAAATATGATACAATTGAACCTATCTATGAAACAGAGTCATGGACATAGAAAGCAATCTACTGGTTGCCAAGGGGTAGGAGGTTGAGGGAGGGGTGGAGTGGAAGGCTGGAGTTAGCAGATGTAAGCTTTTATATATAGAATGGATAAACAACAAGGTCCTACTCTATAGCAGAGAGCACAATATTCAGTGTTCTCTGATAAACAGTAACTGGAAAGAATATATGCAAAAGAACGTACATACATGTATAACTGAATCACTTTGCTGGACAGGAGTAATTAACGCAACACTGTCAATCAACTGTACTTTGATTTAAAAATGATTAAAGTGGCTAATTTTATATTATGTATATTTTACACACAATTTAAAATGGTTTCTTAATCAAACTTAGAGATAAACATCTATGTTGGAGCCTGTTAGTTCTATTTTGTCTCATAAACCTCATCAGCCCCAACCCAAGCCCAGCTGCTGATTAGAAATGAGTACCTGTGACCAGAAGAGAGATCGTCTCAGGACAATCTCTTCTGGTTGCTGGGAAATAGAATCCATTTAATAATGGGTTAGAACAGCGATGACATTGAAGCTTACACCTCAGTGTAAACTAAATAAGGTGTAAGTAAACAAGGCATCCACACTGTTCAAACATCCAATAAAACAAAGCACAGGTAGTAAAAAGGCTCCCTCCCACCCTTTTTCCCATCCATTCGGTGCCTGTCCTTCAATAGGTGACCCCTGGTTTTAGTTATTTTTTAACCATCTATGTATATGTATGTGCATACAAGCTACTATGAACGTGTTAGTTGGTCATGTTCAACTCTTTGTGACCCCATGGACTATAGCCTGCCAGGTTCCTCTGTCCATAGAATTCTTCAGGCAAGAATACTGGAGTCGGTAGCCATTCCCTTCTCCAGGGGATCTTCCCAACCCAGAGATCAAACCTGGGTCTCCTGCATTGCAGGCAGATTCTTTACCATCTAAACCACCAGGGAAATCAAGCTACTATGGGTATACATTATTCACCCCCCCGTTTTTTTAACCCAAAAGGTAGCACACTTCTCTGACCTTTTTGTTGTTAGAATGTGTCTTGCTGAACTTTCCATAAAATATCAAATATGTAAGGAGTTTCCTTAACTCTCTTTTTTATAGCTGTATAATACTCTAACACATGGCAGAAACATAATTTATTCTTTATTATTGAACATTTAGCTGTTTCCATTCTTTTGCCATTACATAATTATAATGGATAGTCTGTATGAATATCATTTTGCACATGTGTAAGGATATCTGAAGGAAAAAAATTCTGTGATGACTAGATCAGAGGATATAAACATTTGTAATTTTGATAAATATTGACCAATTGCCCTTGATAGGGGAGTCAGTTTACTTTCCTACTGGCAATGTGTGAGAATGCTTGTTTTTTGGCCTATGCAGTGATATCAAATTTATGGATTTTTACCAGTATAATGGGTGAAAAGTGAAATCTCAGTGTGGTTTTAATTTGCATTTCTCATATGACTAGGGTTGAGCATCTTTTTATAATAAGAGCCATTTCTCTTTTCTTTTTTTTTTGTGGTCCATCTGTTTATATCTTTTGCCCATTTTTCTCTTGGGCTAGTAATCTTCTCTTCAAATATTATGGAAATCAACTCTTTGCCTATAATTTGAGTTGAACATATTTTTCCTGGTTTGTCATTTGTCATTTGACTTTACGTTTCGCCTTGCAATTTTTTTGTTGCAACCTGCTGCGTTTGAAATCTTAGTTCCCTGACTAGGGATCAAACTCTTGAACCTGAGTCCCCTGCAGGGAAGCATAGAATCTTAACTACTAGACTGCCAAGGAAGCCCCACAAAAATTTTTATGTAGCCAAATTTATTGATTTCTTTTTAGTGACTTTTGGATTTTGTGATAAATGAGATGGACCTTGCTTCTTTTGGAGTTACAACAGAATCCTCTCATACTTTCTTCTATTACTGTCATGATTTCATTTTTCTTCCACTTCAAACTTTGATTTAATTGGAATTTATCCTCACATGTAATGTGAAGTCTGAATCCAATTTTGTTTTCCACTGACTACCCACTAGTTCCAATACTACACGTTAAAAAAAATCCATCTGTCCCCTCACTGCTTCCAGATTCTATTTGAATTAAATGCTATGGGATGGAGTGATTTACCAGAGTCCCTATCCAAGGTGGATTCTTTTGAGCCCAATCACTAAAGGACTGCAAAAAAGCACATCTTAGACCTTTAGCAAATTTTCTGGAAAATGCAACCCCAAGTGCTATGCTCACCAATCTGCATTCCCAACCTCTCCCAGACCTCACTCAGTAATTGATCCCTATCTCATTAACCCTTTTATGCTTTAAAAAATAATTTCATTATTCTTTGTCTAACCAAGATTTTTCTTTGTGGAAAGTTTTCTTCTAAATTACCTAGTCCATTACCACCAGAAGAGGAAGTTCTGGGTTAGGAGGTAGAAGTCCATATATCAAACCACGCTTGAATTCTTGGGATGAACTCCATGTGATATATTAATTTTAATATGTTATATTCTTTTAATTAATATCATAACTGAGATTTTTGCATTAATATTAATTAGTGAGTTGTACCTATATTTATATATTTAGTGAAATCTTCCCTGGACTTGTGCTCATATTTCTAAAAATTTTGGAAATTTTTATTCTTTTTCAGTAACATGTAACATTTCAGTAACACGTAACAAAAGCCCTGGGAATATCTTCTCTTGAAAGGTTTGGTAGAATTCCCCTGTGAAACCATGTAGTACAATGATTTTAATTGCAGTCATTGGGACCCTTGCTGGGGCGCTATGGAGGGAAGAAATGTAATCTACAATATAGATAGTATTTTGTTCACACCAGTGCACACAGCTGGAGCTGGAATAATTGTGTGCTCTAAAAAATTTTAATTCTAGTAAATTTTCAATACCATGAAATTATAAAGATTAAATTTTTGTGTTTTTTTTTTTCTGTTTTGCTCCAAAAGTCAAAAAGCATATGTCTTTTCATTTACTTACTTCATGCTCTAGCTTTTTCAGAGATCAAAATATGTGCTTTAAACCACTTTCCAAACATTTATTCCGCCTTTCTTGGCAATCAGAGCTCTAGAGATACATATAGTTGCTTCAGGCCATAATGATAACCCTTCCTCCAATACCCAAAGCTAATCTTCTATAACATTTGACATTTGCTCATCAGAAAACAATTCCTATTTCTGGGCTTCATATCTGCGCTGTTCTTCCCCACTGGGAGAGGGTTTCACCTCTTTGATTACTCCTATAAGCAGAGTAAATTATGATCATTAAGAATAAAGATGAAAGCAAGATGGGGAGGTGGAACATCGAATCTACACGCTAAAGCAAAACCAGAATAAACAAACAAAACCTCAATAACAACACAAGCCCAAAAGCCTTTTAGGACAAAATGCTATTTACTAATGGGTTATTTTCTCATCTCCCCTTCTGAGGGAAAAGTCACTCACAGAGACCTTGATGGACAGCTTTAAAGTGACCTCTGCAAGGTGGCCTGATTTCATAGGAGGTATGGGATTTAAAGTGTAATTTGGAGCTTCAAAGTAATAGGAGACTAAGCATCTAACCTGGAACCTTGCCCTACCCCCACAACCCCGGGAAACAGTATGAGTAAAGTTCACGTCAAAATAAGAAGTGGCTGGAGACTTTCCGGTGGTCCAGTGGTTGATACTCAACACTTCCACTGCAGAGGTTCAGGTTCATCCCTGCGTGGGGAATTAGGATCCCCAAAACTGCTAGGCACAGCCAAAATTTTTCTTTTCTTTTCTTTTTTTTAAAGAAGTGGTTGAATTTCAAAGGATGTTGTCACCTCCAACCGGTTCATACCCTTATGATGGTTGTCGTGATTTTCCTGGCTAAATGAAGTTATTTAGCCACTAACTAAGGGAACCTAGAAATTCTAGTTGCCAAGATGTGTGTCTGTCTCTGTTTCCAGACTATAATCTCCTTGGTGACAGGAAATTATATATTTCAATCTCTGATTCCTCAGCGCCTGGCACAGAGTGCCTTCTCAGTACATGAAAGAAAGAAAGAATGAAAAGAACAGTTTCCATTAATTAATTAATTCATTCATTATGTATCATGTATCCGCGTTAGCCCTGTGCTAAATGTGGATAATAGATCAGAGGACAACCCTGGTCTCTGTTCTAATGCGATTTGCGACCCGATAGTACAAAGATGTCCAAGCACCACAGGAAATCGGAGGAGGGACAGTGGCTGTGGGCTCACCCTGCACACTAGAGAGGCTTCCCGTCTGCTCCTGCTAGGACCTGCAAAGCACACAGCAAAGGAGTCTTGAGGGAAATGGTTCAGATTCTGGGGGAGGGGGCTCTTGCTGCTTCAGTCCCCAGTGCAGTAGGCGGTGATGCTCTCCTTCGTTGTGAAAAGATGAAGAAAACCAGGGCGCTCACCTTGACAGCCGCTCCTGGCCCGAGGCCCAACGCGCAAACATTGTAATCTACATCCTTGCTCTTGCCAGAGAAGGAAAACCGACAGAGAGACAGGAAGAAAAGCCCACAGTTGGTGCAGACGGTGGGGGTGTGGTTTCGCTAGAGATGGAGGGGCAAGCTCTAAATCAGGCAGTGGCGCGCCACCTGCTGGATCCAAGATCACTCTGCAACTAGCGGAGCAAGGGCAAACCCAGGGGAGAGGAAGGGTGCAAAGTTGAAACAAGGAATAAGGAAATTTCCTTGTTTCTCCCAAATGCTGAAACCAAGCAGCCAAGGGGAAATACCTACCAATGCTGATCAAGGGCCCCCCATCTTCCCTATCTTCCACGGGAATCAGGAATGNCTCAAATAGACATGATAACAGTCAAAACCATCACCACCACCATCATCACTGTCATCCTCAGTGCTACTACGTATTGAGTGCTTACAACATGCCCAGCACTTTGCTAGAGTGTGTGTGAATTGATTCCATGAATCCTTCCAACAACCCTAAACCAATAAGAATAGAGTTTTAAATCTCTTTTCCCTCATTTTCTTCCAGGCTCTTCCTGGATTCTTTTCCTTTCCCAAGCAACTGTACCGCACAGTCAAATAGTTCTGAGTGCCCAGTAGTGGTTATCTTGGGGAGTATTCTTGTTTCCTCTCGTGTCATATGACTGGACTGTTCTTCTGGTGCCAGTGGTTTGGCCTGGGGGTGGAGTCCGAGCATAAAATGGCTATGGATAGGCTGGACATGAAAATGACCAACCAGCCATGACACGGGTCTGTGAGAGTCTGTCCAATAGGGATGCTCCGCACCAGATAACAACAACATCACCCAATCAGATTTCCTCTGGAGGAATGGCTGGGAGATACTCAATGGGACAATGGAAGGCAACTTCCTCGGAGGTGACAAGAGGACAAAGGATAACCATGATAACTGTATGTACTTGGATGTATGTTTATCAAGTGCCAGGTGCTCTGCTGAACACTTCTCAAATTTTATCTTATTTATTTTTCAGCAGTCTTGCAACATAGACACTGTTAGCACTTCACTTTAGAGATGAGAAAACAGAGGCTTAGACAAGTTCGTCCATTTGCCAGAGCTTACACAGCTGTGGAAGTGAGGAGATCCAAACCCAGGCAGTGAGACTGAAGATACTAGTCTATTTTTTTTAATAATAAAAAAATTAAGTTTTAAAAAGATAACGGTTGCCAGGGGTAAGGGATGGGGGGAAAGAAGGATGAATAGGGAGAGCACAGAGGATTTTCGGGGCAACAAAGTTACTCTGTATGATACCATGATGGTGGGTACATGTCATCATACATTTATTCAAACCCACAGAATGGACAAAGCCAAGGATGAACCCTAATGGAAACTGTGGACTTTGGGTGGGAGTGATGTGTCAGTGTTCATCCATTGCAACAAAGGCACCACTGTCATAGGGCACGTGGATAATGGCAGGGGCTGTGCATGTGTGGAGGCAAGGGCATATGGAGAATCTCTACCTTCTGCTCAATGCTGCTGTGACTCTAAACTGCTCTAAAAAATAAAGTCTGTTTTAAAAAGATAATAGAAGCTACCATTGTGATAGTTTCAGCTGAACAGCAAAGGGACTCAGCCATACATATACATAATCCATCCTCATGGAACTCTGCTCAATGTTACGTGACAGCCTGAATGGGAAGGGACATTGGTCGAGAATGGATTCATGTATATGGAGGGCCGAGTCCCTTCACTGTTCACCTGAAACTCTCACAACATTATTAATCAGCTATACCCCAATACCAAAGTTAAAAAAGATAATAGAATCACATGGTCCAATTATTATTATTTTTTAAAGTATGAGCAAGGGCTTCCCTGGTAGCTCAGCGGTAAAGAATCCGCCTGCCAATGCAAGAGACACAGGTTTGATCCCTGATCTGAGACGATTCCACATGCCGCAGAGCGACTAAGCCCATGCACCGCAACTATTGCGCCTGTGCTCTAGAGCCCGGGAGCCGCAACTACCGCAGCCTGCGTGCCCTCGCGCCTGTGCCCCACAGCAAGGGACGCCACCTCGGTGAGAAGCCTGCACACCTCAACTAGAGGGCAGCCGCAGCTTGCCACAGCTGGAGAAAAGCCCAAGGAGCAATGAAGACCAAGCACAGCCATAATACATATACTAAAAGCAAAAGCATGAACAAGTGTTCCATAAAGTGATTATTTTCCACCTCTGTTCTCCAGCCTTCCAGTTCTGCTCCACTCCGGTCTCTGAAACTGCTATTATTAATTTCTCATTTATCCTTCATGAATTTCTTTATGCAAATACATGTACATATATTTATATATAAGTACATATTCTTTATATATTGCTTTTCTCCTTTGTTAATGAGTTCCATTAGTTTTTTGGTTGTGGCTTTTCCTGAAAATGTTTTACTTTTTGGCCACACCTGGTGACATGCAGAATCTTCAGTCTCCAATCAGGGATCAAACCCACACCCCCTGCAGTGGAAGGTAGAGCCTTAACCACTGGACTGCTGGGGGAATCGCTCCTTCCTTGCATCTTGAAACACCTCATAATCCAGCCAGCGCCCAGTGGCTGATCATCTTACTTGACTTCTCTTGAGCCTCTGGCTCACGACTGTGGCTGCATTCTCGAAATGTGTCACTCACTGGTTCCCTTCCCACCTCTCTGACCTCTGTCTTCATCTTCCTTTGAGGACTCCTCTTTATCACCCACTACTTTCATGGCCTAAAGACTCACCACTGCTCTCTACGAGTTTCCCCTGGGCACTGTGATCCACTGGCGTCAACCTGGCGTTAACAGCCACCAGCATCTGCTGCTGACTCTCCATCTGTATCTCCACGCTCACCTCTCCCTCGGGCTTTGTGCTTCTAGAGCCCTCTGCCTGTTGTGAATATCTCCACATGGATGTCCCACGATCACCCCAAAGAGAGCGCATTAGTCGCTCAGTCAGGCCTGACTCTTTGAAACCTCACAGGCTGTAGCCTGCTATGCTCCTATGTCCATGGGATTTCCCTGGCAAGAATAGTGGAGTGGGTAGCCATTTCCTTCTCCAGGGGATCTTCCCAACCCAGGGATCGAACTCTGGTCTCCTGCATTGCAGGCGGATTCTTTACTGATGGAACCACCAGGGAAGAGAGAGAGAGAGAGAAATCTCCAATTCTGCACCTAACTTTGATGTGTGGGCCTTTCCCACACACCAAGAAACTATCTGACATTAGCTGGATTATGGCACCATATATTTGGAGGCAGCATCGGATCCCACAGGATAAGAGCTCAGGTCCATAAGAGTGACCCCCTCCCCAACTTCAGATGCCAATCACAAGTCTAGGTTGTCACCTGTGCTTCTGACTGACTGGCTAGAGACTGGAGGTTCCAGTGAGCCTCCTAGGGTTCACCTAATTTGCTAGATCTGTTCACAGAACACTGAAACATTTTATTTGCGGTTTGTGTGTGTGCGTGTGTGCGCACTGTGCTATATTCAGTCATGTCTGACTCTTTGCAGCCCCATGAACTGGAGACTGCCAAGCTCCTCTATCCATGGGACTCTCCAGGCAAGAATATGGAGTGGGTTGCTGTGCCCTCCTCCAGGGGCTCTCCCCAACTCAGGGATCGAACCCACATGTCTTGCATCTCCTGCATTGGGAGGCAAATTCTTCACCACTGAGCCACCCAGGAAGCCCTTTACTTACTATATTACTGGCTTATTATCTATAACTCAGGAACAGCCAGCAGAAAGATATGCACAGGGGAAGGTATGGGCAGAAGGCATGGAGTGCCACTCTCTCCAAATCCCGAGTCCACCAAGCTGGAAGCTCTCTGAATCCAATCATGTGGAGTTTGATGGTGTCATTCTAGACATATGATTCATTAAACCATTTGTCATTGGCAATCCATTCAACTTCAGCCCCTCTCCCCTCCCCAGAGGTCAGGGGATTAGGAATAAAAATTCCAGTACTCTAATCACATGATTGATTCTCCCAGCAACCAGCCCCTTATCCTTATATACAGTCCAATAGTCATCTCATTAATACATCGAAAGGAATTTATCACTTAGGAATTTCCAAGCATTTTTAGAGCTGTGTGCCAGAAATGGGGATGAACACCAAGTACATGCTTCTTATTGTAAGTCACAATATCACAGGGACTTCCCAGGAGGTCCAGTAATTAAGACTTCACCTTCCAATGCAGGATGTAATGGTTCGATCCCTGGTTAGAGAGCTAAGATCCCACATGTCGTGGGGGCCAAGAAACCAAAACATAAAACAGAAGTAATATTATGACAAAATTCAATACTTTTAAAAAATCAAAATATCATAACCTCTTATTGGTTCTATCTTGTTGGGGGACCCTTGACGGGGGAGCCTGGTGGGCTGCCATCTATGGGGTCGCATAGAGTCGGACACAATTGAAGCGACTTAGCAGCAGCAGCAGCAACGACTAGAAAGGCATCTCCATGGGTCTTATTTTCTTAATCAAGTTCTTATTTGACCCTAGGTGACAAATTCCCTTAAAGAAAGAAGGAAAAGAAAAAAAACAGGAAACCATCAATTTTTCACAGCTATGAATTCACCAGAAGCAGGAACCAGAGCAAAAGTTTGTAATGCTTGGGGATTCAAGCAACTATTTTCACTATATTGTATCTTCAAGTGAGAGAAAGGGTATCTTGATAGCATTTTGTTTATTTTACTTTCTTTTATGGTGATGTCTTTTTTCTTTTCTTTACATATTTTAAATAAAAATTGCAAATATTTAAGGTGTCCAACTCAATGAATTGGTGGCTCAGATGGTAAAGAATCTGCCTGCAATGCAGGAGACCTGCGTTTGATCCCTGGCTTGGGAAGACTTCTGGAGAAGGGGATGGCTACCCACTCCAGTATTCTTGCCTAGAGAATTCCATAGAGAGAGGAGCCTGGAGGGCTACAGTCCATGGGTCACAAAGAGTCAGACACGACTGAGCAACTGACACACAGACACACACACACACACAATGCAGTTAATATGGAAATATTAATAATATGGAGTTAATGATAATAATGTATCGATATTGGTTCATTAATTGTAACAAATGTACTATGTAAGAGGTTAATAATTAAGGAATCTGAGTGCAAAGCATATGAGAACTCTGTATCAGGCTGAAATTTTCTGTAAATCTAAACTCATTTTTAAAGAAAAAAATACTGGAGAGAGAAGCCAAGTCTAGGTTTTGTAACAGACTGGAGGGGAAGGGGCTCCCGGCCCGGCGGGGAACCAGCTTCAGAAAGCAGGAGGAAGGAGGCGCAGGCGGGTACAGACAGATACTTCTGTGGGCGCTGGGCAGGAAGTTGAGAGTTCACATCCAGTGGTCTCAATGTTTCCTTATGACGCAGAAGGTGAGGGTGGATTACCAGGTGAGAGAGGGCCTACGGAAAAAGGTAGCAAGTGGTGAAACTTTGGCGAAGCCCTGAGAGGAGTGCAGGAGGAAGCCGACCAGCGACAGAAAGCAGTTTCTTCTTACCTCCCAGATCTGTGTTGCAGCCAAAGGCAAAGCCTTGGGCCTCGAGCCTAGAGGCCTCGCTTGACCGTCTCCTTGGAGTTCCACTACAAGACCAGCAGAGGGCGCCCAAACACCACCAACGTCCCCCCGCCCCCATCTCCCAGTTTTCTCTCTTCAAAGTTTCTTTGATTCCAGGAGTAAACCATTCTTTTTTGAGTCAGTCATATTTGAAGGACAATAAACTCTCTGATATAGCCTAAAGGAACACCTTTGAATAAAAAGAATTTAGGGACTTCCCTGGTGGTCCCGTGGTTAAGACTCTGCACTTCTCCAGGGAGTGTTGACTGGGGAACTAAGCTCCTGCGTACCTCGCGGCAGAGCCATTACAAAAAAAATTAATAAACTAAGGAAAAGAATTTAGTTCTGCTTCTAAGAGCTAATTTATTTGCCTCCTCCCTCAAGGAAGCACTGGCAAGACAGAGTACACGGCCGCCATGGCTGTCCAATGGTGATTCAAGTGCTGTCTCACGCACAGACCAGCTCTGAGGTAGCTGTTATTATCATCCCATCTACAGAGGAATAAACGGAGTCTCAGAGAAGTTCAGGAGGTTACCTGAAGTTCCTTCCTACTGAGCTGAAGCCATACTCCCACCTGGTTTCAATTAACAACCAACCCATTAGTAATTATTCAGCAGGTCTGTGTGCTGGAAAGCTTGCCCTGGGAGATGTGAGGAAAGGATCTTCTGTCAATAAATTTGGCAAAGCTGAAAACTATTTCCATTTCTCTATTAGCACACTGGAGAATCCCAGGAGTCAGCAAAGAAACCTGCCTGGTTTTGTTCAAATCCATCACTTTCCAAATGTGTTTGTCCAGAGAATGTTTGTTGCGCCCAGAGAATGAACTCTCGGAACTGCTTGGGTTGACACACAGTCATCATGGCCGGGAGGCCAGTGACCGTATTTGCCTGGAAATGGTAACTTGAGTGGAGTGGGTACTGAGTGGAGGAGGGAGGCATGAAAGGTGGGTAGACTGAGGCAAGGCCAGTAAGAGCAGTGCAGGGACTCTTTCACCATGAGGCTTGGACACAGCAGTGGCCATGAGGGGGAAGAGGAGCGGAAACACTGGACGGGGAACTGGGGTGCAGAGCTGACAAGCTGGACCACTGGATTGTGAGTATACGGGAGGGTGCTGGACAGCAAGTGGGGGAGACGTTGGACAGTTCCTGGAGGTTTGGCTGGAGCAACTAAGAGAATGATATTTGTGTGTGTGTGTTGTGTGTTAGTTGTTAAGTCGTGTCCAACTCTTTGAAACCCTATGGACTGTAGCCCACCAGGCTCCTCTGTCCATGGGATTTTCCAGGCAAGAAAACTGGAGTGGGGAGCCATTCCCTTCTCTAGGGGATCTCTCCCATACTGTGGGCAGATTCTTTACCGTCTGAGCCACCAGGGAAGCCCAGGTGAATGATGGTTTTGTTCAGTCCACCAAGATGGCGAGCCAGAGAGAAGAGTTTTGACCTGACCTCCTAGGAGTCGCTAAACCTCTGGGAGGGTCTGTTTCCACATCTATGAACTAGGCATGAAACCAGTCAGGCAAAAGACTATCCTGAAGCTAAGGGAGGCTTCTGCAGTGCCCAGAGAATGTCTGCCCCCTCTCCCCACTTCCCTGACCCATCCCAAGCAGGTGGCTCTTTCCTTTATGGGGGAGGGACAGAGCTGAATTGGAGGAAAATTTTTATATCGACCCACAAGAAGTAATTGAGGATGGAATAAAAAAAAAACCCTGAAGCTTTGTAGTCAGGGCAAATGAAGTCTCTGAGATTTCGTCTTCTCATCTGAAAAACGGTGACAGATACCACAGGCTGCAGGATGTCCTCAAGAGTCAGTGAGCCCATGGATCGCCCAGCTCAGAGAGATCTGGCCCTGGGAGACTGGGTGAAGGAGGAGCCAGGACCCCGGGCCCCTGAGCTGGAATCGTGGTAGGACGCATGTGGCCACCCCGCCGAATTTAGGCAGGTGACCACTGGGTCCCCCTCTCTGCGTCCCGCCCTCCTCACAGTCCCAGCTCCGGGTCATTGCCCATAAATCTCCTTCACACAGAGCTTGGTAAATCAGGGATGTGTAGGAGACCCCCCAGCTGCCTGCATTCTCACTCCTGCTTTTGGAGAGGATAGAGGAGCAGGAAGCCCCTAGGATGGGGTGGGGTGTGACTACCCCAGACCCGCCCACCTCAGCTTGTTAATTACAGACCCAGGGTCTGCAGAGCCTGATTTATAGTTGGGGCTGGGAAAGTCTAGAAGAGCCTGGAGGGGCAGAGGTGACGGGGTTGGCTGGGGGGGTGGTGTGTGGGGGGTAGGACCGGAGACCAGAGAGGATCCCAAATTCAGAGGGCCTTGTTGAAATGACAAAATTAATAGTACTAAATGAATACATTTACAAATAAATAAAATATAAGCATAATAGCAATAGATAACATTGATTGAGAGACTGTGCGCCAAGCTGGCTAAACACTTTATTAATTCATTCATCAACTATTTATTGAGCACCTATTCGGTGCCAGGAATCTGGCATATGTTATCTAATGAACTTCCCCAAACAGCCCTGCCAGTTCGTCATTCTGGTTCCCATTTTGCAGACGTTGAAATCCAAGCAAGAAGCGATTAAGTGACTGGTTCAGGGTTACTAGGCGATTGAGTAGCAGATCCAGGACTCATACCCCTGGCTATCTGTCCCCAGAGCTTAAACTTTTAGGAGTAGGTTATCCTGCCTCTTTGCTACCACTTGATTCACTGTCTTCCTGTGTGACCTTGGGCAAAAGCCTTTGCCTGGCTGACAAAAGAGTTCTTATTGGCAAAAGAGGTATCTTGTCCTGCCCACAGCACAAATTAGGAGGCTCAAATTAAACTGAAACATATGGAGATGCTTTTTTAAAATGATCTGTAGAATATGGAGAAGGAAATGGCAACACACTGCAGTATTCTTGCCTGGGAAATGCCATGGACAGAGGAGCCTGGTGGGCTATAGTCCATGGGGTCGCCGAAGAGTCGGATATGACTGACTAAACAACAGCTGGGCATTGAACTAATTTACATATATAAATCCCTTTAGAATTCTAGGAATTACTTAAAAAAAAAAACTATGAGTAAACATTTGTACTCAAAATTGTTTTTACACATGCAACAAAATTATCTGTAAAGCAAAAGTGAGAAGAATAGATGTGAAGGAGAGAGAAAGAATGTCCTATGTGTGATTAAAGAACCATAAGAAGAGAAAAAAGGAAGTGCAACAGAAGCAATATCTGAAAAGACAAAAGTGAAGAAATTTGCCAATCTGAGAAGTAACAAACCATAAATCTGAGAAGCCCAACAAATCCTAGAATATAGATATACATATATATATTTTAAGCCCACACACTTCAATGTGTCATAGTGATATATCAGAAACTAAAAACAGTGAAAAGATTTCAAAACCAATCTGGGAAAAAAAATACCTTCAAAGGAACAACTGTTATTCTGAAGCTGACAAATCATCCACAGCAATGGAAGTAGGAAGACAACATCATCTTTTCAAAGTGATTCAAAAAGAACAGGGACCCCCATGGTGGTCCAGTGGCTAAGACTCCGTGCTCCTAATGCAGGGAGCAAGGTTCGATCCCTGGTCTGGGAACTAGATCCCACATGTCTCAACTAAGAGTTTGCATGCTGCAGCTAAAGATCCTGCATTCTGCACCAAAAATCAAAGAACCCAAGTGCCCCAACTAAGACCTGGTGCAGCCAAATAAATAAGTAAATATTTAAGATAATAATAATAAAAAAAGTAGAACTGACCAGACTTATATAGGAGAAATAAAGGTGAGAGAGTCATTACTAGTGGGCTTTCACTGGAGGAAATTCTACAAGATATAACTCAGGGAGGAAAAAAAGAGAAGGTTCCACATGGAATGTCTGAGGTGCAGAGCAAAGAAATGAGTAAATATATGAGCACATTTAAATGAACATTGATTGTATTTTTAAAAGATCTGTAAAATGCTATATGAAAAGTGTACTAGTGAAGTTGATATTAGATGCTAACGGCAATAAATCCCCTAACTCAAAGGCTTAAACATGAAAGTTTCTCACTCATGTAGTCATTCAGGTGAGAGTTCCTGGTCGGGCAGTTTTTCTGGGCAGTTTTCCTCCAGGCAGAATGAAGGACCTGGCTCCTTCTCCTCTTCAACTCTGCAACCTTTAGCCTGTGGCTCCCACAGCTGCCCTTAGGTCTCTGAGCCAGGAGAAAAGGGAAGGCGTGTGGGGGCTGTACATGGGAAGTTACTATGGACGGGCCTGGGAGGGACACACACCACTTCTGTTCGTATGAACAGAATTCAGCCAACTCCAGGAACGGCTGGGAAATGTTCACTGCTGTATTCGTTATCTACAGCTGTGTGACAAATTACCTCAAAACGCACTGGCTTAGGGACTTCCCTGATGGTCCAGTGGCTAAGACTTGCAGTTCTCAATGCAGGGGACCCTGATCAGGGGAACTAGATCCTCATGCTGCAACTAAAGATCCCGTGTGCTGCGTCAAAGATCGAAGACCCTGAGTGCCAAAACTAAGACCCAGTGCAGCCAAATAAATAAACAAAAATAAATTAAAAGAAGAAATGTGCTTTAAAAAACACCACATATTGGCTTAAAATAACAATGAGCATTTGTTATTTCACAGTTTCTAATGGGTCAGGATTTGAGGGATAAACCTCTGCCCCTTTTGTTCACGATGGAGTATGTGTGTGATTCCTAGAACTCTTGCAGTCATTGTGCCACCACGAGGGAAGCCACCTTGAGAAAGAAATATACACAGAAGGGATATAAAAGAGTCACAGAAGAATTACTCACATGAATGATTACCTTAAACAAAGGGATTCTGAAATTCCCTTGAAAGGATAACAAGCCAAGATCAAGATGACTCTGGAAATGAACAATGAGGCCCAGGAATTGCCAGATCAGACAGGCATTAAACAGAGATGGCTGGAGCTGACATTATAGAGATGTGGCATTACAAATCACTGGAGACAATAAACTATTTACCAAATGGAGTACTTGGGTTCCAACTTTTAAAATTCAATAATAAAGCAATCGCAACAACAATGGCTGCCATTTATGCACACCTACACAGTTTTAGAAATTTACATTTGATTTATTTCTATCTTCACACCTACCCTACCAGGCAGGTATTATCATTTATTCCCACTTGACAAATGAGAAAACCGAATCTCAGGAAGGCAGACCACACACAGCTGTCAGCTTCCAGACCCTGGGTAAGGAGCCCTGTTTCCTCCCCACAATAGTGGTGCCCTGTCCTGGAGACAGGAAGACAGAGCTCTCCACAAGCCGAGCCCAAAATTCCTACTTTACCCCCGACTGACCCTGGGGCCGATCTACATTAGAACCCAGCTAAAAGCACAGAGGCCTCTTTGTCATTGCTTTAATGAGAAGCCAATCGCCAAGTCATTAGTGGGCGGAGGTGATGAGTTTGGTACTGGGTGGGAGGGAGGAGATGCTGTTGGTTTCTGGATGATTTACAGCTGCAGTGCCAGACTGCCTGGGGGAAGGGAGCAGAGCTGCAGCAGCAGGAGAAAGTTACTATCCTAGAGCTCCTTAGGGGAGCTGAGACCTGTTAGGAGAGTCTACTGTTTTATTTAATCCTCACAACAAATCAGATGGAGCAGTAGTACCCTATATCCCCATTTTACAGATAAGAAAATTGAGGCTCAGAGGGGTTAATGAAGTATCTTACCCAACGCTATACAGTTATTAAGTGATGGTCTTATTCCAGAGCCCAAGCATCCATTCTGCTGTTCATTGTTAGAGGCACAGCAGAGGTGAGGGTAGGTGAAGGGCCAAGAAATATTCCAGTTTTAGACCAAGTAGGAACATGCTATCGGGAGGTGGTTGATTGAGGGATGTTATTCTGTGGGCTGGGAGTAGGGGCAAGGAAGAGGACCATATCACTGCATGAACTTGGAAGAAAGAATCCCTGGGGGGGGTTAAGTCTGCCAGAAAAGGATAATAATAAAAACAATAATGAAATATTATGAAGTTCCAACTATATGCCAGACATTGCACTGAGGGCCTTTCAGTTATGAGGCAGTTACCAATTCATGTGCTTCCCTGTGGTTCAGACGGCAAACAATCAGTCCACGATGTGGGAGACTTATTTTCAATCCCTGGGTTGGGAAGATCCCCTGAAGAAAGGAATAGCAACCCACTCCAGTATTCTTGCCTGGAGAATCCCATGGACAGAGAAGCCTGGTGGGCTGATACAGTCCAGGGGGTCACAAAGACTCGGACACCCACTGAGTGACGAACAAAACGCTACCAGTCATTTTATGGCTGAGGAAACTGAGGCTCAGAGAGGTTAAGTTACCTACCGCAGGTCTCACAGCAGGTTCAGAGACTGATTTAGGAGTAAGAGAAGCAACAGAGCACTTACTTACTCTCTGCTCTAGGCTGTCGGGATTTTGGCTGTAAACAACTCAACTTGGTTCACTTGGGCAGCTCTGAGATAGCACACAGGATCAGTGGAAAGTTTAATGGGATTAAGTTTGGGAAACTTATCAGAATTGCAGGAAACTGGGTGGCTGGATCCACAGCCTAGCTAGTAACCTCCTGGGGATGCCCCCACAGGACACTGGAGGCAACTGGCCCAGGACAGGCAGTTTCTCCCCAGGAGCCTGTTTCTTTGGGGCTCCTGCTCCACATTCAAGTCAAGGTGTCAAGAACCCAGACTCCTGCCTGTTCTAGCTGCCAGGAGTCTTTCCCAGCCAAGCTCTCCCCGCAAGGAGGTGTCCCTTCCCCTAGAGAGACTATTCAAATGCTGCAGGGATTTCCCTGCTGATCCAGTGGTTAAGACTCCCTTTTCCCAAGGCAGGGGGCCCAGGTTCCATCCCTAGTCAGGAAACTAGATCTCACATGCCGTAACTAAGAGTTCTCATGCCGCAACGAAGATCAAAGATCCCGCATTCCACAACTAAGACCTGGCACAGCCAAAATAAAGTTAATAAAGGTTTTTTTTTTTAATTAACAAACAACAACAAAACCCAACGCTGCAGAGCAAACCAGGGTAACAAAAATATTCACTGCAAGTCCCAGGTGCCCCAGGTCTCCCAGCCAAGAAGTGATCAGAATGTCATCAGCTTTCTGTCCTTCCTCACATCCAAGATGGACCTGACACTTCGGAGAACCCATCACTAGGGGCTGCTCAAAAATCTCAGGCCTCAGATTCTTGAAGGAGGATATGGAGATGGTAACACTTTCCTTTCATCATCCTTAACATCCAGCTGGCCACCCCCATGTGCCAATTCTATTTTCCAAACAAGTGTGGATACCAGCCCGCCTCTCTCACAACTGCCTGCATAGCTCAGGCCTCTCTTTTCTCCTCTGGATCCTTATAGTAGCCTCATTTTTTTTCCCCCCAGTAACTATGAGATACCACTTTTTTTTTTTTTTTTTTTTTTAATTTGACGGCTCCAGGTCTTAGCTGTGGCACGCAGGCCCTAGTTTCTTGACCAGTGATTGAACCTGGGTCCCCTGCATTGGAAGCGCGGAGTCTTAACCACTGTA
>SJYQ01025804.1:0-22758 GCA_006410935.1 Redunca redunca
CCACAGTTCAAAAGCATCAATTCTTCGGTGCTCATCTTTCTTTATAGTCCAACTCTCACATTCATACATGACCACTGGAAAAATCATAGCATCGACTAGACAAACCTTTGTTGACAAAGTAATGTCTCTGCTTTTTAATATGCTGTCTAGGTTGGTCATTACTTTCCTTCCAAGGAGTAAGCATTTTTTAATTTCATGGCTGCAATCACCATCTGCAGTGATTTTGGAGGCCAAAAAAAGTCAGCCACTGTTTCCACTGTTTACACATCTATTTGCCATGAAGTGTTGGGACCAGATTCCGTGATCTTAGTTTTCTGAATGTTGAGCTTTAAGCCAACTTTTTCACTCTCCTCTTTTCACTTTCATCAAGAGGCTTTTTAGTTCTTCACTTTCTGCCATAAGGGTGGTGTCATCTGCATATCTGAGGTTATGATTCCAGCTTGTGCTTCTTCCAGCCCAGCGTTTCTCATGAGGTACTCTGCATATAAGTTAAATAAGCAGGGTGACAATATACAGCCTTGATGTACTCCTTTCCTTATTTGGAACCAGTCTGTTGTTCCATGTCCAGTTCTAACTGTTGCTTCCTGACCTGCATACAGTTTTCTCAAGAGGCAGGTGAGGTGGTCTGGTATTCCCATCTCTTTCAGAATTTTCCACAGTTTATTGTGATCCACACAGTCAAAGGCTTTGGCATAGTCAATAAAGCAGAAATAGATGTTTTTCTGGAACTCTCTTGTTTTTTTGATGATCCAGCAGATGTTGGCAATTTGATCTCTGGTTCCTCTGCCTTTTTTAAAACCAGCTTGAACATCTGGAAGTTCATGGTTCATGTATTGCTGAAGCCTGGTTTGGAGAATTTTGAGCATTACTTTACTAGCGTGTGAGATGAGTGCAATTGTGCAGTAGTTTGAGCATTCTTTGGCATTGTCTTTCTTTGGGATTGGAATGAAAACTGACTTTTTCAGTCCTGTGGCCCCTGCTGAGTTAAGGGACACTGTAAAAAGCACTTATCATGCTTTATCTCATTCAAATCTCACCCCAGCACCCCAAGGTAGGTGCTTCTATTCCTAGAGCTGAGACTAGGGGAAGGGAGTGAGTGCAAGGGCAATATTGGATCCCAACTTTATTGAAAATTTTAATATTTTGCTCATCGTACATTATTTTTTGCATTAACTTTTATTTTTAAAAACATTGCATTAAAATATTGATATTAATTCTGAGTTAAGTGTTGCACTTTAGTCCCAGGCAAGCTATTTTTCTCATTTTCAAAGTAAGGAAACTAGGGCTCAGAAAAGTGAGGAGTCATGTATATCCTGTGTCCCCCAAAACATCCTTACGGGGCCTGGTGTGGGAGTGTGCTCAGCGCAGCCTGTGCCCCAGAGGCCTTCACAGCCTTATCCCTTACCCAGGGTCCTCCCAGCAGCCTCTGCAGCCGGAAGGGCCCAGACAGGTGGTTTTGCTTCTGGAGAATGAAACAGCGTTCTAGGAGCTGAGCTGGGATTCAAACCCCAGTCGGCCTGAAAAGTGAAAGTGTTTGTCACTCAGTAGGGCTTCCCTGGTGACTCAGAGGTTAAAGCGTCTGCCTGCAATGTGGGAGACCTGGGTTCAATCCCTGGGTGGGGAAGATCCCCTGGAGAAGGGAATGGCAACCCACTCCAGTATTCTTGCCTGGAGAATCCTATGGACAGAGGAGCTTGGTGGGCTACAGTCCACAGGGTAGCAAAGAGTCAGACATGACTGAGCGACTTCAGTTTCTCTTTCATGTCTGGTGTGGACTGTAGCCTGCCAGGCTCCTGTGTCCATAGAATTCTCTAGGCAAGAAATACTGGAGTGGGTTGCCATGCCCTCCTCCAGGGGATCTTCCTGACCGCGGGATCGAACCTGGGTGTCCCGCATTGCAGGCAAATTCTTTGCCACCTGAGCCACCAGAGAACACCTAGACATACCTTCCCCTACGTCTCCTGGCGCTTTGAATGGCTCTGACCCCCCAGAACTTTCTGATCCCCGATGAGCCACCAGAGAACACCTAGACATACCTTCCCCTACGTCTCCTGGCGCTTTGAATGGCTCTGACCCCCCAGAACTTTCTGATCCCCGAACTTTCCAGTCCCCACCCCCATCCTCGCTCAGACCACCCTGAGCCCTGAGCTCCTGGACCAGGCCCAGGGCAGATGCCCCCGGGGAGGGTCTGCTGCACCGAAGTGACCCAGCCACCCTCACCGCAGCGCCTCAAGATCCGGCTGTGCCAGCTGCAGAGGAGGTGCCACCGCAAGCAGGAGCAGCGGCGGCAGCTGGCACACGGGGCCACCCACCAGAAAGACATGGGCAGCTGTGAGGTGAGCTCAGTCCGCTGGGTGGGGTGGGGGTGGGGGCTGCTGTCTCCTCCATAATATCAGCCCCCAACACACACAAACACACACACACATCGCTTACTCACTTCTCCCTCGTGGCTTGTTGTTGTTCAGTTGCCAAATTGTATCCGATTCTTTGTGACCCCATGGACTGCAGCACACCAGGCTTCCCTGTCCTTTACCATCTCCCAGGGTTTGCCCAAGTTCATGTCCATCCAGTCACTGATGCCATTCATCCATCTCTTCCTCTGTCTTTCCCTTCTCCTCCTGCCTTCAGTCTTTCGCAGCATCAGGGTCTTTACTAATGAGTCAGCATCATGTGGCCAGACTAGAGGAGCTTCAGCTTCAGCATCAGTCTTTCCAGTCACTATTCAGGGTTGATTTCCTTTAGGATTGACTGCTCTGATCTGGTGGCTATTAGTTGTCAAAGGGCTTCTCTAAGATGAGGCAGATGCTGAGGCCACAGGCCGTTAAGGTAGCTGGGATGCCCCCATTCAGGCATGTGCACTCCTAAATAATGTGATTCTTATTCATCTTCTATTTCACCTTGGAGAAGAGTGATGCTCAGAAAGAATAAGTCAAGGCTGAAGTCAAGGGACTTGAAGCTGTGGGTTTTCCAGTGGTCATGTATGGATGTGAGAGTTGGACTATAAAGAAAGCTGAACACCGAAGAACTGATGCTTTTGAACTGTGGTGTTGGAGAAGACTCTTGAGAGTCCCTTGGACTGCAAGGAGATCCAACCAGTCCATCCTAAAGGAAATCAGTCCTGAATATTCATTGGAACTGATGCTGAAGCTAAAACTCCAATACTTTGGCCACTTGGTGTGAAGAACTGACTCATGTGAAAAGACCCTGATGCTGGGAAAGACTGAAGGCGGGAGGAGAAGGGGACGACAGAGGATGAGATGGTTGGATGGCATCATTGACTCAGTGGACATGAGTTTGAGACAGCTCTGTGAGCTGGTGATGGACAGGAAAGCCTGGCGTGCTGCAGTCCATGGGGCTGCAAAGAGTCAGACATGACTGAGCGACTGAACTGAACTGAAGTCAGGGGCCAAGATTTCTGGGTTTAATCCTTTGAGTTCTCTTTCCTGGGCTGGGGAATGTGGACTAGTTATCCTCTGAACACCCCCTGGGTCCTCCCCATGCCAGAGTCTGTACCCTACTAGCCTCAGGGTTTGCTGGGATCAGCTGGGGAAGCCAGGCTAGGGAACAGGGCAGTGCTGGGCACACCCCACGTGGGCAGGGTGTAGTTGGTGAATGTGGGACCTTCTCGGGCCCCGTGGGAGACTAATTTGGAAGACATGAGCATTGGAGTCCATGGGCTTCTACTCCCAGCCAAGGAGCCCTGAGGGGAGCTGGATCGGCCGCAGTTTACAGAGCCTGTTCTGGGTCTTTCTCTTTAAGGTGGGAAGCAAGGAAGCCACAGCTGATGACAACTCTGAAGACCTGAAGTGCGGGACTCTGGAGCTGCCCCGAGTGAGGAGCCCTGGGTTCCTCCTCGTTCCCCCCCACCAAGCCCCTCCGTTGGGTGTGGACCTCAGGTGTCCCCAGCCGGGAGGACCCTCTGGAAAGCCAATCTATCCTGTGTCCCTCTTTGCAGGGGAGGATGCTCTGGCTCCGGGGAGTGGAGGGATTCATCTCAGCCCCTTTGGGTGTGGAGCACAGACCGAGATGAGAAGGTGGCTCCTGGCTCCAGGATGCCTATCTGGCCTGAGCAAGGTGGGCAGAGGGGGAAGGGGATTCTAAGAGGGGGTCCCAGCCTGCTTGCCTTCCTGCAGAACGAGCTGCTCAACTACGTGCAAGTGCTCATCAATGACATGGTCCAGCAGTGCTGCTCCTCGGCCCGAGCTGTGCCCAGGGGCATGGGCCTCTTCTCCAAGCTTGACCTGATCCAGGTGAGGACCTGTGCTCCCCAGGCAGGCTTCGACCTGAGCCTGTCCTGGGCCTCGGCTCCTCGTGTGTCCGTGGTGAGCTGCCCTGTTGGCCCTTCCCTCCCTGGCTGCATGTGCCTGCATGTGTGGGTCCTGGAGTTTTTTTTAGCCTCTCAACAAACTTGTAGTGAACACCTATTGGTGCTGGGTCAGAGAGTTATAAAGAAACTCCTGCCCTGCCTGGTCTTAATGTGTAGTCCCACTTTGTTACATCACACACACACACACAAACACACATGGGGTTCACACTCATACACATAGTCATATGGTCTCGCCAAACACCCTGCAATACCCATGAAACTTACACTGACACACCTGCAAACCAACACACCAGGATGCTCACAGATGTGGTCACATATTTGCACGGGGAGGGACATTTCAGTGACCGAGGGAGCCTCAGTGCTCCTGATGAGCACTGATGAGCTCCGGATGAGGACCGAGGGGTCCTCATCTTAAACTTTAGGCTCTCCTCAAGTCTGCTGAGCTTTGCCTTCTCAATGGGAGGAGGGTCCCCACCCCCATCAGTCGTCACATCCCCATCAGTCATAATGCCGATGCTATGACAGTGGAGGCCAGGTCATCAGACTGGCTTCCACCAATGACAGCATACCTTGTTTTAGTTTTAATAATATCTTTAATGAGATATACTTCCAGTGCCCTAAGATTTACCCATTCAGAGTGCTCACTTCACTCTTTTCAGTACAGTCAGAACTGCACCATCATTCATAGTATCTCATTCCTGAACCCTTTGGCTACTCCCCCAAATAATACATTTTGTGTCTGGTTTCTTTCACTTTGCATAATGTCTTCATTCTGTAAATCATTCCCTTTTATGACTGAATAATACTCTATTGTATGGACAGACCACTCTTGTTTATCCGGTAGGCAACTGATGGGCATTTGGGTTGTCTTCATTTGGCGGCTCTTATAAATAATGCCTCTATTGCCCATGTTCTTTAAAAAATATTTATTTATTTGGCTGCACTGAGTCTTAGTTGCAGCACAGGGGATTTTTTGATCTTCATTGCAACATGTGTGATCTTTTAAAGTTGCAGCATGTGGGATCTAGTTCCCTGACCAGGGGTCAAACCTGGGCCTCCTGCCTTGGGAGTGAGAGTCTTAACCACTGAACCACCAAGAAAGTCCCCATGGCCATGTACTTGTGTGGACATAACTTTTTAAATTATCTTGGGTAAATGCTTAGGAGTGGAATTTCTGATTCACGTGGTAACTCTATGTTTAACATTTTGAGGAATTACCAAACTGGTTTCCAAAGTGGCTGTGTAATTTTACAATCCTGTGAGCAAAGTATGAGACGTCTAGTTTCTTCATATCCTTGTTAACACTCGATGGTCTGTTTCTGATAATTTAGCCATCCTAGTGGATCTCTTGCCTAGAAAATCCCATGGACAGAGGAGCCTGGTAGGCTGCAGTACATGGGGTCACTAAGAGTTGGACACGACTGAGCAACTTCACTTTCACTTTTCACTCTCATGCGTTGGAGGAGGAAATGGCAACCCACTCCAGTGTTCTTGCCTGGAGAATCCCAGGGATGGGGGAGCCTGGTGGGCTGCCGGCTATGGGGTCACACAGAGTCGGACACGACTGAAGTGACTTAGCAGCAGCAGTGGATATAAAGTGGTATCTCATTGTGATTTCGATTTTACTCTCTCTGATGATGAATAATGTGGAACATAAACATGTGCCTATTGTCCATTTGCATATCTTCTTTGGAGAAATGTCTACTCAGATCCTTTTCCCATTTTTTAAACTGGATTATTTGTCTTTTTTCTTGTTGAGTTGTAAATATTCTTTACATACTCGGAATATAAGTTCCTTATCAAATATTTTATTTGAAAATATTTTCTCTCATTCTACTAGTTGTCTATTCACTTTGATGATGTCCTTTAGAGCACAAAGATTTCAATTTTGATGAAATCCAATGTACATATTTTTATTTTAGTTACTTGGGCTTTATGCATCATATCTAAGAAACTGTTGCCTAATCCAAGGTCATGAAGATTTATATCTAAGTTTTCTTGTAAGATATTTGTAGTTTTAGGTTTGTCATGTAATTTTAGTTAATTTTTGTATATGGTATCAAATGGGGGTCCAATTTCTTTATTTTGCATAAGGATATTCAGCTGTCCTGTTACCATTTGCTGAAAGGACTACTCTTTCCTCATTGAATTGTCTCCTCATCCTTGTCAAAAATCAATTGGCTGCAAATGTGACGGTTTATTTCTGGACTCTTAATCCTATTCTGTTGGTCCTCACATCTGTGCTTAGCCAATACCGCACTGTCTGAATCACTATAGCTTTGTAGTAAGTTTTATAATTGTGAAGTGAGTCTTCCAGCTTTGTTCTCCCCCCCCATTTTTTTTTTGAGGTTATTTGACTCTTGTAACAGCATGTCTTGTGTCGTGCATGTAATTTCAACATCTGCGTGGGTTTCAGGCTCAATGTGACCAAGGCTCAGTGGCACCACAAGCACTGTCCTTTCCACCCTCCCCCGTTTCCTCTTCAGTGCTGGCTTCATCCTAAGCCATCACTTGCTTTCCTCATTCATGGCAGGTTCAGTGGAGTAGTTTGAATTCAGGATCGTTAGTGCCTCTGGGACCTGCTACTGCCTGCTAAGTTGCTTCAGTCGTGTCCGACTCTTTGCAACTCAGTGGACTGTAGCCCACCAAGATCCTCTGTCCACGGGATTTATCAGGACACTGCAGGGAGGGTGGGCAAGTCCCACGGCCTGTGTTGTCCAGCAGTGATGGTCCACAGTGAGTGAGGCTGCATCTTAATTGAGAAGAACTTCTCACAAGAATGTCATGGACAGTATCAGGGCCACCCTGCTCCGTGGCACAGCTCACACTGAACGCCACATATTTGGCATCCTCTGGTGTAGATCTTTCATGTTGGACACGAATGAACATTTGAGAAAGGGCTCATTTGCCCTTATACTCACAGTGTATTAATTTCATCTTTTTTCCAAGAAAAAGGAGGAAATTACCCAGTGATGTCAAGGGGTCCTAAGGATCTCCCTCAACAATCAATCAGTCAAGACTTATAGTCACACTCTTATGCCCGGGAAAGAGTTAGAGGTAGAGGAAATAAAAGTCACTGGGCCCTTAAGAAATGAGTGCCCCTCAGAGAGAGAGGCTGTGGGCAGTCAGGGTGGGCTTCTTGGAGGAAGTGGTGAGAAGAGGCAACCCCATTCAGGAAGCCACTCAATGATCTGGACTCAGCCATCCACCTCTGCCACTGCTGGGCTATGTCGTTTCAGGAAAACCACTTAACCTCTCTGAACCCCAGTTTGCTCACTTGCCAAATGGCATTGATACCACATCCTGGTTGGGGCCCTTGTGAAAGGACGTGCAGGTCAACCTTTGATGGTGGTTTGGTGTCTGGGAAGTGGTGTCCAGGGGCTGGTGCCCAGTCAGGTGCCAGAGATATCTTTTTCCTTCCAGGAATTCATGTTGGACAAAATGGAGACGGTGAGATTGATCTCACTGCTCACAGGACCCATTGTGTGCTGGACAGCAAACAACCCCAAGGACCAGGGCCTCAGAAGCTACCCCAGGCCCTTCAGGAAACATTCAGTGAGTGAAGACTCAACCCCCAGGAGCCTCTTCCCCAGCGCCCAGGCCTCAGGGTGTCAGCCTGCGCTGAGGCCGCCCGGGGCCTCCAGGCTGCCAGCACCGTGACCAAATCCCTACCGGCTTGGCCTCTTTGCTTTACCCACCTGGGCTCCTGGGTCGGGGTGGGGGCAGTGGCGGGGGGNGCTGGAGGAAGTGAAGGAAACACAAGGCAGGGGGCTTCCCGTTAGGCTGCAGCACGAAGAATCTGACAGGCAGTCTGAGATGGTGGGTGGGCTGGGGGGCCATGTGGGGTCCCAAAGGCCGGGCTGTGAGGTTTGGACTCAGGTCTGGAGGGCATATATGGGAGTGTTCTGTCCATTCTGGCTGCCATAATAAAATACCATATGCCAGAGCTGCTGGGGTGGTACAGGGGTTAAGAATCCACCTTCCAATGCAAGGGACACTGGTTCAATCCCTGGCCCCGGAAGATCCTACGTGATGCAGGGCAACTGAGCCTGAGAGCCACAACTACCAAGACTGCACCCTAGAACCCGTGAGTCACAACTACTGAAGCCTGTGCACCTAGAGCCCACGCTCCCCAACAGGAGAAACCACAGCAGGGAGGAGCCCACACACTGCAAGTGGAGAGCAGCCCTCTCTCACCGCAGCTGGAGAAAGCCCACGAAATAAGGCTGCAACTAGAGAGAGCAGCAACGAAGATCCAGCACAGCCATAGATGAGTAAACCTTTTTAAAAATACAATATGCCGGGTGGCTTAAACAGCAGATATTTTTCTCCTGGTTCTAGAGGCTGGAAGTCGACGAGGAAGACACTGGCAGGTTTGGTCTGGTGAGGGCCCACTTCTGGTTCAGGTGGTGGAATGAGTGATGGAGCCCCTTGATGTCCCTTTATAAGGACACTAATCCGATCCATGAGGGCTCTACCCTCACCTGATCACCTCCCAGAGGCCCCACTTCCAACGCCATTGTACTGGGCTGAGGATTTCAACACAGGAATGCCGGGGGACAGGAACACTCAGTCCATCACATCCACTCCCCTCTGCTTTCTTTCTCTCCCCACAATATCTGCTTTCCAAAGAGATCTGAAGCATCTCATTAATGTCCCTGTACTGTGGGAGATCCCATGTCATGTGGGCACATGTTAAGCCAATGATTCCTAAATCTGCACAGGAAGGCTTTTTAGGATCGAGTGTGGATCCACGCCCAGAGCTTCTGACCCAGCTGGCCTGGGCTGGCCAGGCCTCGGAGTCTGCATTTGTGACAAGCTTCCCAGTGATGTTGATGCTGCAGGTCCCAGGACCATATTTTGGGAACTGCTGCTTTGGAGGAATGACAAATCTCAAATGCCTAAGCTGGGCTCTGCTCCACGTGGCACACCAAGCCCCCGCCTGGACTCCAGTTCCTATCTGTACAATGGGGCAAGCATGATGGGGTCCTGGCATTCTGGGAGGGCCATCCCCACCCTATATGACTTCCCCAGAGGTCCTGGACATAATACCCTGTTAGGGACCCAGGGCATGGTCCTCTGGCTTTGCCCACTGGGGCTCTGTGAAGAGCTCTTGTCCTTTTGTACCCTGCCATCTGCCTGCTGTGCACACATTATGCGTGTGTTCATAGGTCGAGTTCAGATGTTTGACACACTCCCTGGGGAGGAGGGCCATCAGAACAGAGGCCTGGTGTGACAGTGACCTGGTCACTACTCTTAAGTTTGCAGCAGGCATCCGAGTCTTCTAGAAACTCCCAGCCTCCCCTGGGTGGAGCTTGGTCATGAAATTGACAGCTGGGCCCTGCATTTAAGGGCCCTGTGCTCCCAGGCTGCTGGCATGTACTAGAACGTGGGAGTTTATTCTTGCTGGGCTTTTTTGTATTAAAAAAAAAAAAAGGCTCTCTTTTGAGAAAGCTCTCTCAGCCGTGGCCCTGAACCTTCAAAGCACTTTCTTCCTGGATTCCAAGTTAGCTGGAGAAAGGCCTTCAAGAGTATTTGGAGGAAAAAAGCAGTGGTTTCAGGTACCTTATGAAATGTCATTTCATCTGACTTTACATCCAGACCCTGAGACCCCAAGACACCAGGAGCCTGGGGGCTTGGACATTTTCCAAGACTGAGAGCTCTTTGTACCTGACATCAAATTCCAGCTTTAATTTTCTTTAAGTGTGAGAGCATTCTTTCTACAGACCATTCAGGAAGAGGCAGACTATTAGCTAATGGCTGGAGCTGAGAAAATTGGCTATTTGGCAGAAAGATCAAGTTATGTCTTTTTCCCCACCAGATATTATAGTATATTCCAATTCCTTTGAGAGGTGGTTTTCCAATGACAATACTCATTAAAACCACCTATGACACTTGCTAAACAGGGCTTATTCTCAGAAATTATGAATTCTGGCACGAGGCCCCCAAAATCTGTTGTTTTAACAATCATCCCAGATGATTCCAGTGCAGACTGGTCTCCAGTCACAAGGTGTGAAATACTGAGTACATCAACATCAAAAAGAAGAAAATCTGCTCCACGTCTACCTTTAGTCCAGAAGAATTTTCGAAAGCATCAAAGCAACCAGAAGTGATACCTGAAAATAGCTCAACCACATAAAAACGAAAGCTGTATCAAACACAGCAAAACGTCTAAAGAAAAGAAAATGGGTCGGGGGGCAAGGAAATGCGGAGAAATTTGAAAAAGGATCAATGCTTTTGATATTTACAGAACTCGAGTAAAAAGAATGACATCAGTTGTTCCCAAAATGGACAAAAAATAAATCACAAAATAAAAATGGCCTACAGACATGAAAGATATTTCTCTTGACTGAAAATAACACTGCACATTATAACTTCTTTTTTCAAAGGGTCTTTGTGGGTGTGGTTAAGTAAAGGTTTACTGATTTTTGGCTGTGCCGAGTCTTCACTGCTGCTGAGGCTTTCTCCAGTTGTGGCAGTAGGGGCTGCTCCAGTTTCAGTGTGAGGGCTTCTCACTGCTGCGGCTTCTTTTCTGGAGGAGCTCAGGCTCCAGGCCATGCAGTGTCAGGAGCTCTGGCACACGGGCTTAGTTGCTGTGTGGCACGTGGACTCTTCCCAGGCCAAGGATCTAACCTGTATCCCCTGCATTGGCAGGTGGATTCTTAACCACTGGACCACCAGGGACGTCCACACCTTATAAATTCTGCCCATCAAAAAAATATTAGCTGGTACACTACGCATGTAAAATAGACTCTCCAACACTGCAATGCTGTTTGTATAAACTCTCTGGAAAGTGCTCTGAAAAGGGGTCTTAAGAGGCTTACAAAATGTTTATGTCCTTTGGCTCAGCAATTCTAAGTCAAAAAATTCAAGTGAATGAAACCAGAGCTATTTGGTTCAAAATGACAAAGTCCAACTCATCTTGGCTTAAGCCAAAGAGAGAGTGTATTGGCTTATAAAACAAGAAGTCCAGGAATTCTCAAGCTTCAGGAATAGCTTGATCAGGGGCCACAGAATCCAGTCTGTCTGTGGGCTCTGCTCTCCTGCCTCTTGGCTTCATTCTCAGGCTCCGCATAAACAAAACAGCTGCCAACAACCTCGGGCATGCATCCTTTAAAGTTGAAGTCAGAGGAAAAGAGAGAGTGTCTCCTCCCAGTAAACCCCTCCAGCAAGTCCCAGGCTTTACTCTGATTGGATCACCTTGGGTCAGGTGTCACTCTTTAAACAAATCCCTGATTGGCCCAAGCCTAGGCTCCCTCTCCATTCTGAATGAATCTCTATGACTAGGGGAGATTCCATGCTCTGATTTCCAGGCCTTGGTCAAATTTTTGAGCTTTAGTGAGGTGGGGTATCTTCCATGGCTGGAGACCAACCATATGACCAACCTGGTACAAACAGTGTCTGTACCAAGATGTCTACCACATTGCTACTTATAGCAGCTCAACTGGATAAAACCTCAATATCTCAGAGGGAGAGTTCAACCAGTCATGCAAAACTTTATGACTTTATAATTCTGTAGCCATTATGTTCCATGTTCTCAAAAATATTTAATATAAGGAAATTATCTATAGGGTATAAAGCTAAGTGAAAAAAGAAAACAAGCATTTTTTAAGAAGTTGAATATACACCCAGTGCTAGAGAAGGAAATGGTGACCCACTCCGGTATTCTTGCCTGGGAAATCCCATGGACAGAGGAGCCTGGCGGGCTACAGTCCACGGGGTCGTTAAAGTGCTGGACATAGCGACTAAACAACAAAACACGTGTACGAAAAATTATATACGTAAAAGAGGGAAATAGACTAAAGGGCCAAAGCAGTGCTTCTGCACAGGAGGATCCTGACCCTGGGGAGGGGGTGGGAAGTGTTAGACCCACCAGGTGCAGGAGAGTGAGTAAGTGCCCCACCCCCGCCCCCAGGGGCATCTACATCCACAGTCTTGCCAAAGGCTCAGCGTTCATCTCCACCTCTTGACTTTGGGTTGGCCGTGTGACTTGTCTGGCCAATGGGATGTTAGTGGATTATGACACAAGCAGAGGCTTAAAACTGACTGTGCGGTGGGCCTTGTGTGCCTGTGGGAGCCCCCTGCTTACAGAGGGATGAAAGCCACATGGAGCCCACATAGACCAACCCGAAGCTTAGATTCACTGATACCATTCACTCCTCACTGAACCCACAGACCTGAGTATGAAATAAATGCTTATAATTGTAAGCCAGCTGTCAGATACACCTGCACACTTCTTCAAGTTCCATGCTGTCTCTAAGAATCACCAGCCTATGGGGAGCCCGTCCACCTGCTGGGCAGGAATTGGGTCCCTGAGGACCACTGAACTGTCAAAAGAGTTAGAAACTCTTTCTTGCCATGTTAAAAATGGTGAACCCTGGATTGAAAGATTCTGATGTTTCATTTTTTCCTTTATACTTTTGTATATTTTCCAAAGTTTCTACAATAAGCATGGTTAACTTTTATAATTGGGGGGGTCTTTATTCAAAAATTGATTAAAGTAATTGGAAACCAACTCTTCTTGGCATTTCACAAAGTAGATTGTCAGGTGATTCAACCACAGGACTCTCTTCAAGTCTCTGAAGACAGGGTTCTTGGCCCCTGCATACTGCTTTCTCCAAGTTCAGCAATTCTGCTTTCTGGAATGTGGCAGAATTCTCTGAATGGTCTCTATCTAATCTTAAAAATCTGGTGTCCCAAACTGAGTTCCATTCTTCAGGTAAGGAAGTTGACCAGACCGGGTAACAGGACAATTGTGGAGGAGGCTTCCTTGCCATGGCCCCAGCTGAAAAATGGCTTTGGGCATTTCTGCCTTCACTTCCAGCTCATCACCCTGGGGATTCAGGCTCTGCCCAGCCCTGTTCTTGGTCCAGGAACGGCCGGGCTACTTTGAGGCTTGTACTCAAGACTATAAGTGCTGGCCAGACTATGGGAAGATTTAAAATGTCTTCAGGACCTACTGTGTAGCACAGGGACCTCTCCTCAGTGCTCAGTGGTGACCTAAAAGGGAAGAAAATCCAAAAAAAGAGAGGCTATATGTATACGTACAGCTCATTCACTTTGCTGTACAGTAAAAACCAACACAGCACTGTAAAGCAACTATACTCCAATTAAAAATTTAAAAAAACTCTCAAACGTCTTCAGACCCAAGCCCACCTGGTACCAGCATGTCCCCGTATCTTACTAGGCATCTTCAGAGGCTGCTGCACCATTTCTGTGCCCTTTGGTGCCAAAGCTCTCTTGTACTGGCTGCCAGCTGCCAGGATGCCCAGGCCCAGGTCCCCAGGCTGCTCTCCAGCCCTGTGCATGGGGAGATGTGAGGCCCAGAGTGGCATCTCCCTCACCCTTAAATCTCTGTGCCTACCAGGGGGCACAGAGCAGGTGTCCCGTGTTGAACAAGCAAGGATGTGTGAGTAAATCTAGACAGCTAGGTTTCCTGCTGGCTCTCCACATGGTCAGAATTTCCTGTTGTGTTACCAAGAAGACCACTGGGTCCTCCCCACAACCTGTGAGTTAGAAAGAGGCAGTTTCCCAACTCCATTCTACAGAAGGGGCAGCCGCAGCTCGGTGCAGTTATGTGGCTTGTCCAAGGTCACACAGCCGCTCAGTGGTTGAGCTGGGACATTAACTCAAGTCCACTGGGCTCCAGATGGAAGAATGTAACTGGAAACATTGGCAGCAAAAAGAACAGGTACAAGCACTAACATGTATTGGTCGCTGCTGTGTGCCATCCACTTTGCTAAGCTCATCATTGCTCATGTAGCTTTCATACTCACCCTGTGAAAACGACTATCCTATTTTGCAGATGAGGAAATGGAGGCTCAGAGAGGTTGAAGGCTTGCCTGAGGTCACACAGCCCAGGGGCAGGCTCCACATCTCTCCTTCCAGAGTTGGTGGGACGGGTGGGTGTTATGTTATGAAGGTGTGAATCATGACCTAGAGGGCAGCAGCCAATGGCTCAAGTTCAGATCTGGGTGAAATGAAGTCCCCAGGTGGAATCAAGGGAGTGTGCTACTATAGATTCCTACTATTCAAAGTGTGGTCTGGGGACCTGCGTCCCGGGAGTCACCTGGGAGCTTGTGAGAAAGGCAGAGAATCTGCATTTTAACAAGATCCTCCCAGGATCCACCTTCACGGCCAAGCACTGGTCTAATTTGCTCTGAGGCAAGGTTGCATTCCCCTCCGCTGAAGGTGTGACTCGTGGTTCGGCTGGGATCTGGGAGGGGCGTCTGGAACTGGGAGGAGCCTTGTCTCTAACCAGCCAATCAACCACCTGGGCTCCCACTGCGGTCCTTGCTTCGAGGGAGGTTCCTTCTGCCCTGACTCCCTTTCCCTGCCCCTCTCCTCCATCCTCTTCCAGCCTCACCTCCTCCAGGAAGCCTCCCCAGCTGCCCCTGCCCCCCAGCCCACCTCTGGGTTGCTATCCCCTTGTACAAGGTTCTCAAGAGTAACTACCTCCTTAAAGGTGTCATTTAATTGTTTGAATTTATATCTTCCCCACCTGAAGGAGAAGTTCTCAGAATGAAAAGTCATGTCTTAACGACATATTCTAGCACCCGGTGTGGAGCCTAGCACAGAATAGGTATCAGGAAATAAGTTTTGAATGAATACATTCTTATACCCACTGAGTGAATGAATGAACAAATAAAGAAAGTCTTAAGCAAAAGAGTGAATCTCTAAGAGAAAAGAAGTTTAAGGCCTGCATAGGAGCCCAGAGTGAGGGATATTTTGGAAGGCAGAGGGATCTTGTCTACCACTTGGCCATCAGGGTCATCCATGTCCCATACATGAGTGCTGATGGATACCTGGGGCCATGCCACCATCCAGGGTGAGCTGTCTCCCCACCAGTTGCCCAGGGTGAGACTTGCTAAACCAGGCAAGGATTCATAAGTCCTCCAAGGGAATTCTCAGGGGAAATCTCCCTCTCTCCTCTCTACACAATATCATAGATCATAAGAATGCTGTAGCCCATCACCCTGGGCTGTTCCAAGGGATGAGGGAGGAGGAGGCCTTAGGACAGCCAGTACCCCCACTCAAGACAGTGACAGTACCTGCCTTTTTGGAGCCAACAGAGACCTGCTCTGGAGTGAGCAAAGCCACACTGGCCCACAGAGCCATTTCAGTCCTCACTGGCCTTTAACGTATGGAGTTGGGATGGATGAAATGGAAAGGGAATAAAAAAACATGATGGGCCTTGTGTGTGTGTGTGTGAGTGTGTGTGTGTATTTGTCTGTTAATAGTTTATTCACAATAGCTGGATAGATTATCACCAGCTCTATGGGATGGATTTGGGAAGTTCTTTTAAAAGATTTGTTTTAAAAACCCTTTTATTTTGAGACATTATAGAGATTTCTTACAACATTTGTAAGAAATAATACAAAAATATTTGCATACCATTCATTCAGCTTCCCCCAGTGGTAGCTGTCTTACATAACTGGAGCACAATGTAACAACCAGGAAACAGTCATGGAGACAGCCCTTGAACTTATGCAGATTTCACCCAGTTTTGCAGGCCTTCATTAAATGTATATGTGCATGTAATCAGTTGCACGCAGTTTATCACACATGTAGATTCTTGTGGCCATCACTACAGTCAGGATACAGAAAAATCCCATCCAAAGAATTCTTCCAGCCACCCTTTTATAGCCATAATCAAAATCTCTTTCCACCCCACTTAATACCACAACACCTAGCAACCACTGCCATGTTTTGTATCTTTAACTTAGGCATTTCAAGAATGTTATACAGGTGAAAATTTACAGCATATAACCTGTTTGATGTTGACTTTTTCTCATAATTTTTTTCACACAATTACCTTGAGAGCCAAGTGAGTTGTTTTGTGAGTCAATGGTTTGTTCCTTTGTTCTGCTGAGTAACATTCCATGATATGGGTGTACTGCAATTTGTTGAACCATTCACCTGTTGTAGGCTTCCCTTGTGGCTCAACTGGGAAAGAATCTGCCTGCAATGCAGGAGACCTAGGTTTGATCCCTGGATTGGGAAGATCCCCTGGTGAAGGGAAAGACTACCCACTCCAGTATTCTGGCCTGGAGAATCCCATGGACTGTATAGTCCAGTTCAATTCAGTTCAGTTGCTCAGTCATGTCCGACTCTTTGTGAACCCATGGACTGCAGCACGCCAGGCCTCCATGTCCATCACTAACTCCCAGAGCTGTCTCAAACTCATGTCCATTAAGTCAGTGATGCCATCCAACCATCTCATCCTCTATCATCCCCTTCTCCTCCCGCCTTCAATCTTTCCCAGCATCAAGATCTTTTCAAATGAGTCAGTACTTCGTATCAGGTGGCCAGAATATTGGAGTTTCAGCTTCAGCATCAGTTCTTCCTGAATATTCAGGACTGATTTCCGTTAGGAAGGACTGGTTGGATCTCCTTGCAGTCCAAGGGACTCTCAAGAGTCTCCTCCAACACCACAGTTCAAAAGCATCAGTTCTTCAGTGCTCAGCCTTCTTTATAGTCCAGCTCTCACATCCATACCTGACTACTGGAAAAGCCATAGCTTTGACTAGATGGACCTTGGTTGGCAAAGTAACGTCTCTGCTTTTTAATATGTATAGTCCGCGGGGTCACAAAGAGTCAGACACGACCGAGCGACTTTCACTTTCACGTTTGTATGAATGAAAGTTTTTCATTTCTCTGATGTAATGTTCAAGAGTACAGTTGCTGGGTTGTTTGGTAAATACAGTTTTAGTTTTTTAAGAGACCATAGTTGGAGAATGAAATGGCAACCCACTCCAGTACTCTTGCCTGGAGAATCACATGGAGGGAGGAGCCTGGTAGGCTATAGTCCATGGGGTTGCAAAGAGTCGGACACAACTGAGCGACTTCACTTAAGAGACCGTAGTACTCTTTACCAGAGTGGCTGCACCATTCTACATTCCCATTAGCAGTAAGTGATTGGCCCCATTTCTCTATATCCTCTTATTTGGCGGAGTCATTCTTTTTAATGTTCTAATTAATAGGCACATCATGGTATCTCACTGTGATTTTAATTTGCATAACCCACTGGTTAATGCTGTGGAAAATCTATTTGTTTACTTACTTTCTGCCTTACACCCTTTTCAGTAAAATGTCTATTTATGTCTTCTTGCTCATTTATGGGAAGTTCTGATTAAAAATAAGATCTCATGATATCTATTGGGAACTTTCAAATTTTCTTTCTTGTTTTCTTTCATACCAAATAGTGTAGCACTATTAAAAGATTTCAAAAGGTTGATCTAAAAAAAAAGAGTTAATCTAAGACCTTTATACAGTTTGGATTTTACTATCAATGCTGCATAAGATATGGTGGGGAGAGTGGGTATACCTACAGTTATTAATTTCTACAGTGATTCACTTCATTTTTCTGTTTCCTGTGATCTCATATAAGAAATTATTCTAAGCAAAATGCTGCCACTTAGGAAATGAACAAATGTTAATCCTCCTTCAGCAAGTGGCACAAAGGTGAGACTTGGGAGAGCTGGAAAGCCAGTCTGAGAGGAACAACTGCTTGAAGTTGGGGAGTGACAGGTCTTTCGAGGGCAACTGAAGCTGATGCTTGGGCTCAGAGAGACACAGTAACTCACTCAAGGTCACACAGCAGTCTGGTGGCAGAGCCGAAGCCTGGCTGCCATCAGAGTTAGAGCACTTTTCATGCTCAAAGTCAAGAACCCGCCCCCGCTTCCCGCCCAAATATCTCCAGTGGTGGAGGAGAGTTTACTCAGACTTTCAGGGGTCTGGTATTTGGACCTGAGGGAAACCAAATATCTTCACACTTTTGCATTTTCACATGAAATTTTTATGTGAGTGAATTTGCTTTCTACTTTGTAATACTTTGTTTTATACATACATACATATATATATATATATATATAATGTTTTCTTCCTTATAAAAATCTTTGAGGAAAGCAGATGATCCAGGAAGCTGCTCAGTGTTTATCCGCTCTTCAAGCTCTGCCTGGCGGGACTCAGGGACCCCTGAGACCTGGACCGGGGAAGCCGGGACTCTCCCCACGCAACCTCCATCGTCTGTAAACACAGGCTCGAGTTTCAAGAAGCTTTTACCAGCCCCCTCCAAGGCCAGGCTCTTCTGAGCTTTGCTCGCCAGGGACCTAGAGAGTTTCCACGATCACAGAGCCCTGAACGTCTCCGTTTTTCATGTCCTGGGGGATTCACTCAGGCACTGAGCCCTGCTCAGTCTAACACAGGCTGCACTGTCGTGGCATCAGCCTGGATCCTCTCTCTCCTGCCGCCCCACGTCTAGTCACCGCGGGTCCTGTCCCTGTCACCTTCTGTCCCTGTATATGATCCACTCTTTCCTGGCCCTCTTGTCTCTGACCTTCAAGCCTTCTGCTTCCACTGTTGCCCTCTTGAACCCCATTCACCTCATAGCAGCCAGACCAGTCTCGCAAAAGAGCATATCTGATTGTGTCCATTCTCCCTCCTGTCCCTTCTATGGCTCCCTATTGCCCTGAAGACAAACCCCTTCCTGAGGCCTCAAGGCCTACATGATCTGGTCCTGACCTCCTTCTCCAAGCTGACCTGTACCACGCTCCTCACTCCAGCCTGACAGGCCCCTCCCAGAGCCTACTCATTCATGCAGGGCAGTTTTCTGGAGCACCTACTATGTTCCAGGTACTGTGCCACGTACGTGCTCTACTATGTGACCCGGTCCTCACCTCTCGGAGCTTCCTCAAGGCAGAGGCACATGAGCAGTCACGCTGCTGCTGCTGCCGCGTCGCTTCAGTCGTGTCTGGCTCTGTGCAGCCCCATAGACGGCAGCCCACCAGGTTCCTCTGTCCGTGGGATTCTCCAGGCAAGAACACTGGAGTGGGTTGCCGTTTCCTTCTCCAATGCATGCATGCATGCTAAGTCGCTTCAGTCGTGTCTGACTCTGTGCGGCCCCATAGATGGCAGCCCACCAGGCCCCTCTGTCCACAGGACTCTCCAGGCAAGAATACTGGAGTGGGCTGCCGTTTCCTTCTCCATGAGCAGTCATGAACTGTAATAAGCACTAGGATAGGACTCCATAAAGTGCTACAAAACAGATTAACAGGGGATAGGGAGGAGAAGGAAAAGTGAACCCTCTTCCAACTCAGCCTTCAGACCTCGGTCAAAATTCACCTCCTCTCCCAGGCCAGGCCAGGGCCGCAGCTAATGCCCCCACAGCACCCTGTTCTCTTCCTTCCCAGCACTTGCATAGTTTGCTATTAGACTTTGATTTGTGTGACTAAAGTCGAAGCAACGGATAGTGCTATGGAACATCTACTCTGCCTCCAGTGCGGTCTTGAGGAAGAACCTCCAGATCCGAGTTCATCCACATGGTTACCCAGAGATGTGAGTATCTTTAACCCCACTTCCTAGAGGAGCGGATTGAGGCTGAGACAAAGAGAGACTGTATTAGTCATCTAATGCTGCATGACAAATCACCCTGAAATGCAGCTTAAAGCAAGGGATGTTTTCAGTTTCAGTTCAGTCGCTTAGTCATGTCCGACTCTTTGCGACCCCATGGACTGCAGCACGCCAGGCTTCCCTGTCCATCACCAACTCCCGGAGCCTGCTCAAACTCAAGTCCATCGAGTCAGTGATGCCATCCAACCATCTCATCCTCTGTCGTCCCCTTCTCCTCCTGCCTTCAATCTTTCCCAGCATCAGGGTCTTTTCCAGTGAGTCAGTTCTTCGCATCAGGTGGCCAAAGTATTGGCGTTTCAACTTCAACATCCATCCTTCCAATGTATTCAGGACTGATCTCCTTTAGGATGGACTGGTTGGATCTCCTTGCAGTCCAAGGGACTCTCAAGAGTCTCCTCCAACACCACAGTTCAAAAGCATCAGTTCTTCAGCACTCAGCTTTCTTTATAGTCCAGTTCTCACATCCATACATGACCACCGGAAAAACCATAGCTTTGACTAGGTGGACCTCTGTCAGCAAAGTAATTAAAAGTCTCTGCTTTTTAATATGCTGTCTAGGTTGGTCGTAGTTTTCTTTTTGGATGTTTACTACCTCATTATTCCTGTGGGTTGGGGATCTTGGCATGGCTTAGCTGGGTCCTTTGGCTCACCATCTCTCCACAAGGCTTCAATAAGATGTCAACCAGGGCTGTGGTTTCATCTGAAGGCTCAACCAGAGGAGAATCGGTTTCCAAGCTCACTCACATGGCTGTTGGCAGATGAAGTTCCTCATAGCCTGTTGAACTGAGGCCTTCAGGTTTTCATTGGCTGTTTGCTGAAGGTCTCTCTCAGTTCCTTGCCCCATGGGCCTCCCCATAGGGCAGTTTATAACATGGCAAGTGAGAGAGAAGAGAGAGTGAGCCAGACAGAAGCTATGGGTTTTGGGTAACCTAGTCTCAGAAATGACACTCCATTGCTCTTGTACCCTGTCACAAGCAAGTCATTAGGTCCAGCCCATGCTCCCAAGGAGGAAATTACACAAGGGCATGAACTCAGGAGGTGGGGTTGTTGGGGGTCCCTTAGAGGCTGCTCATCACAGAAGTCCTGTTCCTGCCGCAGGTCGCATAGCCAGGACATGTTCCAGCCTCCTTCAGGAGCCAGGCTCTCTGCCCCAGGGATGTGAGGATGGGACAGGACAGGCAGCTCCTGCCAAACCCAGGACCACCTCCCCGCCCCCCAGTGGCCTTGGCTTTCTGCCAGTCACACCCACCCCTTTCTCCTCCCATGGAAACTGGGTGTGTTCCCTGCTCAGCTCATAAGGCTGTGTGAGATAAGAGCCTTTGCCATCCAAACTGAAGAAACATTAGCTTTCAAAACCCAGGCCGGGGAGGAACCCACAAATGAGCAGTTGGCTGGAAAACTGGCCTATCTACTAGCCTCCTAAGGCTGCGGGAGATGTTTAAACTGAAAAGTGAGCTGCTATGTTGTATAACTGAGCCTGGTAAAGTCTTTCCTCTAACAGATTTTCTTGCCTCTCATTTGAAAAGCCCGAGCAGCCTGGCGGGTACAAGAAACACCACATTCTTTTTTTTTGTTTTGTTTTGTTTTTTCCTCCTAAAATTAACTGAGTGTCCCATCTCCAGGACTGGTGGAAAATGAAATCTGTCATCTGAGGGGCTCCCTCCCCCCCTCCCCCAACCCTGTAGACACTGTGTGGTTAGGGCAACAGATGCAGGGCTGAGAGCCAGAAGTCACCCCCCACCACCCCCAGAGGGGGAGCTGCGTGAGGCCAGCTAGTACTGGGCACGCAGCAGGTGCACAGCAAATCGTCATCGAATGTTGAGCGAGCAGCCTTTGGTTCGGTGGTCACAGTCTTTGCCCAAACATACAAGGTGTCTTGAAGAGAGGGACCAAAGGAGTCTTGGCCAGCCAGGTCAGGGTCCGACGTTCCCCCAGACACCCAGGACTTTCCTCTCAGGGAGGAGTGCTTGGCTTCCCCTGGTTCGGGGACACCTAATTCCACCACTTCCCCAGTTCCAGAAAATTCTCTCTGTTCAACCAGGCGCTACTCCCCATACCCTAATTCCCCCAAGTCCCATTGTTCTTTCTGGAAAGGGCTTTTCTTAACAATAAAGGCCTCTTTCTCAGCCTCACCCCCAGCGTGGGAGCCAGGGAAGCCCACTGACCCCAGGGCTGGCCCACAGCTCTATTCCCTGAAGGTGGAGGAAGGGAGGAGGGATCTGATTCTTTCTGATCTTCCCCAGCGGCGACACAGCATGCATGTCTGTATCTCAGATTTTCCAGCTCAAAGTTGCAGGCTCTAATGCGAGGGGTGGGCGCAGGGAGCAGCCAGGACGATGGTGCTGACATCCTGCAAGGAAACCCAGGAGTCCTGGGCTTCCTGCAGAGCACCCTGCCTGCAGCTCGCAGAGCAGAGAAGGTCAAGTGCATGAAACAGCACGACGACAGCACGCACCAGAAAGTGGGTCTGCCATGAAGCAGCTCCTGCCGACAGGGGAATGGCTGCCTGAGAACTCTCCACCGCAGTCTCAGGAAAATGACCTGGGAGAGGGTAGACGACCCCGCTTTCTGGCAAAGACACAAACCTCCTTGAGGCTCCTTCCTGCTACATGCAAATCCCTGTCTGTCCCCTTTAGGCAAAGATGAACAAGTCTCAGGCCCCAGTAAGCACCAGGCAAGGCCCATGTATATGGGGCACTTACTGGATACCGAGTGCGGTGTCAAGTACTTTTCAAGATCATCTCATTTTGTCCTCCTGCCTGCCCTTTGAGATGGGTATGGATACCCTCACTTTACAGATGAGGAAACAGAGAGGCATGCCTTCCCCAGGAGTGATGCTATGGCAGTCACGACAGAAATACACTTGATGCCATTGCTCACACTTGTAATTACATGTCCTACTGTTGCTTCCAGCTCACAGTTGGAAAGGATAAGGACGTAGCAGGACAGAGACAATGCAGTGGAAATTCAGAGGAATTCATGACCAGTCTGGAAATCTGAGAAGACTTCGTGGAGGAGGA
>SJYQ01025808.1:0-37154 GCA_006410935.1 Redunca redunca
TGGTGGGCTGCCGTCTATGGGGTCGCACAGAGTCGGACATAACTGAAGCGACCTAGCAGCAGCAGCAACCAATTATATGATAAAGCTAGTTTGAAGAAGCTTTTCGAGAAACTGGGTATTTATAACTCTTTCAGAAAACAGAGTAAGATGGCTAGATTGGATACAAAGCTGGCTGGTGTCCTATAAAATGGTGTAGATTATCTTTCCTAGTGGATAGAAATGATTTGCATCTCTACTGGCCTGAAATCTACAAGTTAACATGTATCTTCATAGTGTATGGACTCTAATGAATTGTAAACAAAGTCAAACTCAGATAAATTGCTCTAGAGCAGCGGTTCTGAAACTTTTTGGACTTAGGACCTATTTACAGGGGATTCCCTGAGGGTCCAGTGATTAGGACTCTGCACTCTCACATCAGAGTGCCCAGGCTCAATCCCTGGTCCAGGAACTAAGACCCCACAAGTGTGGCCATGGCCAAAAGGAGAATAAAGGGCCCATTTTCGTTCTTAAAATATATCAAAGACTCCTTGGAGTCTTCTATAAATTTTATGTGTGTTATGTTTATTGATAGTTACCATATTGGACATAAAAACAAAATGTTTAAATATTTATGCATTTTAATATAATAAAAACATGTTAACATTTTTGTAAAGAAGTAAGGTTCTTCAGAGCAGTAAAAGTTTATGAGAAACAAGGCATCCTTTAAAATTTTTGCAAATCTCTTTACTATCTAGCTTAATTGAATTGAAGACAGCCAGATTCTCACATCTGCTGCATGCACTGCATTGCAGTATGGTGTTTCGATTGAAGTATGAGAAACTCAGTTTTATACAAATAGTAGTTTAATTGCCTTCTCAAATAAATGTGAGTATTCTTGGAAACTATACCAACATTCAACAAATTGTAGTTTCTTAAAGATTAGTTGCACTGTGAAATCTGAAATTGTATCAATAAATGTCTCCTACTTTGTCACATTAATAGCCATTGGTCTGTCCTAATACTTTGAGTGGATCTTTGTTCACAATCTAGTCTCTGCATACACAGAGCAGGAGAGATGGAAGAAAGAGGCAGACCACTTCAGACTGGTAGGTAGGAGGTTTAATAACCAAGGAAAGTTACTTCTCCTGGGCAGCCACAAGACTGGTATATTTTCACGTCCACTTTGCCAGAATCACAAACATTTATACAGACACCTTAACTGGGTTCAATCACATACACTGTCCAGATGGTCTCAAAAACACCTTCCTCTCTCAAGGTGTTGAGAGGAAGATGTTGTTGAAAACAATTCTCACTGTGGGAATGGTAAGCAGAGCATACATTACAAGGACAGAGGAAGAGGTGAGGAGTCTCCCATTGCCTGGGTCTAGCTAGAGGGTTAACCAGGGATCGTGTTCTCCTAAATATGCCCAACAAACTGTTACACACGTGATTTTGTAAAATCGGAATGGAATAAAGGATGTGATGCAAGAATCTAACTATATTAAAAATGTATAAGGGCTTCCCTGGTGGTCCAGGGGTTAAGAATCCAGCCAATGCAAGAGAAACGAGTTCAGTCCCTGGTCCGGGAATATTCCACATGCTGCAGAACAACTAAACCCATGCCCCACAGCTACTGAACCCACACACCCAGAGCCTGTGCTCTACAACCACAGAAGCCACTGCAATGAGAAGCCCGTGCACCACAACTAAAGAGTAGCCCCCGATCTCCGCAACTAGAGACAGCCTGAAGGCAGAAACAAAGACCTATCAGCCAAAAATAAATAAATAAATATTTTTTTAATGTATGAAGCAGCTTCTCTGAAAGGGATACTGACCCCATCTGAAAGATGCTAACCCAAGTAACTTTGGAAAGAAATGGTGTCTGTAAGACTAAAGGCAAAAGGAACTGCACGTAAACACTAAATTCTAAAGTTGTTTTCCAAAGGAGTGTAGGTTATCATTTCTCAGAGTCCTACATATGTGTAAAGGTAATCAACAACTAAGTAAATGGTGAGGGTTGTGGAGCCCAGCTTCTCATTAGTGGCATGAGAGGCTACAGAGAAGCAAGAAAGGAGTCTAGAATGATTCATGTAGTTATGGGTTAGAACTGGAGGTATCAGCATAAACTCCTGTTTAGCTTATTGTAGATACAGATGGCTTTTCATAGAAATATTTCTAGAAATGTGTACACATACAGGCCAGTATTCACACATGTATGCCCTTGCTCTCTCAGCTGAGAGGATCAGAAGCAACAAAGCCCCAGCAGCAACACACAGTGAACATCCAGATCCTGATTTCTAATCTTATCTCCAAATGAAGGACTGGAACTCCTGGGAGAAATGGCTGACTCTAGGATTGGGATAGAAATATACAAGTTGAGCCTATACCATCTTATAATGCCAGGAAGTACGGAAGTGCTCAAAAAGGGAGGGAAAACCCACAGTGAAGGGAATATGTCAAAGGGACCTAGGAGACAACTGGAAGAGTTTCCAATGGCCAAATGTGGAGCAAATAGTCACTATATTAAAACCCAAAGTAAAAAATGAGCATCCTTGGTTCCATACTGATAAAGATAGCATACTGAATAAATAATAAATGGAGAAGAACAATTTTCCTGTTCAGAAGAGTTCCAAATAATATATGTAAACACTCCACCCTCCAGGAAGTAGAACATAACCACTCACCCTTAAGTGTGGGCTGTGCATAGCAACTTCCCTGCAAAGAGTGCAGCATGCAAACAGGTGCAAGATAAGTGTACAGAGGAGACGCCTGGCCGACACAACTTCAGCCAGGTAGTCAGGGTCAGTATGACAGTGACAAGTTATGGTGACTGCAGGCACCCTTGACACAATGGGCTGAAACCAACTCTCTGCCTCGTGGTCTCCCTCCGAAAAACCCATCACCTTTGTCTAATCGGGAGAAACACTAGACAAACCCCATTTGAAGGACATTCTTTAAAATACCTGACAGTCTTCAACTGTCCAGGTCACCAAAAACAAAAGAAAAGGAGAGCCTGAAACACTGTCACAAACGAAAGGAGCCTAAGTAGACATAACAACTGAGTGTTGTGGAGTGTCCTGGACAGGATCCTGGCTCAGGAAAAGGACCCTAGGTGAAATTATGGAAGTCTAAACAAAATATGGATTTTTGGTTAGTAGTAATTATCAGTACTAGTTCATTCATGGTACACTGACAAGTGTATCACACTAATGTGTTACTCGAGTTAATTTTTGGGGGTGGGCGGGCAGCATACAGGAACTCTCTGTATTACCTTTGTAATTTTTCTATAGAACTATAATAAAAAAAAGTTTTCTTTTAAAAAAAGTGTTTTTTAAAAAGGGATAACAATCTATAACCCCACTCCCCTCCCTCCCAGAAACAAGTAGAGCGTTGTGTTGGTATTGGTGCAGGGAAAGAGGTACCCTTATCCCCTGCTGGTGGAGGTGTGAATAGGACAGATGCCCTGGAAGGCACTAGTCTGTATCCATTCAGTGCTACAGTGATGGTAGCTCCCCACACATAGACAGGAGACGTGTAAACACCTGTTCATCACACAGATCCATGGTTCCATACCTGAAATCCCATATGCGAGCTGAATTTCAGAATTTAGGACATTTTTTTAGAAAGGTAATTTGATGCTTACAGTACATTAGATACTAGACCTCATCAGGATCTGGGGTAGCAACATGAAATCAAACTTGTTAATGTGCTGAAATGTATGACTACTGACATCACATTGGTTGAAGAGTGTAAGTATCCTATTTATGGAAAAAAAAAAGACAAGTGTTAGTCGCTCAGTTGTGTCTGACTCTTTGCAACCCCATGGACTATAGCCCGCCAGGCTCCTCTGTCCTTGGAATTCTCCAGGCAGGAATACTGGAGTGGGTTACCATTTCCCTCTCCAGGGGATCTTCCCATCCCAAGGATAGAACCCGAATCTCCTGCATTGCAGGCAAATTCTTTACCATCTGAGCCACCAGGGAAGCCTATTTATAAAGAGTATAAATAGATACATGGTGTCTGATCAGTCTTTGCTATGAAATGAGTTTGTCCCAAACTTACAAAAGAAAAAGACAAATGCACTAGGTTTTCAGAGTTCTGGGGGTTCTGAAATTCCACATAAGTGACTGTGGACCTACAGCAGAAAGGTAATTGAGGACAATCTGATTGCCCATTAGCAGGGGAATGGATAAAAAAACATCCTGTTCATTCACACAATGGAAAGCTGTGTCACAGTTAAAATGATTGGACTACATCTCCATGTATCGACATGAATAAATCAAAAAAATGTATGCTGCATAAAAAAAAAACCTCATTGCAAAAGGGTAAGTCACGTATGGTATCAATTAAGGAAAGTTATAAATGTGAATGAATAAGTTGTTCACATATATGGAACTAAAGTTTTAAAACTTGCATGAGGAGGACACATGTCAAATTCAAGAGACGGATTTGGACCAGGTCACACCCAAGCCATCACATGCCACCTCCATCACAATCGGTGTCCTTATGGGTGAGATCTGGTGGCCAGAGGGTGACTGATGGTGGGCAGTCTTGTGGAGACAGCCTCTCTCAGGACCTGGGGGAAGGATAGGTCAAAGGACCCCCAGGAGGAGCCTTCGTGGCCCCTCAGGTCGTGGCCGATGAGCTTGGACAGGGGCTCTGGCCCCATCAGAACTTCTGCCTGTTCTCTGATGGAGAGCTCTTGAGGCCTCCTGCACTCTTGGCAGGATGTTCAAAGCTGTAGTTGATGTAGACACCGTTATGAGTGCTCATCGGGGCGGGGTGCTTTGAGCAAGAGGTCTCCTTGGTCGCAGCTGCCTCCTCCTCCTGCTTCTGCTGCTGCACCAGAGCTGGGTTGACATCAGGCCCTGCAGAGCGACAGACACAGAGCAACACGGTGAGGGAGGCGACATGCTGGGTGCAGGATGCAGGCATGTGTTAGAGCCTCAAATGGAAGTTCCAGAGAGGGAGAGCTAAGTCCTAAGCCCCCCACCTCCCATCACTGCCCTTCACCCGGCCCTCACTTCACCATACCCCCCAAAAGCTGGTAACCGTCAATTGCCACCCACGCCCAGCCCCTGGTCCCCCCTGCCTTCCAGTGCAGGTCCCTGCCATCCAGAGGCCGAGCAGGGGAAGCCCCAGGCCACCCATAGCCAGTGACTCCCTCCCCCTCCTCTCTTCCTAGGACACGCTGTGCAAGCATTCCTTGCTGAGAGAAGCCATTCCTCACTGTCATCAGGCTCAGGTCAGAGAGGGGACCCGGATCCCTGTGCCTGCCACTTGCCTCTCTGTCAGGATCCCAGCCACTCTGCAGAGGGCGGGCCACTCAGAATCTCCAAGGGGTGGCCATGACCTGTGGGACCTGTGGCTCCCCAGCCAGGTAGCCTCTGAGGGTTGGCTACCACACCCCAACAACCACACTCTCCTCTTCCAAAGGGGGTCAGGAAGTTTCTACAAGACTGGGGTGCCATGCGTAGGGGTGCCGGTGCTGTGTGGCCTCCAAATACACTGCATGTGACCAGCTCTATTACTGGGGTGGAGGGGTCTCGGGTTCCTCATCTGTGAAATGGGGATGAAAACATCACCTACCTCCAGGGATGATAAGAGGATTAATATATATTTATTAGCACACAAACACACTCTTCTATTAATATAAATGTTCCATCTAAAATTACCATTATTATTATTCCTGGTGTCAGGGAACAGTGCAAAATTGAACTCTCAGCTTGCCTGCCCTATGGGAGAATGCTTCATCCAGGGGTCCTGTTTAAATCTCTGTGGAGGGATGGGGTGTGTAAACAACTGTGCTCAGAAGGGACTTTTCTAGTAGTCCACTGGTTGGGAGTCAGCCTGCTCATGCTGGGGACACAGGTTTGACCCCTGGTCTAGGAACTAAGATCCCACATATCTCGGGGTAACTAAGCTCATGCAGCACAACCACTGAAGCCCATGTGTTCTAGAGCCTGTGCTCTGCAACAAGAGAAGACCACGCACCACGACTAGAGAGTAACCCCTGCTTGCTGCACCTAGAGAAAGCCCACAGCAACAAAGACCCAGAGCAGCCAATAAATAAACAGTTCTTTAAAAAAGAATAACTGAGAAAATAAGTAAATAAATAAGAATAACTGTGCTCTACAGTAAGCTCTGGGAGTTGGTGATGGACAGGGAAGCCTGGCATGCTGCAGACCATGGGGTCGCAAAGAGTCAGACATGACTGAGCAACTAAACTGAACTGAACTGAATGCTCTACAGTGAGGAAACAGAAATGTACATGTTGCTAGTAGGAGTTTAAATGGTAAAACTTCTTGGAGGGTGTTATCAGTTGGAATGAACAATCAGTATTCATGAACTGAACTTCCTCTAGGATATATTGGAGAATGAGGTCAAAGATTCAGCCACAAAGTATAGTCATCGCAGCACTGGCAATAACATGCAAAGTCAGAAATAGTCTAATTCTAGTTCAGTCGCTCAGTAGTGTCCAACCCTTTGCGACCCCATGGACTGCAGCACGCCAGGCTTCCCTGTCCGTCACCAACTCCCAGAGCTTGCTCAAAGCCATGTCCATCAAGTTGGTGATGCCAGAAACAGTCTAATGTCCAGCAACTGGGAGCTGGCTAAATGGACTGTGGCCAATCCATACAAAAGGATATGTTTTTCAACTGCAAGTTGTCTCCCATGAATGAGTCATGAAATCAATTTCTCAGATAACACTGGAATTTTTTTTTTAATCAATGATAGAATAAAACAGAAAATACCTGAAGCTTCTTAGGCAGTGTTATTTTGTGAAAGGCATGTCCATGTCCATACCTGTACATATCACCTCTCAATGTGAAAATCTATTTTGTTGCTCAAGGTCATGATCAAAAGTTCAATGGCATGCAGCAGAGAACCATATGTCCACTGAATGTGTTTGAAACGAACATCTGACCCAAAAAAGATGTTTTCATATGCTAAATGAAAAACTATAGCTTCCAAACCAGGAGGAACTGTGTGCCCTCAATTTGGGGCAGTACCTGTCCCAGGTGAAGGGGGGCTGTGAGTGTTCCTGGCATTTTGCCTGTGGTTTGGAGTCTTGTGGGAGGGGCCTGGCACTCACCCAGGTAGCTGAGGATGACGGGCAGGAAGACTAGGCCATGCAGCAGGCCCAACACAGTGATGAGGAGGTTGAGACGGAAGAAGAAGATCTGGATGAGCTGCGCCTTGGCCAGGCCCAGGACAAGGATGCCAGGCAGGTTGGTCATGGCCACTCCTGCAAACACCTGGGGGTCACAAGCAGGTGTCAGACCGGGCACGGGGTGGCTCTCCAAGGACCACGCAAGGCAGCCCATCTACTCACCGCACTGCCCATGGAGATGGTGGCCTCCTTAGCCCTCTCCAGCCGGGTAGGTTTGGTGCTGATGGCAAAGGAGCGGGTGATGTGGGACACAAACTCCACAGAGATGCCCACCGCCTGAGGGAAGAAAGGGGGCTTCAGCCACCCAAGGGCAGGGGCAGGGGTCTCCACTCAGGTCAGCAAGCAGCACCTAGACTCTAGAAAGAACTGGGAGCCTTGTTTCCCACACTAGAGCCCTGACACTGTGGCCAGCAGGTTACCGTGACCAGGTTGATGAGGGACACGGCATTGTAGCTGATGTCCCAAAGCGTCATGAAGCCCACAGTGTCCACCAGGATCATGATGATGGAGAAGAGGTTGAGGAGGCCGGAGCGGACGTCCATGCCCAGCAGGAAGCAGCAGACGACAAAGGTGGGCACCAGGCAGATGGTGAGCATAAAGAGCCCCTCGGGGACTATGGTCAGGTACTGCTCATAGAACACATTGGTGACCCTGTGGGGCGCAGAGCACAGTCACTGCTCCGCAGCTTCCCGTGCCCACTTTGGGATGAACACTGGGCCCAGGTGCAGCTGCAGCCTCCATGCTGGAGCCCACCCCCACCTCGCGGCCACCCTCACCAACCCAGCACCCTCACCCACACCCCCCTCTGGAGCACATGCACTCACGAGTAAGGGAAGACCTCAAAATCTGGATCGGTGCCTGGCACCTTCTGCAGGTCGGCGGTGATGTTGGCTGCCAGTGCCCGAGTTGCCCGCAGAGCCTCCGTGAAATCCTGCGAGTTCTTCAGCGGCTTGTTGTAGGCCATGAACCGCGAGGCTGTGAGAGCCAGAGCCTGTGTCAGACGCCCTCAGAACCCTCAAGAGGCAGTGCCCAGCTGAGTTCAGGGCTCTGCTGCCACCATTTGGGAACTCCTAATACATGTTGAGCAAAGGGCCCTGCATTTCGGTTTTCCCCCAGCCCTGCAAGCTCTGCAGCTGGTCCTACCGCTGTGCCAGACTCAAGTCCTGGCCCTGCCTCTGATGGATGGAACTTAAAGAGTTCTCCTGAGGGACTTCACTGGTGGTCCAGTGGCTAAGACTCCAGGCTCCCAGTGCAGGGGGCCTGGGTTCGATTCCTAATTGGGGAACTAGATCCCACATGCCACATCTAAGAGCTCGCATGCCATAACTAAGACCCAATGCAGCCAAATAAATAAATACATTTTTTAAAGAAAGAGAGAGACCTCCTGGATGAACGCAAACACTGCACTGTATGGTTTCAAAACATGCACTGGATTCTTAACATTAATTTCATTATTTTTCCAATGCATGTTTTCCTGTAAGAAAGGACCAGAAAGGGAGACAAAAAAATACAACAGTTGACTTAACAGAGCTGCGGGTTGGGGGACCCCCTGGGTAAGTAGAATAGTCATTCATTGAACCAGCTGCCCACGGCCCACATCTGGGTGTGACTTGTGCCTGAGAAAAGAGGAAGTAGGTGGCTCCCAAATGCAGCATCAGCCACTGAGAATTCCATAAATTTCACACTGACTATGAATTTAGGGAATGGGGAGATGGAAACAGGCAGACACGGGGTGGAGTCAAAGGACGTAGAACTGGGTGACATGACTTCTGAGGACAGGACTAGGGCAGTTAGAAGCCCCCAGGAAGGAAGAAGGAGGGAAGGTTCAAGATGGAGAATCTGTCTCCTGGGACTCGTGGGGCCCCCGGGGCAGCTGACTCTGGTCTTCTCCTCCAGTCGAAGGCAGGCTTACCTAAAATCTGGCCATCTGAGCTCATATTCACTGAGGTGCTGTATGCTGCCAAGCCACTGCAGGGGGAGGACCAGAACAGATTAGCCAAGGATCTGTCCCCTCTGTGAGCTTGGCCTATGGCTGCCCGCAGAGGCCCCGCACTGCCTCCTCCCCCCTGTGACCCCGCTGTCCTCCTCAGTGCCCCCCACAACCACCACCCACCGCCTACCCTTTGGGACATTTGATGTTGGGCTCGTCACTCAGAAACCAGGGAAGATATTTGTGGAACTGCTCCACTGATGGCCGGGCAGAGCCCGCTGTGGCGCTCACACAGGTCTTCAAGCAGGCCAGGGAGTCTACAAAGAGAGTGGGGGCTCCAGGCAGCAGCACCCCCCAAGGCCAGGCAGACGATGCCCTGCCCCACCGTGTGCTCCTTTCCCACCGGGATCCCCATGCACTCCCACTGTTGTAACAAGCATGGTTACTCTGGAGGGACATGTGTTTGCCTCGATAGATGGGAGGAGTGCCCCTCTCATATATGGAAACTGCTGGTACCTTCAAGCAGGGGCGGAAACAAAGTTTGGGGCAGAGAAACAGCCTCCAAGGGGACTCCCCACACCACCTACAAGTGCAGCTGCTGAGGCAGGATCATGCACCAACCTCAGCTCTCACTCCACTCCCATGGCACTTGAGCACCAGCCTGCTCAGTGGGTATGGGCGCAACTCAGCAGGGCCAGGAGGGTGCGATTGCCTGGCAACCCAGCTGGATGTCTACAAACATAGGTGTAGCACCCCAACCTGTGCTTCTAGGCAGGCCCCCGCCCCAAATTGACCCTGGAGGAGGGCAGGAAGGGTTAAGAGATCTTCCACTGGTCCTGTCCTCTCTCTAGTCTCAATTTCCCCAAGCTATGGTTGGTCCTGAACTCCCAGAGGCCCCATACTCACTGACAGTCGAGGGGCAGAACTCATCTTTATTGGGACCATAGATATAAAGGCGGCAGCAGGAAGATGAAGTCAGCCAGTCAATGAAGTCGTCCACCCAGGAGGAGGCAGGGATGGCCAGGTAAGACCTGAATGTCAGGAAATGTCAGGGGACAGGACCGGATAGGCAGGCTGTGGTGGGTGCTTCCTACAGTCCAACCTCCATGCTGGCTCCCCTCAGGCGCATGGCAGCAAGTGGGCAGCAGGGCAGGAGGGAGAGAGACACACAGAGGTGGGCTGGGACACTCACACATCAGGGAAGTCGGTGGCGTACTGGATCTTCTGGGTTAAGGAGAAGTTGTTGCAGCCTGCACTGGAGCAGATAGCATTCATTCCTTCCTCAGTGGAGAAGTTGTAGCCCCCAGTGGTGACAAAATAGACCGGGGCCCCCACCTCAAAGTAGCGGTTCATAAAGAGGAAATAGTCGATCAGGTATGAGTCCTGCAACGGAAGACAGTCAGTGAGCCCATGGCCAGACGCACCTCCAGCATACGCTCAAGAGATACACACACAGTGATATACACAGAAGTACAGGCTCACAGAGTCATGTGTACAGTTCCACTACAGAGGTACATGGTCATAAGTATACCCACAGAGGCACACACACACTCCAAGGTACACCTATCTAGGTATAATCACAGGAACCTACACAGAACACACTCAACGGAGGTACAAGCACAGGGCATCACATACCCCCCTGCATGAACATGCTCTCTGACACACACATACAAACACATACACATAATTTTACCCCTTCCTATCATCCTGTTTGGCACAGCCACAGTCTGGCAAGTTAGCTTATGACCACAGCCCACATGGATGCACACATATAAACACCCCCGTGCACACCCTCAAGGCTGTATGCCAGGCATCTTCATGGCTCATTCCCTTCCCCTGCAACATAAAACTTCAAAGTGACATCAGGAATGATGGTGGAGTAGGAAGTACCAGGATTCTGCCTCCCCATCTAGACAATAACTGCACTGGTGGAATCGGCCTGATGTAACTATTTTGGTACTCTGGGGTTTATTGAGGGCTTCAAGTTTCCAGAGAAAGGCCTGGATGGTAGATTGTGGTTAATTTGATCTACTTCAGCTCTTAGTATGGTACTAGCTAGTCATCGTTTATCCTCCCAGACCTGTGGCAGGCAGCCATGAATGCGTTCCAGGAACAGCCTGCACAGAGCTTGCATACCCACCTCTTAAATACCAGGGATCTGTGTTCTCCTCACTCATTGCTGCTTCTAATCGCAGTAGAGCAGAAACAAAGTCAGGTGCCATTAGAACCTTCACCTCAAACTGAAGTGACTGCCAAGATATTTAAAGATTATCTTTACTTGCCCAAGATATTAAAGGGCAAGTGCTACATTTGTCTTCCCCCTTCATATTTCCCTTTTTCTCCTTTTGAGAGCCAGACGTTTAAGAAACATGACGCTCAAAAGCAACCACAAATACAAGGAAAAGTAGATAGTCATTGCACATGCCCAGGGAAAAGCAGAGACTCAGAAAAGATCTGTAAAGACTTTACATCTCAAGCTGATCTCCAGGATAGAGACATCCGCAACAATAAACTTGTTAAAATAAATGAATAAATAAGCAAATTCTGGGGAAGGGAGAGAATCTGATTTCTGGAGTTATTTCGGACTCAAATGTCCATTTTTCAAAAATAACAATAAAATCATAAAGCATGCAGTGACTCAGAAAGATATGGCCCATACCTGGGGACAAAAATTAATCAACACCGTCCTTGAGAAAGACCAGACAATGGATATATTAGATAGAGACTTTAAAACGACTATCTTAGAGAGGCTCAAAGAGCCAAAATGACATTGTTTTCTGGACACAGTCAAGAAAACAATGCACGAACAAAACGGAGGGACTTCCCTGGTGATCTAGTGGTGAAGAATCTGCCTTCCAAAGCGGGGGACACAGGTTCAGTCCCTGATCAGGGAACTAAGATTCCACATGGTTGGGGCAACTAAGCCTGTGCACCACAATGAAGACCCAGCACAGCCAAAACACACTCAACACACACACAACGGAATGATCAATAAAGAGAAAATATAAAACAGAACCAAAAAGAAGTTCTGGAGCTGAAATGTACAATAAATAAAGAAATAACTGCTGCTGCTGCTAAGTCGCTTCAGTCGTGTCTGACTCTGTGCGACCCGATAGACGGCAGCCTACCAGGCTCCCCTGTCCTTGGGATTCTCCAGGCAAGAACACTGCAGTGGGTTGCCATTTCCTTCTCCAATGCACGAAAGTGAAAAGTGAAAGTGAAGTCGCTCAGTCCTGTCCAACTCTTCGTGACCCCATGGACTGCAGCCTACCAGGCTCCTCCATCCATGGGACTTTCCAGGCGAGAGTTCTGGAGTGGAGTGCGCCATTGCCTTCTCCAAAGAAATAACTAGAGGGATTCAAAGACATATTTGAGCAGTTGGAAGAAGGATGGCCACACATGAAGACAGGACAATTGAGATTATCAAATGAAGAACAGAAAGAAAAAAGAATAAGGAAAATGAACAGAGACTAAGGGACTGTGCAGCATCATCAAGCAGAACACACACATCATAAGAATCCCAGAAAGAAAAGAGAAAGAGGAAAAGAGATTATTTGAAGAAACAGTGGCCAGCATTTCATAAATTTGATAAAAGATGTGAGTATAAAAATCCATAGAACTTTAGGAAACTCTTAGTAGGAAAACTCAAAGAGAACCAGAACCAAGGCACATTACAATTCAAGTGTCAAATGATAAAGACAAAAAGAGAATTCTGAAAGCAACGATAAAGAAGAGGCTTATTATATATAAAGATTGTAAGCATAGTTCCTATCAGAAAACTTGGAGGCCAGAAGGCAGTGGATTTGTATATTTAAAGAACTTAAGTGGGAAAAAACTCTCAACCAGGAGCCCTATTTTTGGCAAAACTGTCCTTCAAAAATGAGGGAAAAAATTAAAGCATTCCCATATGAATAACTACAGAAGTCTGTTGCCACAAGACCTGTCCTGCAAGAGGCTTCAAGTTGAAGTGAAATGATGCTGAAGTATAACTCAAAGTCAGGTAATTAAATAAAGATCACTGGTGAAAGTAAATACATGGGAAATTATAAAAGCTAGTTTTATTACAACTTTGGTTTGTAATTCCATTTTTTAATATCTTAAGAGATTAACAGATAAAAGAGTATTATTCTATGTTTTTGAATACACAGTGTATAAAGATGTGATTTTATGATAGCAATAACTGAAAGGAAATGGAAAGGAGCAGTATAGGAACAGATTTTTTGTATGCAATCCATGTTAACCTAGGATAAATTCAACACATTGTGGGATATTTAATGTAATTTCCCTGGTAACCACAAAGGAAATAGTCATATAACATACCCAAAAGGAAATGAAAAAAGAATTTAAACATTTCACTATCAACTAAACACAAAAGAAGATGGCAATGCAGGAAATGAGAAACAAGCTATAAAGTACATAGAAAACAAATAGCACAATAACAAGTCTGTCCTCATCAGTAATTGCTTTACATGTAAATAGACTACTCTCTCTAATAAGAAGTCAGGAGTTGACAGAATGGGTTACAGAAATAGGATCCAACAATATGATGTCTAAAGAGTCAGCTGAGATCCAGAGACACCCACAGGTGGAAAGTGAAAGTATAGACAAAGATATTCCATGCAAATAGTACACAGTTTGCAAAGCTATTCCATGCAATAGTAGGCTATCCCACTGCCAGGTAAAATAGGCTTTAAATCAAAAAAGTTTACAAAGGACAAAGAAGAACATTATATATTATTAAAAGATTCAATACAGCAAGAGTAAGTATATATAAACAGTTCCACATCTAATGAATGACCATCAAAATCTATGAAGCGAAACTTGACAGAACTGAAGGGAGAAATAGGAAGTTCTACAATGAGTTCAGTACTCCACTGTCAGTAATGGGTAGGACATCCAGACAGAAGACAAGTAAGGAAATGGAGGACTTGAACCACACTAAACCAACTAAATCTAGCAAGCTTATGCAGAAACTCTGTCCAACAACAACAAAATGCATACTCCTCTCAAATACACATGGAACATTCGGCAAGATAAACTAGGTATTTGGCCACATATTAAATCTTAACATTTAAAAAGATAGATGTCATATTATGTATATACCCTGACCATGACTGCATGGTTAGAAATCATTAACAGAAGGAAAATTGAAAAATTCACAAAGATGTAAAAATTATACATCCCAGCAATGATTTATCTTGTCTATGACACCAAAGGCACAGTTAACAACAACAACAACAAAAATAGACAAATTAGACTTCATGAAGATTTAAAACTTAAGTACATCAAAAGATACTACCAATAGAGTAAAGAAAGCAACCAACAGAAATGAAGAGAATATTTACAAATCACATATTTGATATCTGATATTAATTAATCAGATATTAAACCCACATATCTGATAAGGGATTAATTATCCAAGATATCTAAAGAACTCTTTAAACTTAGCAACAATAAAATCCAGCCCAATTCAAAAATAGACATTTCTCCAAACGAAATATACAAATGACCAATAAGTAAATGTTTAACATCACTAATTATTAGGGAAACACAAATCAAAACCACAGTGAGATACCATCTCATATCTATTATGATGGCTGTTGTCAAAAAACAAACAAACAAAACCCAGTAAATAAGTGTTGGTTAAGACATGGAGAAATTGGAACCCTGTGCACTATTGGTAGGAATGTAAAATGGTACAGCTATATAGAAATCAGTATGAAGTTTCCTCAAAAAATTAAAAATAGAATTGCCCTATGATTTAACAATTCCACTTCTGGGTATATACCCAAAATAATTCAAAGCAGGGTTTCAGAGAGGTATTTGTAAACCCATGTGCATAGCAGCATTATTTCACAATAGCCAAAATATGGAAGCAACCCATATCCATCAACAGAAAAATGGTTAAGCAAAATGTGACATATATGCATTCATATATACAGGAATATCATTCAGCCTTAAAAAGGAAGGAAATTCTGATACGTTACAACATGACCAAAGCTTGAGGACATCATGCTAAATGAAATAAGCCCATCACAAAAGGATAAATGTATGATTCCACATATGTAAGGGACCTGGAATAGACAAAAGCAGAGACACAAAGGAGAATGGGGCAGGGGGTGCACCAGGGACTGGGGGAGGAGGAATGGGGAGTTAGTGTTTAATAGGAACAGAGTCTCAGCTTTGCAGGATGAAAGAGCTATGGAGATGGATGGTGGTGAGGATTGTACAACGTCCTTAATGCCACTTAAAAAATGGTTAAAATGGCAAATTTTATGTTATATTTTACCAGAAAAAAATAGAAATACATTTTATATAGTCATAAGAAACAAATTTCCCCCAAAGAAAAACAAAGAGCATAAACAAAATCTCAGCTGGGGGACTTCCCTGGTGGTTCAGTGGCTAAGACTCCCCGCTCCCAGTGCACAAGGCCTAGGTTTGATCTCTGGTCAGGGAACTAGATCCCACACTCCACAACTAAAGATTTCACACGCCACGACTAAAGGTTCCGAGCGCCCCAACTAAGAGCCAGTGCAACAACAACAAAAAAACCCTCAGCTGGTCTTACAGCCCAGTACCACCTTCCTTCTCACTGGTTTGGCCTACTAGGCCACTGATTCCCATTCTGGGGTCACTGGGGACCCTCTTCTCTTCAGCCGTGTGAGCAGTCCCCAGGGCCACCATGAGTGGCAGAGTCATTCTGGGCCCTTGCTGGCTTTGCAGCCTCTTCTTGCTCTCTATGGTGGCTCGAAGGTGCCGTCCTGCCTGTCTGCTCTGCTCCCGCCCCATCTTGCTTCCAAGATGAGCACCACCAGCAGATGACTACCAGGCCACTGGATCCAAGATTCCTGCCCATGACCAGGCCCCCGTCGCCACCCCTACAGTGGCCCTGGATGTCCAAGCCCTCATGAGGCTCTCTCTCCCCTAGAGCCCAGGTATGCAGACTTGCTTCCCCCAGCCACCAGCCCACCTCTGGTTGCATGTCCAGACAAACCTCAGGTCCCTGGCCTCTTCGATATATGATTCCTGTCAACCTCATATGCTTGCTGGTCCTGGTCAGCACATTTTCCCACCCCCTCACCTGCAGCACCTCCAGCTCTCGGCCTTACTGCCTCTCCCCCCAACACCTACAGTTACCCCTGCACACAGTAAATGAGCCTTGGTGTGCCCCAACCTCCCATGGGTCAGTGCTGTGACCCTTGCCTCCTTCCTCTGCAAATCCCACTCATGCTCAGACACCCCTCAAGCCTCTCCTCCATCCAGAACCCTCAAGACCATGAGATCTTTTCTTCCCCAGGGCCCCAAGGGCCCCCAACCCTCCCTGTCTCTCCGAGGACAGTCCAGGGACATTTGCTGCTGCAGAACCCAGGCCTGAGGACACAGAGTGCCTGGCACTAGGCAGGCATTCACTGAGATGTTGGTCATTCTGCCCGGACGATCGGCTCCCACGGCTAGTCCCTCAGCTGCCTGGTCTTCTCCCTCTGGTGGCCTGGGGTTGGAGCCGAACTCAGGCACTTTCCATGCAGAATGTGGCTTCTCTTCCCAACTCCGCATGATGCATGGTCCCCCACCCCTACCACACCCCTGGTTCAGGCCAACCCATCCACTCACAGCCTTGGGGACCGAGAAGTGGGAAGGGAGGGCACCTACCTTGGGCAGAGCCAGCTGCTGGTCCAGCCCCACATTAATGTAGCACATGAAATAGAGACTTGCTCCGAACAGGGCCAGAAACAGCAGCACCTGGGAAGGGAAGCATCACGTGAAGGCCTCCCGCCCAGTGACAGGTCAGCAGCTTCCCAGTCTGGGTCTGGACGGGGTCTTGTAGGAAACATTCTGGAGTTGGGCCAACTTGAATCTTAGCCACCTCTCCCCGCCCCGGCTTCAGCCCCTGGACCTGGGCAAGCTCCAGACCCCTCTGATGACCACGGGCAAGGATCAAGGCTAAGCAGACCCTCCCGTCCCAGACACTGCCAGGCTCCCCCAACCCTGGGTGCCATGAGGTCCCCCTGCTGCCCCTCTCGCCCGCTCACCACGACCACGCGGGTAAGCCAGTGCAATAGGAATGGGACGTAGAACTTGCGGAAGAATCGGAGCAGGAGCCCCTCATCCTGGCTCGGCGGGGGCAGCTTCCGGGCTGTCTTGCAGCAGCAGATGTCCATCTTGGAGGCCTAGAAGGAGGAAGGCACTCAAGACGACCCCAAAACAGACCCTGGGGACCACTTCCGTCCCATGGAGTTGGAGAGTCACCTTCCACGGGTGGACTGTGCCAGCACCACATGGTGGGGACATACCAGTGTGCTCTTTTCTTTATCTTCATTTTCTGCCTTGATAAAATACCTTTGAACTTTGCACCATCACCAAAACAAGAGCTCCTTCCCTGTCAGTCTCTCGCTTATATTTTATTTTACGACCTCAGGTACTTTTAGCAGGTTTGATCATATTGCCCCAAATGACCAAAACAAAGTTAATTTTCCATGGGACATCAGGGACTTTGTGGCCTAAACATTCCAGCAAGCTGTTCCCACACTCAGTCCCCATGCTCTGAGCCTTCTGTGCAAAGTGAAGCCACTCCATCCCCGGCCAAGATGGGGACCAAGGGTGAGTCCCTGGGCCTTGCCTCCACCCTTACCTCTTGCCTCCTGCTGTCGAGGGAGAGCAAGGCCACGAAGGCTGACATCTGTAGCAGGAAGTCAAGAAGCACTGCAAAGCCGGAGGTCAGGGCAAAGGTCCGTACAGCTGGCATGGGGGTCAGGGCTCCTGGGGGATGGGGAGGGGGGTCAAGAGTGAACCTCAGGGCCTGGCACCTGCTCAGATGGGAAAGCCTTCACGAACTCCCAGTGCCTGGTGGGGAGGGGTTGCTCAGGCTCACCTAAGAAGAAGCAGATGGCCTCAGAGAGGCTGCAGAGAAGCATGCTGGGGGCCACTCTGCCCAGGGCTCGGCCAATGTGGGTCTCCCGTTCTTCCCCAGGCCTCCGGGGCAGCCTCTGCGTGGGGACAGCAGGGACAGGGTCAAGATCTGACCAAGGGCTCTGTCCCTCACAGGCCAGCTGGGAGCTGCCACATGCCCTCACTCCCCAAGGCATGGGCATTGCCTGGAGATGCAGCCAGGCCCAAGGAACTGCCCCCACCTTCCCCAGTGGGGAGAGTGGGGCGGTGACACTCCGCCCTGCCACATCTTCCACTTCTCAGGGTCTGGCCCAGAGAAATGCATGGTGTATTTTGGGATGTCCATAGCATTGTTCCTCTGACTCATCACTGGAACCCTAAATGTTCACTAATGAGAGAGCCTAAAGACTCTACTTGTCTTTCCGTGGAATGCTACCTAGCACTAAAAAGACAGAGGTGGCTCTATGTAGAACAAAGACGAACGAACATGACTCCATTTGGACCTCTAACCTTTGTGCTCTGTTGCCTGTTCTTAGTCTTATTGTCTCTGGATCTTTTGTAAAAGGATGTTGCCCAGAGCCTGGAATGTACATGACAGCCCATTGCCAAGGCTCTGACCTTTAAAGGTATAATACTTTTCCATTCATATAGAGATTAAAAGGTTGCAGAACAGAATCTAACATTTGCCATGCTGGAGGGGTTTGGGACCTACTTTGACAGCTGCAAGAACAAAAGATTCTGGCATTAAAAGGTTTGCAACACCCAGCCACACCACTTCCTCTTTTAGTATAAAAGAAGTCTAAATTCTAACTCAGGTGAGGTGGTTCTTTGGGACACTAGTCCACCATCTTCTCAGTCTGCTGACTTTTCAAATAAAGTCACTATTCCTTTCCCCAGCACCTCATCTCTCGATTTATTGCACTGCCATGCAGTGAGCAGTATGAGCTTGGGCTCAGTAACATATGTGCTGTGTAACACTCTTGCCAGACAATGTAGGGCTAACTGAAAGCAAGTTCAGAAGACATGTGAGATATGAATGCGTTTATGTGAAAGATAAACACAGAGCCCTGTTTTCTACAAGAATTGTACACATGGACATCGGTGCTTAGGAAGAGGCTGAAATAAACCCAGTAAACCCATGGGGCCATGTCTGGGTGAGGAGGGGCAGCTGAGGGTGTGCAGAACTCCTTTCCTCTTACCTGGTACTCAAGAACAAAGATGAAGATGTTGTCGGCTCCCACGGCAAGCACCAGGAAGGGCACCACTTGAAGTATCACCAGTGAGGAAGGGACACCCAGGTAGGAGAAGAAGCCCATGGAGGCCAAGACTGCTCCCAGCACCACGGCCACCCCGCCCAGGCCCAGAGTGGCCTTGGAGTCCACCTGCAATGGGACCAGGCTCAGCCTCCTGGCTGCAGGGCTGCCCGATGTGCCCCCAACCCCAGTTAGAGGAGAGCTTCATGCTCTGAGCTTCTGCACTTTGTCCACTCTGCAGTGCCGTCCTCCCAAGAGCAGGCCCTGTGAGCCTGACCACTTTTTCCTTGAGCGTGCATTGTAAGACAGTGTAAATACCAACTTTGCATTTGCACAAGTCGAGGGTGGGTTGTCATGAGCAGAGTGAAAACTCGCATGGCCTTTCGAAACAGGACACACTTCAAGAAGCATCACCCCTTGGAGGAGCCACCCTGGGTATGTTCACTTTGCTGTTTTGAAGTGCTCTAGAAAGTAGGTTGGGAAGGTTCTAGGCACCCTGATGGTGGGCCAGCTCACCCTCACAGCTTCCCTCTCACTTCTCACCGGTACCCGACGCCAGCTGGAGTAGCTGCCCAGGGCCAGGGAGATGTACAGGAAGATGACAAGGTAGCTAACAGCAAAGATGGGCAGGTCCTCGGCCGTGGTGCTGTTGATCTCATCCTCCAGGGAACGCTGTGGACACACACCCGACCAGACCCACTGACCCAAGACCTCGGCCAGAGGGCACCGTGTATGTGAGCCCCTGTGAGCTCTGACATGGCTGCAAGAACAGCTGTAGCATCACCCCATCCCCCTGGGCAGGCACCCGTCAGCTCACGGTCACTCGGCAGGGGTGAGGGCAGGATGGGGATACAGGACCCCACCAAAACCACCTGAACCGTCTGCCCCAGAGCCAGGGACCCTGCAGCCCCTACCTCCGCCATGAATGTGACCTGGAACACACCAGCCGTCCGACGCTGAAAGGCTCGCATCTCCTCCAAGAAGGCTCCCTCCCAGAGCTTAGCCTGGGCCAGCTTGGGGTCCCCAAGAGGGTAATTGTTGAGGGAGAAGGTCATGATCAGGGCCTCTGCCTCAGAATAGTCCTTTCCTGGAAGGAGAAATGCTTGGCTACTTCCAACCACACCTCTGCTTTCCTCCCCCTACTCCAGCCTCACCCCTGCTTCCCCTCCCCCCAACTGCAGCCGCACTCCTGCCTCTCCTCCCCCACCCTCCTCATCCAAGTCATTGTGTAATTCTACATCCTACTTCCCTCTCTCAGTCAAAGGCAAAACCTGTGGTTCCAGGCACAGAACCAGAGAACCTGAGCAGGGTTGACGGAAGATGCAGTAAGTGAAAGACAAAGGATGCAGGATGGGCAGGTCTGCCGTCCCCATGAGTCCTCCACCGACCCGGCCACTCCCAGGCAGTGGGAAGCCCCCATGGCCACCCCCATCCATCCTGCCCCATATGTCCACTCACTGGCCTCCTGGGGAGGTCGGAGCTTACCTTTGTAGCCCCCCACGGCGAGGAAGGGGAAGATGGGCGCCCCATAGTCAGCCATGCAGCTCAGGGCCAAGGCCGTGCCATCTTTGTAGGTGAGGGGGGCACTGGTGGGAGAGGAAAGGACCTTTCCTGACCCCACTCCAACCACCGTGGCCCCTGTGCCTCACCCCAGACCCCCAGCACCATCACCTGACCCCCAATCAGAACATTTCTTGGTCCAATCCAGACTGAACTTGAGCTCCCTGAGCAGGACCTGTAGTTCTCTCTCCCTTCACACCAGCCTCATGCTCCTGGCTCCACCATCATCTCGTCCCAGATTGGCAGGGGGATGAGCATCATACACTCCCCCGGAGTGGCGGCTGTATTCTGGTACAAGCCCCTCCCTGAGTCCTAAGAACCAGCAGAGCACACAGGCCTCACACTGCCCTCAGCGGTCTCCTCCCACCAGCCCAGAACCCTCCAGGCCCTGAGGTGGGAACTCCTTTCCTCATTCAATGTTCTAGCCCTGTAACTGTGGTCAGGTCTCCATGCCCTCCACTGAGGCCTTTCTGTAAATGGGTCACAGGTGTCTGGACAAAGCACTCATTTTGAGTGCGTCTGTGAGTCACCAGCTGGCGGGGAGTGCCGGTTGCTTGTGACCTTGAGCAGTTGACTATACCCCTCTGAGCCTCAGTTTCCCTGTCTCTGAAATGGGGATAATCAGGCCACCCAAGAGTTGTGAGCATCCAAAATCAAAATAAAGGCAACTCAAGGACTGGAATGGATGAGATGGTTGGACAGCATCATCAACTCAATGGACATGAGTCTGAGCAATTCCAGGAGATATTGAAGGACAGGAAAGCCTGGCGTGCTGCAGTCCATCCGGTCTCAAAGAGTCAGACACGACTGAGCAACTAAACAGCAACAAAGGACTGGAAACCCGGAGCCAGAGCTTCTTCCCCTGACCTGCCAGTCCCGAGGGCCAGCCCTGGGGCTGAAGCACAGACTCTGGGAAGCAGCCCACACTTGGTTCGCCTGAGGGGTGGGAGCCCTAACTCTAATCCAGAGGTATTCAGGGTGACCCAGGGTCTCAGGAGCCCTAAAGACCCTTTCAAGGTCTACAAAGTCAAAACTATTTCCTTAGTAACACTAAGATGCCATTCTGTTTTCACCCTTCTTTGATCTCAAGTCTTTGGCCTACAGACAGTTCACTGACATGACTTTAGTTTCATATTGCAGCTAACATTTAAGAAAGCATCACTTGCTGAGTTTGATGAAGGAGTAAAGAAAACCCACAATTCTCTGGAAAGGCTTTGACAACACACTTCCCTCCTCTGGCTACATGGATGGGTATGCGGCCAAGCATTCTCGCTGCGCTTCAACCAACAGGCCAAATGCAGAACCAGATGCCAGAATCCAGCATCTTCTGCTAAGCCAGACCCCAAAGAGATTTACAAAAATGTAAAACAATGTTACTGTGATCACTCCTGATATTTTCAGTACAAAAAATACGATTATTTTCATAAAAATATGTTATGGGACTTCCCTGGAGGTCCAGTGGTTGAGAGTATGCCTAATGGTGTGAGGGATGTGGGTTCACTCCCTGGTCCATGAGGATCCAACATGCTGTAGAATGACTGGGCTCATGCGTGCACCACAACTAATGAGCCCATGAACCACAACTATTGAAGCCTGCGTGCCTTTGAGCCTGTGCTCCACAACAAGACAAACCACCGCAATGAGAAGCTTGAGCACCGCAACAAAGAGCCTGTGTGCCGCAACAAGGACCCAGCACAGAAAAACAAATTAATAATTTCCTTTAAAACTATAAATAAATAAAAAATGTTATTTGTGTCAGCATATAATGGGCTTATTATAGCTATTGTTACAGAATTAACTATTTTGTCATTTCTCAGTTTTACTTTCTCATGTGGTAAATGTCAGTGAATATAACCTCTACCCACACCCCAGCTCTCTGGGGTGCTCGGTATTTTGTCAAGACTGAAGGGACCCTGAGACCAAGCATTTGAAGACCTCCGCCCACTCCAACCCCAGGGGCCTCAGTGCTGCTAGCCAGCATGCTCCGTTCCAGGCTTGGTTGCTCTCAAACCTCCACTCTTGGTCCCAAGACCCATAAGCTTCACTGGCTTCCTGCTTGCACCATGGCCAAGTGGACACAGCTGGGGACCAAGCCCCAGAAAGCTTGAAGGGGTGTGGCTGCAACCTGCACAGGGCATCTGGCCCAGGCTCAGGCCCCTGCCCGGGGCTGGGACACCTCACGGGCTGCCTATGGCCCCGCTGGCCTGCACCCAGTCCCAGCACAGATGCAAAGAAGGGAAACTACAAAGCACACCAGTGAGCAGGGCCTTCAGATTGCTCTGTGACCCTTAAACCAAGAACGTGCAAGGACGAGTCCAGCTACATCAGGAGTGCTACAGAAAGACCGCGTGGAGGCCAGGACGGTCAAGTGTGAATCAGCTATGGCGAGCGTGCACTCCACTGAGGATGGGGAGCCCGAGAAGGAAGTTGGAGAGAAACGGCACATCACAGCCCATGTGACTGAGACGCAGAGCGCCTCGACCATACAAGACGTGTACCCGGCCTGGGCCCCACGAGGCCCCCGCTGACCCCAGAACCTGGTCCCACGAGGACTCACTTGGCGCAGTAGAGGAAGTGGTCCCTCCAGTCCACCTGGGCGGTCTGCCCTGACAGCGTCTGGTTGGCTGTGAGCAGCAGCTGAGTGCGGTTGTTCTGGAAGTACTGCAGGAGGCTGTTGACGCAGCAGTCGGACAGACTGGCGTTGTGTGGGTTGAGGGGGGCGTAGCAGGTGTCCCGCAGGGAGACGTTCCGCTGCTCCTCTGGCGACCACACCTGCAGATGCCGCAGCCTCTCCTGCAATTCCAGCACCTCCAGCAGCAGATCCGAGGACAGGATCCCGCTGAAGTTCTTGGGCCCCAGCAGCAGGGAGTCATACCTATAGCTGGGCCGGTGAGGTGCCGTCATGAACACCTGGCTAGTTCGGAAGAAGGGGCCGAAGTACTTGTCGTGGAATGCCTTCTCGCGTCGGGCTAGGCTGTTGGGGGCTGACCACAGCTCCACGGGGTCCGTGGTCAATTCTATAAAAGCCAGGCCGCCTGCCATGGCCACCACCACAACCACAGATACCGCCAGGATGGTCAGTGGCCACGAGGCCACCCAAGTGCCCCAGCACTGGAAGCAGCGGCTGAGGAGGGTATGGGTGGAGAGGCTAAGCCTGTGGGTCAGGCTGATGCTTGCCTTGGGTTTGGGCGTCTTGCGTTTGCCCCTGCACCACTTGGCCAGGCGGGACCACAGGAGGAAGGCCGTGAGCAAGACAAACAGAGAGCAGAGGATGATAATGAGAACCAGGCTCCCTTCCATCCGGCCCAGGCGGAAGGTGGCGTCCAGGGCCCGGGGCTGGGCAATCACAGGGCAGGAGGCGGCACAGTCCTGGCAGGAACAAGCTGCCGCACCGTCCCCCTGGGACTGGTTGCAGGGCACGACCTCATCGTTTAGAGGCTGTATCACGCTCCCCTCAGCCTGGCTAGGCTCCCACAGGTGGAAGGTGATGTCCAGGGGTGCCAAGCCATTGCTCGTGTCCCCCTGGAAATTGAGCCAGCGCTGGGCATTGCAGAGGGCAGAGCCATAGACACCACACATGGAGCCCACAGCCAGCGTGGCAGCTGCAGGGATGCGCACGCGGCTGCAGGAGTCATAGGTCTGCTCGGCGAAGCTGCGCTGGTAGAAGGCCTCGTAGGCCACCACGGCCTGGGCCTGGCTGTCCCCCTGTGTGACCACTCGGGTCACGTTGATGAAGAGGCTCTGGTTGGGGCTGCAGGTGTTGTGGCAATGCAGGCTCACGAAGTTGTCAGAGCAGGCGGGACAGCGGGTGAGGAGGGCCTTGGTGATCCGCAGGCTCATGTCCAGGGCCACCAGCTGCTTGGAGGAGCAGCAGGCGTAGGTGGTGGTGGCGCCAGTGTAGAGACGGGGACAGATGCTTTGTAGGAGGGCCAGGTGGTCACCTGTGATGTGGCGAGCAGGCGAGTTATCCAGGCAGGACACATTGGACAGCGAAGCCAGGCTTCCCGACAGCTCTGGGTTCTTCCCGCACTCATCATAGAAGGCGCAGTAGCCGGCCTGGTGTATGGGTGTGTACACCTCACTCTGGGCCTGTGGAACAAGGCAGAGTCACCATGGGCCCCAGTGCTGGCCAGCTCCTCTGGGTAGCTGATGGGGCAGTGGGCAGCCAGGGAGGGTGTAGGGAACGATGCCAAACAGGGCAGATGAGGGGTGGACCTCGGGCAGCTCCAGGATGCCAGGGGGTCCAGGGGAGCACTGGGGAAGATGGGGTGCCCAAGTAGCACATGGGACTCTCGGCGGTGTCTAAGGATGGTGAGCGGATGGGTGAAGGCCTGGTTGATCCTGAGTGACAGGGTCACTGAAGAGAGAGGTGATTTGACATATCTAGGAGAGAACAGGGCCACTCAGGAGACCCCTGGACCCCTGTGTGGTCCTCCTGAGAAACAGTGGCCCCTGGACAAGTCAAGGGGCTGACTCCCAGGGGCCACGTGGATGCAGGCCCTGTGTGCCTCGGGCATCTTTGCCATAGCAGTCAGCCACCACCATGCCCAAACTGCAAACCACACCCAGAGACTGGGTCCCCTCTTGGAGATTCTGAGCAGAGCTTCCCCTGCCTTCACCTGCCAGGGTCTGAAAACCTTCACCCACCTCTCAGATGAGGAAATGAGCAGGAAACTTGAGAGGTAAGAACCTCAGACCTCCTTCCTGGATGCCAAATCCTCTGTGGATGATTCTCCCCTTGAATCCACCTCATCAGCACCCCAGGACTGGATCTTCCTTTAACCTACCACCAGCCACGTTAGGCCAGGACACCCACAGCAGACCAGGGATGGGAAGAACTTGGTCACGCCCAAGCCAGCTGTCCCATTCCCCATGCTTGTGTCCATCTGATCCCATGATCTGGAGACTTGAGCAGCCCAAGACCCCCGACCTGCACCCCTTTTCTGGGGAGCCTGGCATCCCTCATTTATGTAGAAATTGCCCCCATCTGCAGACCCCTGGCCCTCTCTCACAGTTGCCAAGCAGCCCTTGCCTGGAGTGGACACAGGGACTCACCGAGTGCAGGAGCAGGGCCCAAAGCAACCAGCCCTTCAGGCCAGTCTCCACCATCCTGGCACTGGGCAGGGGTCAGAGGGTAAGTGAGGCCAGGCCTTGGGGACGGCCAAGGGCCAGCTCCCGACAATGCCAGAGCCCACTTCAGCCGTACATATACTGAAACTGGGGACGGACTACGGGGCAGCTTCCCTACCAGGGACAGCATCACCTGACTGGGTTGGGGACCAATGGGGCTGAGCCCTGTGCCTCCCAGGGCTCTCAGTTAGTTAATGATCAATGGATCACTTGTCCCTCCCACCTTTGGTCCCACCCTCTCAGATGAGCCTCTCAGGGTCTCCCCTTTACCCACTTCCCAAAGTGACCAAAGCCGGAGGGCTGGGCCAGCCAGCGACCTGCCGAGAGTTTCCCACACAGCCTCAACTGCAGGAGCTACCAGAACCAGGAGAAGAGGGAGACTCAGGTGGGTCTGGACACCGGCCCTCCAAAACTCTACCACCCCTACCCGCCACCCCCAGATCCCAAGCCTCAGACCCCTACTCTCCCCAGTGCCCTCTTGGGTCCAGGCCAGCTCTGGCTGGGGCACACCCTTGCACTGTCATCCTTAGCAACTGTTGTTAATTAATATTAACAATCCGATAACAGAGGGGGCAGTGGGGAGTGGAGTGACTCCGGGACAATAGTCTCCTCCTGTGGGTAGAGGGGACTGCCCAGCTCGCTGGCGTCTGACGGTGCACAGAGGCCCCAGCGCTGAGAGCCACAGCCTCGCTCTTCAGCCCTGGCCCCCTCCCTTATGTCCCTTGCCTGGGTCTGTTCCCACCCACCGTGGAGGGGGCTGAGTGTTGCTAGGAGACCCAGGCGAGCAGCCCCACCCACCATGGGTCCAGGTACTCTGCACTCACCCCTGCTCCCTCCAGATAGGGATCTCCGAAGACTTCCTTGGGCTCACTATCACCAGAATGGGCCAGACCTTGGCCCCCATGCCAAGGCTGAGCTGATAAGGGCAGCCTATGGAGAGTATCTCCCCTGTGGCCACCTGCCAGAGGCAGTTGCAGGAAGGAACCTGCTATCTCCCTGGTCTGTGTTTGTTTCATGGACGCTGGCCTGACTCAGAGGGAGCTACCCAACACATACAGAAGAAGATAGAAGCCAAGAGGAAGGGAACCAGACGCCAAGGGGAAATGCCGGGGCAGGAGCAGACAGATCCCTAAACCTGGAATCAGCCACAGTGGAGAGGAGAGTCAATGGCCCAGGGCCTGCCTGTGTACAGTGACTTCCCTCCAGCATCTCCCTGGCCCTGCCCCCACACACCCTGACCAGCAGATGCTGAGGACTCCAGCCCACGGCTATGGGCTCTGTTCTCTTTCCTAGACATCTTCCCTGAGAAGCAGATGCTGAGACAGGGATTCCAGTGTGAATAGTTGATTTGGAAGGTGATCCCAGAGGGCAGTACCGGATAGCAGGGATGAGCTAGGACATGGAAAGAATCGACCAGGGTGCATTGAAGAGTGGGCTCTTGAGACTTCCCTGGTGGTCCAGTGGTTAAGACTCTGCACGTCCATTGCAGGGGGCATAGGTTCAATCCCTAGTCAGGGAACTAAGATCCTACAGTCAAAAAAAAAAACAGAGTAGGCTCCCATGTGGGCATCTGTATGCCGACAGAGATCCACCTGGAAATGGTGGGGAGCCTGCCCCAGAGGGTGTGGGCTTGTCCATCATTTCCTTTGGTTGCTGGTTGAGGATGCTCCCTGCAGATTCAGTCTCAGGCCCCCCTGCCATGTGTGGAGCCCCCAGGCACACCCCCTTGATCTAGTTTGTGCCTGGGGGAGGCCCATAGTGACGGAGCCCAGATATATGGTTTCTGCGGTCTTCTCTGAGACACACAAAGGGTGAGAGCAGAACCACCCAGTTCTGAGTTACAGAGGAGAACGCCCACCACAGACGCACCACCTGACTGCCTGTGCATGTGGCGTCTCTGAGGTCACGCCCTGGGGCACACACTTAGCTGTGATCACCGTTTCTGTACACTCCTGTATCCTGCTTTATCTCCTGACTTTGAACGCAGACTCAACGCTCCCTTTACTCTCTGACTAGCACATGTGTCACTGGGTTGTGTCCACAAAGTGATGGATCGTCTGCTTTCCTTGTGCCAAAGGTCAGGCTGCTTCCAATAAACAAGTTTTTGGTGACTATCTTCTTGCCTAACTCTGTTTCCTCTATTTCATGTTTACCTTCCTCAATCCGGGATTCTAGAGATGAGATTGGAATGTTAGAGTTCCAGGTTTACAACCCTAAGTGCACACAGGTCATCAGCTCTCTCTTTGGGCTAATCTAATCTAGGATATATTGAGTAATTATCTTGATAATTACTGATCGGTGCTGATTGGTTCTGGCTGGTGTCTGGTGATGGTAGACACCCATGAATTTCCCAGTGTCTCTGATTCTTCTCACTGACACCAGCAAAAATCAAAAATGCCAAATCACTAGCCTCACCTTCACGGTGTGTTCGATCTGTTATCAAGATTTACAAATTTAAAAACTGTAAAAAGATGCCTCATTTTCAATTTTCCTTTATTATTAATGGGATTGAATATGTCTGAGCAGTAGCAGAGAGAGAACTGGAACTGAACACCATCCCTAAGCTCAGGAGGTGGCAAGGAGGGCCCTCCTGCAGTCAGGGATGCCTGGCAGACTCAGCTCCCCTCCCTGACTGGCCGCTATGCACCCCAAGAGCCTGCAGAGGGTCTGCAGTCTGGGCTGAGAGGTCAGGGTATGACCGAAATGCTCTGCTGGTCACTGGTCCAGGCCGTGGCACCTGGCTAGGTACGTGTGCTATGCTCCGACTAGCAGGGATGTGAACAGCCTCTGGTCATTTCTGGCTCCTGGAGGGTAACCAGCCTGCAGGTTAAGATTTCAAGCCTGGTCATCTAGTGGAGCTTTCATCTTTGCCATCAGATCCTGGTTCTATTTGGTGAAGGGCTGTGTTTACAGCCAAGGTGAAAGATGCTCTTCCCTGCTCTCCCAGCCTCCTTTGCAACCAGCAGTGGTCCCGTGATCCTGTTCCCCAATGTGAAGACTTCTTAAAAAATAATAATAATAATTTTTGAGCAGTCTTATATTTACAGAAAAACTGAGCAAACACAGCTTTGTAAGTCTTTTAATTAAAAAAAAAAAGTTTTTAACTGAGCAGAAGGTATCAGTTCCCAGATGCCCCTTTATCCCTTCAAAAGTTTCATCTATTATCAACATCTGGCATTAATGTATGGCACATTTGTTGTGATCAATGAGCTAATATTGACATATTATTATTCATTGAAGTCCCTAGTTCACATTCTATGTGAATGTGAACATCCTTCTTGGTGTTGCACATTCTATGGGATTTGACAAATGTATAATGACATGTATCCACCATCATCATATTATACAGAATAGTGTCTTGGCCTAAAAATCCCCTTGGTGTGCTCCACCTATTCATCCTTTCCCCTCCCCAAATCCAAACTGCTGAGAACCACAGCTCTTTGTGCATACATTTTCCTTACTGAAGTATAGTTGATTTGCAATGTTGTGACAATCTCTGCTGTATGGCAAAGTGACTCAGTTATACACACACACACACACACACACAAATATATATATATTCTTTTCCATTATGGCTCATCACAGGAGGTTAGATACAGTTCCCTGCACTATACATTAGAACTTTGTTCATTCTAAATGTCATAGTTTGCATCTGCTAACCCTGAACTCCCAGTCCATCCCTCTGCCTCTCCGCCTTGGCAACCGCAAGCCTGTTCTCTGATCTCTGTGAATCTGTTTCTATTTTGTGCATGGGTTCACGTGTGCCATCATTTTAGAGTCCACATTTAGGTGATATCATATGATATTTGTCTTTCTGACTTCACTTGGTGTGATAATCTCTAGTTGCACCCATGTTGCTGCAGGTGGCATGATTTCCTTCTTTTTCATGGCCAAGTAGTGTGTATACCTTCTTTATGTTCATAAAACACACATAACAAAATTTACCATCTAATCATTTTTAAGCGTACAGTTCAGAGGTATTAAATACATTAAATATAAATATGTGCTACCATCAACATCATTTATCCTCTTAACTCATTTCACCCTGTAAAACTGAACTTCGATATCATGAAACATTGGCACCCAATCTTCCCCTCCTCCCAGCCTCTGACAACCACCATTCTTTCTGCCTCTATAAATCTGACTACTCTAACTGCCTTATACAAGTAGAATCATACAGTGTTTGTCTTTTTGTTACTGGTCTATTTTACTTTACATAATGTCCTTAAGATTCATCTATCTTATAACATATTGCAAAATTTCCTTCTTTATTGAGACTGAATAACAGTCCTTGTATCTATACACCCATATTTTGCTTATCCATCTGTCAAAGGACACTTGCTTCCACTTTCGGACTATTGTGAATATGCTACTATGAACACGGATGTACAAAATCTCTTCCAGACTCTGCTTCAATTCTTTGGAGAATATACCTAGACATGGAATTATGGGACCATATGGCAGTTCTATTTTTAATTTTTTGAGGAACCACCATATCTTTTTCCACAGCAGCTATACCATTTTATGTTACCACCAACAGTGCACAAGTGTTCTAATTTCTCCATTTCTTTGCCAACACCTGTGATTTTCTGGGGTTTTGATGGTACCCATCCTAATGGGTGTGAGATGGTATCCCATTGTAGTTTTGATTTTCAGTTCCCTAATGAGCATCTTTTCATATGCTAATTACTCATTCATATATTTTCTTTGGAGAAACATCTATTCAAGTCCTTCACCAATTTTTTAAATAAGTTGTTTTTTTTGTTTTGTTTTTTGATGTTGAGTTTTAAGAGCTCTTTCTATATTCTGCATATTAATCTTTTGTCAGATATACCATTTGCAAATGTTTTCTCCCATCCTGTGGTTTGTATTTTTACTATGTTGACAGTGGCTCTTGATGAAAAAGTTAATTTTCATGCAGTCAACTTTGTTTCCTTTTCCTTTTGCTAAGTGTGCTGCTAGTGTCACACCCAAGGAATCATTGCCAAATCCAACGTTATAAAAACTTTGTCCTATATTTTATTCTAAGAGTTTTGTAGTTTTTCAGCACTTAAGTTTAGGTCTTTGGTCTCTCGTGTATATGGTATTAGTATGGGTCTGATATCTTTCTTTTGTAAGGAGATATCTAATTTTCCCAGCATGTGTTGAAAATACTGCCCATTCCCCCATTGAATGGTCTTAGTAATCTTATCAAAAAATCATTTGACCATACAGTTCAGTTCAGTTCAGTCGCTCAGTCATGTGCAGGTGTTTATTTCTGAGCTTTCTATTCCATTCCATTCTCTGGCTTTATGCCAGTACTGTGTTGTTTTGCTTACATAGTTTTGTGATAATTCTTTCAATCAGGAAGTGTGAGTGTTCTGTCTTTGTTCTTTGTCAAATTGTTTTAGCTATTGAGGTTCCAATTTAAATTTTAGGGTGTATTTTTCTCTTTCTGTGAAAGCTATCATTGGGCTTTTGATACAAATTGCACTGGATCTGTACATTGCTCTGGATAGTATCGACATCTTAACAATACTGTCTTCCAACCCATAAACACTGTAAGTTTTTCAATTTATTTACATCGTCTTCAGTTTCTTTCAGTGATGTTTTGTTATTTTCGGTGTATGAGTCTTTCACTTCCTTTTTACTAAGGAAGGTAATTCCTTGGTATTGCATTCTTTTTGATGCCATTATAGATGGAATTGTTTTCTGAATTGTGTGTACAGAACTGTGTCATGTATGAAGATTATGGGTTGACTTTGTATACTGCAACTTTACTGAATTCATTTATTAAGTTCTAACAAGTATTTTTGTGGCATCTTTAGGGTTTTCTACATATAAGATCATATTATCTGCAACCAGTGATCATTTTACTTCTTCCTTTCCAATTTGGATGCCTTTTATTTCTTTTTCTTGCCTAATTACTTTGACTAGAACTGCCAGAACTATGTTGAAAAGAAGTGATTAAAGTGGGTATCCTTGCCATGTTTCTTATCTTAGAGGAATAGCTTTCAGTCTTTCATCACTGAATACACTGTTGGCTGTGGGTTTTTCCGTATATGACCTTTATTGTGATGAAGTGTTCCTTCTACCTCATTTACTGAGTGTTTTCTTTGTAAATCATGAAAACATATTGGATTTTGTGAAATTCTTTTCTGCATCAATTGAGATGATACCGTGGGCTTATTTTCCTTCATTTTGTTGATATGGCATATTAAATTGATTGATTTTAGTATGTTGTAACATTTTTCCATTTAACAAATAACTCTCATTTGGTCGTGCTGTATAATTTTTTTTAACATGCTGCTGAATTCTGTTTGCTCATATTTTGTTGATGATTTTTGCATCAGTTTTCATGAGGGATATTGTTCTGTAGTTTTATCTTGTACCTTGGTCTGGCTTTGATGTCAGGGCAATGCTGTTCTCATAGAATGAGTTGGGAAGTATTCCTTCCTCTTTGATTTTTTGGAAGAATTTGAAGAGTATTAGCATTCATTCTTAAAAATGTCTGGTAGAATTCACCAGTGAAGCTGTCAGGTCCAGAACTTTTCTTTATTGGGAGATATTTTATTCTGCTTCAATCTGCTTACTAGTTTTAGGTCTATTCAGACTGTTTCTTTATAATTTATTCTTGGTAAATTTTGTGTTTCTAGGAATTTATTTTATATTTACCTAATTTGTTGGCATGCAATTGTTCATTGTACTCTCTTATACTTTATTTCTGTAGAATTTGTAGTAATGTCCCCACTTCCATTTTTTAAATTTTATAATTGCAGCCTTCCCTCTTCCTTTTCTTGATTCTAACTAAGGTTTGTCAATTTTGTTGATGCTTTTAAAGAACCAATTTCTGATTTCATTAATTTTCTATACAGTTTTTCTATTCTTCATTTCATTTATCTCTGCTCTAATCTTCATTATTTCCTCCCTCCTGCTAGCTTTGGGTTTAGTTTGTTCCTCTTTCTCTAATTCTTTATGTTGTAAAGTTAGACTATCAATTTGCAGTCTTTCTTGTTTTTTAATTTTAGTGTTTACAACTATAAATACCTTCTTAACACCACTTTCACTGCATCACATGGGTTTTAGTATATTGTGTTTTCATTTCATCCATCTCTAATTATTTTCTAATTTCTCTTGTGATTTGTTTTTTGAGTGATTGTTTAAGAGTTTAAAAATTAATGTATCGTTTCCACAAGTTTACAAATTTTCCAGTTTTCCTTCTATTATTTATTTCTAAATTCATTCAGTTTTGATCAGAGGCTATACATCACATCACTTCTATCTTCTCAAATGTTGAGACTTTGTGACCTAATTCCGTTATATTTGAAGAAACTGTGTATTTTAAAGAATGTATGTCATGTTATTGTTGGGCAGAGTGTGCTGTATTTGTCTGCTAGATCTCGTTGGTTTAATGTGGTGCTCAAGTCCTCTATCTCCTTACTATTGAGAGTGAGGTATTGAACGCTCCTGCTATTATTGTAGAGCTTTCTGTTTCTCACTTCAGTTCTGTCAAGTTCTGCTTCATAGATTTTGAAGGTCTACCATCAGGTGCATAAATGTTTATATACAATTATTTATTTTGTATTGAATCTTTTATTAATATACAAGGTTCTTCTTTGTCTCTTGCAAACTTTTTAATTTAAAGTCTATTTTGGGGAATTCCCTGGTGAACCTGTAGTTAAAACTCCGTGCTCCCGATGCAGAGGGCCTGGGTTTGATCCCTGGCCCAGAAACTAGGTCCCACATGTCATAACTAAGAATTCAAGTGGTGCAACTAAACATTCTACATGCTGCAACAAAGATCAAAGGTCCCACATCCTGCAACTAAGATCCAGTGCAGCCAAATAATTGAATATATTTAAGCATTTAGCTTCTTAAAAATATACTCAAGAAGGCAATGGGGGGGGGGGGGGGTGCGGGTGAAGATACAAAGAACTAAAGGAAATTAGGAAAAAGTGTATTAACAAAATTATAATATCAACAAAGAGAAAATCTAAAAAGAAACCAAAAGGAAATTCTGGAGCTCGAAGTATAATATCTGAAATGAAAAATCCATTCGAAGGGTTCAACAGCAGAAATAAGAAGAAATAAGCAGTGAACTTGAATATAGAGCAGAAATAAAAAAGCATGAAACAAAAATGACGAGACTATGAGACTTTAGGACACTATCAAGCAAAGCAACATATACATTATGCGAGTCCAAGGAAGAGTAGAGACAGAAAAGGGAAGAAAGATTATTTGAAGAAATAATGGCCAAAAACTTCCCAGATTTTCTGAAAGATATAAATCATTGCTTCAAGTAGAATAAACACAAAGAGATCCACACCAGGGCACATTATATATAATCAACTGTCAAAGGCCAAAGACAAAGAGATAACCTTGAAAGCAGCAAGAGAGAAGTGATGCATCATGTATAAATTTGCTTCAGTAAGATTATAAAGTGATTTCTCATCAGAAACTTTGGAAGCTAGAGGCAGTAGGTATTACTTGTTTAAAGTCCTGAAAGAAAGTAACATCAATAATACTATATATGTCATAATTACCCTTCAATAATAAGGAATAAATGAAGAAATTCCTAAATAAACGAAAGCTGAGAGAGTTCATTACCACTAGATCTGCCCTACATGAAATACTAAAGGGAGTTCTCCAGGTTGAAATGAAAGGACACAGGACAGAAGTCAAAGATACTTAAAGAAATATAGGTCTCTGGTAAAGTAAATATATGTGCAAATATAAAAGCCAGTATTATTGCAACTTTGGTTTGTAACTATATTTTTAAATTTGCTACATGACTTAAAAGACAAATTCATGAAAATTATAATTTGATCTTATTGGTCAAACACTGTAAGATGTTATTTGTGACATTAGTAATATAAAGTGAAGATTAAGTTGTATAGGAATAGAGTTTTGTATTCTTTTACATTGTTATCATCAATTCAGATTAGATAGTTGTATTTTAGGATTTGAGAGCTGACTCATTTGAAAAGCCCCTGATGCTGGGAAAGATTGAGGGCAGGAGGAGAAGGGGACGACAAGGGATGAGATGGCTGGATGGCATCACTGACTCGATGAACATGAGTTTGGGTGAACTCCGGGAGTTGGTGATGGACAGGGAGGCCTGGCGTGCTGCAGTTCATGGGGTCGCAAAGAGTCGGACACAACTGAACTACTGAACTAACTGACTGATTTTAGGATTTATATGTAATGTCCATGGCATCTACCAAAAAACACAGCTATACACTATAAACAAGAGAAAACAAGAACAGAATCAAAATGTGTTATTACAAAAAAATCAACTCGGAAAGAATTGAAAGCAGGAATAGTCATATACCAATGTTCATTGCTGCACTATTCACAACAGCCCAAATGTGGAAACAACTCAAGCGCCCATCAACAGACGAATGGATAAAATGTGGCATATACAGGCTTGGAATATTATTCAGCCACAAAAAGGAATGAATTCTGATACATGGTACTACATGGATGAAACTCAAAGATATTAAACTAAATGAAATAAGCCAGACACAAAAGAACAAATACTGTATGATTCCACATATATAAGGACCCTAGAGTGCTCAAACTCCTAGAGACAAAAAATAGAATGGTGGTTGCCAGGGGCTCCTAGAGTGGGTCGGAAGTTATCATTTAATGGGTATAGGGTTTCAGTTTGGGGAGGTGAAAAAGTTCTGGAGATGGATAGTAGTAAATCCACAACAATGTGACTTTACTTCATATACTTCACCTTTCAGCAATGTGGGTCATACACTTGAAATGATTAAGATGATCAAGTTTATGTCATGTATCCTTTACCACAATTTACCAAAAAAAAAAGATGGCAGGGCAGGAAGATGGAAGAATCTGGATCCCTAATGGTATTGCAGTGACGTTGCTCCAAGTCCGCAGTCATCCAGTTATTCTGACCCCTGTTCATTCACATCCTTATCGTGGAGTTTCTCTTACCACAGCTATATGCACTCCCAAGTAACATGCCTGGAAGCCCCTGCTCTCTCCCACATGGTTCTCAGCATGCCCTCCCCTATTGTTGCTTGCAGGACTCCACTGACGTTTTTAGCCTGATAACTCTTCAATGTGGGAGCTGCCCTGGGCACTGTAGGATTTAGCAGCATCCCTAGCTTCAACCCCCTAGATGCCAGGAGCATCCACCACTCCCACATGTGATGATTTAAACTGTCTCCACTCCTTGCCAGAGGACCTGTTGGGGTGAATCACCCCAGTTGAGAACTACGGCCCTATGCAGCCTTTGCTAAGCCAGCTAACCTGCTCACTGCTCTGCAAATGTCCTGTGGGTCCCTTTCCCCCACCTCAGCTATGATGCCGCAAAACCCCCTCCAAGTCCTCCCCAAGCCTGCATGTCCTTCATAGCTCGGGTGGAATTCTCCATCGCGGTGTGGACTTTGCCCACTACCCCCGGCCCATGCAGGCTGGCCATGCTCCAGCCACATTTGGCTTCTCTGTTGCCTTATGTCTGTGTTTTGCTCTTGGAAGCTGAGTTCCTGGTTCCTGGAAGATATTGCACATATAAAGGTCCATCTATGCATTTCAGTGAACGTATGAGACTGTCTTTCCCTGGAACTCAGTCGCGGTCTGGATGCACTGGTGTGGAAGCCAGAAAGCTCAAGGCTGTCTAGTCCTTTGTCCCCATCCCCTGTGGGGAAGCTATCAGCATCTTGGGAGCCTGCTCCCGCAGCCCACTGCTGAGGCAGGGAAGGCCTGCAGGTTCATACAAAGGATGGCCCAGGCCCACAGCCCAGTCTCCACCTTGAGTCACAGAGGTGACTCAAAGGGAGTGTCCAGCCCTTCGGGTCGGGGAGCAGAGTCCAGCATGCTTGGCACATCCTTCCTTTCACTTTTAAATGGAAATAGTGCTCAACAGCCTCAGCTGGAGAGGAGAGAGGGTTATGAAAATGAATGACCCCCAGGGGACCAGGGACACTCTCAGGGGGAAAGCAGCTTTTATCAACAACTGTGAGTCCCAGTTCCTGAGCCCAGGAACCCACTGACAACTCAGCATGGTGCCTGCCTCCAAGACCTCCCAGGCCAGGGTGGAGACAAGGGGTCAGAGACAAGCCTAATGAGGTCAAGGGAAGTATTAGAGACATACTGAGAAAAAAAAAAGAAAAAAATGCCCAGCCCAGGCCGGAAGTCAGACAGTCTTCCTGGAGAAGGCTAAGTCAAGGCCAGAAAGGTTTCACACTCCAGGGCTGTTAAATTTAGTAAATATGGAGGAAGACACTCAGGGAGA
>SJYQ01025808.1:38955-52595 GCA_006410935.1 Redunca redunca
ATGTGCGTGTCACACTGTCACTCATGCACTCGAAACACACCCAGGTGGGACTTTTCTGGTGGTCCAGTGGCTAAGACTCCACGCTCCCAATGCAGGGGGTCCAGGTTTGATGCCTGGTCAGGAAGAACTAGGTCTCACATGCCACACTGAAAAATGATAACACGTGCTGCAACTAAGACTCATTGCAAATTAATTAATTAATTAAACACACACACATACACACACACAAGTAGGCCAAACAGAGCAGAGCAGTTCAGGAGCAGAGACAGCTGTCCCTGGCTGCCTGAGGGAGTAGAAGGCTGAATTTACAATGTGCCCTGGAGAAAGAGGTGTCATCAGGCAGGCTCATCTTTCCAGGAAGCAAAAAGTCGTTCCCAAGCTTCAGAGAAAGGAGGCATCAGCCTGATCCCAGATAAAAAGGCCACAGGAGCAGCATGTGGTAAGGCCAGAGAGCCAGATGCCAGCTCTCCAGGCCTGAGGGCTCCAGGCTGCAGCGCTGTAAGGCTGACCTCTTCTGGCCAAGGAGGCACTGCGCACAGCAGGCAAAGAGCCAGGTGCTGCTTCCTGGAAGTGGTTTCTGATTCCCAAGGTTTCAATGGCTCCTTCCTACAGGCAGGAGGCACAAACCAGGGCAGCTAGAATCTTTATGCTGTTGTTATGGGCAAAGCACCATCCTGGCCATCCGTCTGGAGGGCCACAGTTCTGCCTGCCCCGAATTCAGTCCATCCAGTCTGAGAATCAAGCTTCCTCCAGCAGGGAGGCCTGCTCCACACTCCAGCCCCGGGAGAGGCTGGGAAGGCAGCCAAGTCTGCCTGAACAACCTCAGGAGGGTGCTGCTGTGGGTCTGGGTTTCTCTCTTCTGTGCTTGAAGCTTCGCAGTGGGTTCTGTGTCTTTGCCTTCTGTGGGGGCAAAGTTACTGATTAACTGTGGGGAGCAGTCTGCACATGAGACAGACTCAGAGAAGTGGGTGGTACTGCTCCTTGGCAGGCCTTGCAGGCCGCGAGCCGAGGACAGGTGCTGCTTCCGGCACCGCAGGCGCCCACCTTCCTCCTCCTGCAGCATGGAGGAGGAGGAGGGCGGTGGGGACAGGACAGCAGGTCCTCCTTTGCTCTGGAAGCTGCTCGTGGTGGCCAAGGGAAAGCCCCAGCCCCCACAACTCTGGCCAGTGGCCAGGGGTCTGGGACCGGTTCTCTTTCCTCCCTCCTGAGGAAAAGGGGCAAGCACACCCTGGTGACAAGGGAACCAGACTGGGGAGGGGGGAGCCCTGCAGCCGTCACCAAGGCCCCAGGGGACATACCATGGCCTTCTTAGAGGCGGGGGGCTTCTTCCGCTTCTTGTGAGGGTGGACGAGGCCACGCAGAGCAGGAGGAACTGGAAGAGATGGCCGGCTCAGCGGCTGCCCCCACCGCCCTGTGTGCCTGCTCCCATCCCCTCTCCCGCCGGCTCCACCTCCAGTGGCTCCCAGCATGCTGCCGCCCCCCACACCCCCCCCACCCAGAACCTGGCACTCCGATTCTCACTGCAATCCTAAGGACACACGACTATCTAGGTTCTCACCGCTGTCCCCAGGGATGTCCACTAAAACATGTCTCTACAGTATGTGTCACAGTAAGTGTGAAACAAAAGAAGGAAAATTAAGAAAGAAAACGCTGCTAAAATAGAAAAGCAGTCTTCATGTAATTCCTTCCTCCAGGGCCCTTCCTCCCATACCCTTCCTCACCTGTCAGGTACCCCCATCACTGCTCGGGACCTGCTACATGAGCCCTGGCCTCTGTCCTCTCACCGACCTAGGGCATAGCTCAGGGTCCCCTCCGGCCAGGCCATACAGGTCCTGACAGGCCTCTGAGCATCACACCACCACACCCTCCCATGTCACCTCGACCCCTAAAGGCCAAAGGTTTTGGGCAATGACTCTGCTCCTGTGACAGAGAGAATGGGATTCCCTTCTGAGGCAGGAGACAGATGGGCCCCAGGTTAAACATTTACAACTAGCTTCCTGTTTACACTTTGAAAATAAAAATAAGAGGAACAGTGAAGTAGCTGGACTTTGTCTCCTGCGGACACTTCAAGATAATGGGAACAGCAGTACCAGAAAGGAGTTAAGTAAGCCCTGCCTAGGTAAAAAATTAAGGAGACCATATATTCTTCATTTATGGGGTCAAGTAGACCTCCCAGACTATGCAAGCACAAAAAGGTTCCTCAGGGGAGGGGGCACTAGACCATAAGGTCTGCCAACCTCTGAAAAGCCTTGCACTGGAATTCACCTTGCCTAAAAGATGCGCTTGCACATCTAGGAGGGCCCTGAGTCAGACCTGATATGGACAAAATGCAAGGTGACTGGCCAGATGAAAATCAGAAAACTGCCTCCACATAAAGTGGTCTAAACCATCCCAAAAGGGACTTCCCTGGTGGTCCAGTGGTTAAGAATCCACCTGCCAATACAGGGGACACAGGTTCGATCCCTGGTTCTGAAAGATCCCATGGACCATGAGGCAACTCAGTCCACGTGCCACAGCTAAGTCCACGGTGCGCCGCAGCAAGAGAAGCCACGGCAACGAGAAGCCACACGCTGAAACAAAGAGCGGCCCCCACCTGCCGCAACTGGAGAAGCCCAAGAAAACACAGTGAGGACTGAGCAACCAAGAATACATTAATTTAAAAAAAAAAAAAAGCTCATGGCTACTTCTCTCTGTCTACCCTTCCTTTCTCCACATCTCTCTTCTCTCCTAATAAACACTTCACTTGTTTGTTTTTTGTTTGTTTAACTTTTTCCCAAATTCTTTCTTCAAACCAGACAAGAGCCAAGACCTTGCTCCCAGCCACAAGTCTCTGGGCGGTCTAATATGGTTAGGATACAGCGCCCTCACTGCTGTGGTCTAAGTTCAATTCCCACTCAGGGAATTGGAATCTTACTTCAAGCTGCCACATAGACCACCCAAAAGCCACACAAGATCACACCCAGTCCTCCCCCTCTCCCCCTCCTCACTCCTCAGACCACGACCTTGGCTGGTATCCGTTACAGCTCACTTCCTGGGGAACCTGGCCCCATCTCTCTGGCATTTTCCCATCTCTCCTGGATCTTTCCCATCCACTTGCTTGGGGTTCTCCTTGCCATATCCACCAGCTTACGCTAATCCACAGGGGTACCAGGAAAAGGGGTCTGCACTCACCTCTCTGCTTCCCTAATCCACTAAGCATCTTCAGCATAGAAGTCACACATACCCATTACCAAAGACACAAGGAATATTATTACCAGGTGCAGAGGGAGCAAGGCTCCTGAACACATCAGCTGGGTTTTGGCCTCATCTACACCATAGAAACCACTCTGGGGATCCATTTTCTTGGCTGTGCCATGCAGCATGTGGGATGTATGATCTTAGTTCCCTGGCCAGTGATTAAACATCAAACCCATGTTCCCTGTGCAGTCTTAACCACTGGACCACCAGGGAAGTCCCTCTTGGGGTCCATCCTTGACCTGATAACTGTGATCCCAATATCCCTCATCCCCACAAGGCTCAGGCAGGTCTATTCTTTATTTCCCACCCCCTGCGTCCCCAGTCAAATGTTCTGGATTCAGACACCCAAGTCCAGCTTGGCCTGGTCACTAACCCCAAGTCTCCTCCAGCACAAGTAGCACTGTCTCCTACCCGCGACTCCCACACCACACCCAGTCACTCCCTTCTACACACAGGAGGCTGCTTGGCCAGGTACTGACTCGCTCTTTCATAGGACCGGGCTCTAGATGTGAGACCCCTGGCCTTGAAGGCAGAGTGCTGCCCTGGTTTCCTGTCTCCCCAACAGAGAGAGCAACACCTACCCAGGGGGACTGTGCAGAGTTACGTCTGTGTACATGCTCGCTGCCCAGATCCCATGGTTGTGTCACCCCAGTGCACGGCAGCCCAGGGATGAATGTGCAGCCTGCCCCCAGCCCTGCTCACCCAGGTAGTCAGGGACGTTGCCCAAGTGAGGCTTCACCACAGCGGGATGTAAGGGCAGGTCATGCCGCAGCAACTGGAGGTCCCTGGGATTGTCTTCAAAGTATGTCTGGCAGGGGAGAAAAACAGGCACTGCACGGTCAGTCCTCCTTTTGTAATTTCATGGTTTGTTTTTTTTTTTTACGAGGGAGTTTTTGAACAGGTAGCCCGTGTTCCAGTTGTTAAGACTGAGATTTCCCATTGCCTTGTCACTGGGGCCCCCTCCCAGAGGTAGCTCAGGGATGTGGCCCTGTTCTCACTCCCTATTCAGTGGGGGCAGTTAGGAGCATGCCACATCCTCCTCACCGGGAAGCACTCCATGGCCATGCACCTTCTAACTGACACATGAACAGCTGCCTCCTCCTTTTCAGTGTAATGCACGCTGAGTGAATGCACCTGACTTGGTTTACCGGATGCCCAGGGTGGACTCCCTGGTGTTTCCACCTTGGGAATTATAACGGAACGCAGGCACCCATACAGTTGTGAGCTCACACAACTCTTAGCTACTGTGTCGAGAATAAACCTCAGAAGCTGTGCTTCCGATGGACACAGCCACTGTCCACTCAGAAACTCGGCCGATTCACCTCCCAGCAGGACAGCTGGCATCCTTACTCACTCTTGGCCTGTTTCCCCGCTGTGACCTGCTAAAGGCACGGTCTGCTGCCCAGTTCACTGCCTCTCATACTCACAGCTTTGCCGCCGGCCTCCAGGAAGGGCGATGCCCTGAAGCCTCCCCTTTGCCCCTACCCACCCCCACAGCCCCTTACTTTGAGCTTCTCTGAGTGCAGGAGCTCCTCTTTGATCTCCTTCAGCCTTGCCTCGCGGATGGCTTGTTTAGTCACTGAGCGCATGGCATCCTGGGGGCAGACATCAAAGGTCAACATGGCAGAGCTGCCTGCGCCCGCCCTCCTTCCAGAGTGCTGAGCAACAAGGGCCTGACTCTGGGTCCTAGAGGAGCCCCAAGTACCCACATCCCCACGGGGCCCCACTCACCCTGCAGCGGTAGCGGAAGCCCTCGATCTCCTCCATGTGGAACTGGTAAGGAAGCAGGACAGGGGCCCCACTGTCTGCGGGGAGGACTGCAGTGAGGGTCCTGCAGGCTGAAGGCTCAGGCAGGGTCTATGCAGGCCTTCTGCTCAGAAGCTCCCACGTCTGCTCCCTGGGGTGAGGCAGCTGGGGATCCACCCCACTCTTTCCCCACACGCAAACGTGCAGCAAAAACCCTGGGTCTCATGGACAGTTCACGACAGGGGATCCACCCCGTTGCAGCCAGGGAAGGTTCCTGTCCCCACGTCCCCGGTCCTGTCACGTCTCTCAGCCTTAGGACCTGCCCACTCGCCCACTCTCCTACTCGGAGGCCACTCTAGCCACAAATGACGCATGTGCAATGACAGCCACGGAGCACTAAGGAGCACCCAACCTTGAAGCTTAAAGTGTCCCCACAGAAGCCTGGCCCTTTCTCAGGTCAGTGAGGGCAGGGCTCTTACCTCCACTGAGAAGCTCCTCGATCTTGCCCAGCTGAGACTGCTCTGTGGGCAGCACGAAAGTCAAGACTATGCCTGGGTTGTTGGCACGTGCTGTCCTGCAAGGAGAGACAACCCAGCCCGTGTCTATGGCTGTGTGTCCCACAGTGTGCCCACCGTCCAGGTGCCCAGTCCTCTACGCCTCAGTTGTCCTACCTGCCGGCCCTATGTATGTAGGCCTCGGGGGTTGGGGGAAGATCAAAGTTGAGCACAGCACATACGTGGTGGAAGTCTATGCCCCGGGCCACGCCTGCCTCTGGATCAGAAGCCCTGTAAGAAAACATGGCAACCTCAAACTGAGCCCTCCTCTCCTCAGAGGCCATGTTCTCAAACTTATTTAATCAGCATGATCGCTAAACAAAGCCTGGTATAGAATTACAAGACATTGCTCTCAGTAAGATTCTTAAACATCATAACTGGAGCTAGGGTAGTGGGGGCAGCCAAACCTTGGAACTCATTGCCCACAGGGCAACCCAAGAACCACTCCAAGCCAGCCTACCCAAGAGGCAGACAGAGACTGGTGGCTCCCTTTCCCCCGAAGAAAGATCCTTCCTGCAAGTCACAGATAGTGGAGGCTGAGCCACCTTCCTCACGGGATGACAGCGTGCCAGCAAGTCAGGCACTATGGCCGTCCATGCTGCCCATGAAGCACAGGCCTGTGCGCCCTGCACTCCCTGCCCCCACATGCTAGTTTCCCAGTCTTCTGAAAGGTGGGTCTCCCTGGCAAGGGCTGAGAGGAGATAAACGTGGACTCACTTGTCCCGCTTGGGTCCTTTGCCCCGATGCTTGCCCTTGACTGGAGGCCCCAGGACTTCAGCATCTGTTGCTATGACGCAGTCGTAGAAGCCTTGGTTGAACTGCGAGATGATGTGGCACCTGTGGCCCCAGAGCAGACAAAAGTCAGACCTAAGAGCACCGGAGGCCTCTCCTCCGGCCTCCACCTGGTCATGACCATCACCCTTTCTAACTGTTCCCCTTCTTCAATTTTTCCCCAACTTAATCTTTGTGCCTCAACCTCGTCAAGTGAAGATGGAATTATAGTTGGTACTGCAGAGATGTGAGAGATAGTCGTTGAAGATTAGTCAAGCCCAAAGCCCTCAATCCACTAAGCACTTAACAGGAAGAGCAACTGTGTTTCCACTTTTCCATCCTCATCGTCAACCTAGACACGGGAGTAGGCACACCTGGAGCGTAGTGGAAGCTCTCCATTGAGCACACAGGCGGGGATGCTGAATTGCTCCAGGAATAGGCGCAGCCGGTAACTCCGCTCCAGAGTGTTGACAAAGAGCAGAGACTTTCCCCGAATCAACGACAGCTTGAGCAGGGCATACAGTAACAGAAATTTGTCTTCCTCAGTCTCACAGACCACCTGAAACTGCTGTAACTGGTCTGGCCCTGGTAGCTGGGACTCCTGTAACTTGAGGGTAACCTAGGGGAGGACAGGCCTGTGGTCAGGGAAAAAAGACAGAAATGCTACTGCAAGCCGCTGGCTCGCCAACCACAGCACTGATGTGTTAGTGGAGGGTTCCCTGGGTACCCTTCCAACTGTGTAATGTCAGAATTAAAAGGATACTAACTACTGCAGTTTACAAAGGATATAAAACTACCCACAATTTGGGGCACAGATCAAAGTGAAACACACTGTAAATTACTATAGAGAGAAGAAAACCCCTACAGTAACAACCTTTCTGCCCTTTGGGGGTCCCTGATCAGGCCTTTAGGAGGAGCATGGTTTGAAGCCAGCAGATACCTGGGACTACATAGTGACTTTAGCTTGGAGGAAACAAGAGTACCTAACAACATCGGACTTCTAGCGCCTCAGAACCAGGAACACTAAATGAGGAATTTCCCACCCCAAATAACAAAGGGTTCCTTTGAGAAGGCAGGAGCAAGTCCTCTTGAGTCTCCCGATGGTCCCACGGGGCCCTTACCGGGTTATGCAGTACCAGCTCCTTAAGTGCTTGCACATCCTCATTAAAAGTAGCTGACATCAGAAAAGCCTGGTAAATCCGGGGCAAGTGACTAAAATGAAACAGAGCCCCATCAGACTCCAATTCTAAGGCCTCTAACGGGGGCAGCTGAACTGGCCCCCTCACTCCAGGCCCTACTGTGTATTGACCACCCCTTCTCCTTACCAGAGAAGACTCTTAAGTTCCTCCTCAAAGCCAAAGGAGAAAAGAAGATCAGCCTCATCAACCACCAGCAGCTCCATGGAGTCTCGAAGCTTCAAATTGTCTTGCTGCAAGTGGTTTAATATGCGGGATGGGGTCCCCACCACCACATCGGGCTTTTCCATCAGCACAGCTCTGTAGATAGGCGACACCTCAGTATTAAGTAGAAGATAGCAGCTGGGACCTCACCCCAAATCAACCCTTGTTTTTGCTGCACACAAACCCCATCCCACATCCCAGTGTAGATTCATTCCGTCACAGCCCTGCTGTTCTAACCCACCTCTGAGAGGCTAAGTCTTCAGCAGCTGAGACATTGGCCACCCGGATATCTCGAGCACAGTAGGCAGCCAGTTGCTGAATCATGGATTGGGCCTGCCTCGCCAGCTCCTTAGTTGGCACAAGGACAAGGGCTCTCACAGCCTGCTCCACCACAGGGCCTGTCTGCAAGACACGAATTAAAGACTTCAGCCAGTCAGTTATCATCATAGCCAACGGATGCTTTTCTCTACCTCTTCCAGACAATCTGATCATGTACTGTGACTTCAACACAGCAATCTAGTTGTGTTTTGATCATCCCTTCACTTACTTTACCCACCTCTGAATGTAGATCAGAAGGCCCTTTCCCCAGGCACTGAACTCAAAAAGGATAACTTACTTTATCATTACAAAGTTACTTTAACTGTGCCAGTTACTGGTGAACCATTAGTTACTTCTCTGGTGGTCCAGTAGCTAAGACTTTGTGCTCCCTAGTCAGGGAACTAGATCCTGCCTGCCACAACTAAGAGTTTATATGGCCCTACTAAGGATTCCCGCATGCCGTAAGGAAGAAGGAAGATGCCTCAACTAGGATCTGGAGTAGCCAGATAGGAGATCAAACTAGTCAATCCTAAAGGAAATCAGTCCTGAATGTTCATTGGAAGGACTGATGCTGAAGCTGAAACTCCAATACTTTGGCCACCTGATGTGAAGAACTAACTCACTGGAAAAGACCCTGATGCCGGGAAAGATTGAAGGTGGGAGAAGGGGATGACAGAGGATGAGATGGTTGAATGGCATCACCGACTCCATGGACATGTGTTTGAGTAAGCTCCGGGAGTTGGTGGTGGACAGGGAAGCCTGGCTTGCTGCAGTCCAGGTGTCTCAGAGTCAGACACGACTGAGNCGGGCTGCGGAGAGCCCAGGGGTACTGACACTACCTCTAAATGGCGTTTGGGGTTAGGGTTACCTGCGGAAGAGGCGGGGCTCCGTGGAGGTGGCTGAGGTCCCCTCCGTGCCCCCCTCCGCCCACCGACACCGGCCACACAATCCTCCAGTTTCTCCACCAGGTTGCACGTTTATGGCTTTACCTTCCTCTAGCGCTTGATTTTTAACAGCCTCGCCCTAGCAGTTATGCCAGTATTAGTTGTAGTTATATTGGCAAATACATCAATGTTTAGAATGCTCGTCTGTGTACTACCTAAGAAAAGGGATGCCGCGGGTGGTACCTTACCACGTTTGGGAAATACTGGTGAGTCCTGAGCCCTTTCCTGCCATTATGCATCTGGGGGATCTCTGTCAGGTTTATGTGCAAGCGTTAATTGCTCTGCCACCGACACCGACTATGCTTAGGAAAAGTGCACCAGCGTATGTGGTCCAGGGTCGTTTGCTGTAGCAGTGGTGGGAACGTGGGAATCTGAAACGCGGCAATGGCTTTCAGAGTAAAAAGCAAGTGACACTGGGTGTACCAGCATATAATAGTCCACCGGGGCTGGGCTAAGGTTTAGGGTCACAGGCAGAACAAGGACAGGCTATAACAATTGAACTGTCCAAGAATGAAGTTTGGAAGAATGAGTAACATAAGAAAAGAGGAAGGTAGGTTGCTCTGGGGTTCCCAAAGGTAGCAACCTGTGTTTCCTGCACAGGTTGGTTAAATATAATTCTTAGGCGTTCCCTGCAGGTCTGGTGGTTAGGATTCCAGGCTTTCACTGCTGTGGCCTGGATTCATTTCCTTTTTGGGGACTGAGATTCCCCAAGCAGTAAGACTCAGCCAAAAAAAAAAGGGGCGGGGGGCGATTTTTGGTCTCCACTTATATCCGTTTGCTATTGCTCCGGTAACAAATCATCATAGATTTGGTGGCTTAACACAGACTTACTATTTTACAGTTCTGTAGGTCATAAGTGTGACAAGGCCTCTCTAAGTTTAAATTTGGTGGGGCTCCATTCCCTTCTGGAGGTTCTAAAGGAATCATTCTTTTTTTTTAACCTTTCGCAGCTTCACTTGTGGCCCCCTTGGTCTATTTTCAAAGCTGTTAATGGAGGGTTGAGTCCTTGGGTCACATCATTACAACCTTCTTTTGCTTCCCTCTTGCATTTTTCAAGAACCTTTGTTATGACATTGGGCCCTCCCAGATAATCCAGGATAATCTCCCTATTTTAAAAGCAGATGATAGCAACCTTAATTTCTCTTTGCCACGTTTGGTAACATATTCACAGGTTTCAGGAATTAGTACATCTAGTTGGACATTATCGGGAAGTTATTAGTCTGCCTACCATGTGTGTTAACGGGGATGCAGGATGTCCATCTCTTCATGACCGGATAGACTGTAGCCTGCCAGGCTCCTCTGTCCATGGAATTCTCCAGGCAAGAATACTGGCGTGGGTTGCCATTCCCCTCTCCAGGGATTGAACCTGGGTCTCCTGCATTGCTGGCAGATTCTTTACTGTCTGAGGACCAGGGATGCCCATTCTGCCTACACCACACCACACCAAACATAGTCAGACTGGCCGTAAATGTTGCTCAGGAATCTATATGGATGAGTTTCTCGGGTGACCCTATGCATCTATTCTGACTTGGGCCCAGCATGAGATCCAGAATTCAGGCTCTGGGTGTTATTAGGGTGAGAACTGAGAGCACCACAGGTAAAGTGAGGCTCCAAAACATGGAGATGGGGACTGGGCCAGGGATAATGGGGTGAGTAGAAAGACTTCTGTGCCCCCACAGCCTTTTTGTATAAGGATAGAAGGGTATCTGGTAAGGATGTTTTATAACCTAAGAAAGCAAGAACTTCAAAATGGAATCAGGGTAGTATTGGGGGAAAAGGTTCCCAGAATTCCTTGGATGTAGCTTGAATTATTTTTTAAAAATTTTCCTAGGCTCTATGGTGTCTGTGAATACCACACACCAATGTGGAAACTCTTCCTCACATCTACCACCAATTAGCCTATCCTCTGGCAATCAAGATCCCAACTGCCCCATCAGTGCAAAGGTGTGATACACTCCCACCTCTGTCTTCACTCCATTCCCCTATCAAAAATTCGAAAGAGGAGAAACCGAGTACGTACTGACCCATCAGCATAATTGAGATGCACAGATGGACAGACTACTTCCTGTATTCCTACAGCCTAGACACCAGTGTGCTTTGCTGGGTAGATTCCTAGTAACAGCCACAGAGCAGACATGTGTTCCCTTCCTGACATGTCCTATGCTCCTAAAGAGCCTCAGGCCAGAGGTCTACACATGAACTAGTTTCAAAGCCACCTCATTTTCCATTAATTCTAACATGAATATTATGGTAAGTATCCAAATAATTTTGGATGAGTCATTTATGGTGTTTCACCACACTGAACCGTTAACATGGTCACCCCAAATTGGAATTTCTTAAATATTTACAAAAATATTAAGTGAAAAGGTCTAGAAAGCTAAATTGCTTATACTTTTGTAAGGAAAAATAGATACACATGTAGAATAGTATGGAAGATAAAAACAAGAAGGGAAGAATTTAGTTTTGTATGTCAGATAAATAATGTATTTTAAATAAATAAAACCATGAAATAAAATATCAAGAATGGGCAACTAATGGTATTAAGTTGTATATGGCAGAAAGGCATGAGGGAAGTATGCTAAGATGTGTTTACACTTATGATTCCAGGGAGCTAAGAAACAGATATTTAATCTCTTCACAGGATTCCTTGCTGACAGGCATCTGTGGTTGCCCTCTGTGCATGGCTGAGCCACCACTCTCTGTTCCTGCACCCTAGCCTCACAAGCCCACATGCCGAGGTCCACTCCTGGTCAGCTGCAGAAGCATCCAGACCAAAAGCTTTTCTTCCATCNGAAGCATCCAGACCAAAAGCTTTTCTTCCATCTCCTTTTGTGCCTCCCCCCTGCCCATGGCCTCTTTATTTCATTTCAAACACAGCTACTACAACATGTTTTATTTCACTGGAAAAATCTGTATAAAGAACCAAATCCGGTTCCTGCGAGGAAAACATTTACCACAGCTTAAATAAAAGTTAAGGGAAATGGGAGGGTAAGAGTGTTCTGCCTTGTGTGAGCTGTCACTGCCTCACTCTTGAATTCAGGCCCTCTGTGATGGAAACCACAGGTGTCCTGGAGAATTCCCTGCCTGGCCCTCTGATTAGGCCTTGGGAGCAGCTGTGACATCTGCTCTCTGGCCCTGAGAGCTGAAGTCCTGGGAGCTGCCATGGCAGTTAGTTATCAAGGATGTGTGCATAAACAATGCAGAAGGGACTGCATTGATATCTTCAGCTAGTCACACAAAGGCAGTAACACTTCAACTAGGAAGGAAAATATATAATTTTATCAAAAAATAGTTCTAATATATAGAAAAACTTTTCAATCCTCTGGGGCCTTTGCCCCTATTTACATTCACAAAGCTGCTGAGTGAACCCAGGACTGACAGCAGAGCAGCGAGGCAGGCCTCCTCGGTGGAGCATTTTGGTCGCCTACTTCCTAAGTAGACGAAAGGTTAAGGGAGTAGGAGGGCTTTTCATTTGCTCGGTTTATGAGAAAGGGGAATCACTTGCAAAAGAAGCAAGACTTAGTCCTGGGTCAGTTCCAATTCTGCACAAACCCCAAGACAGATCTTTGAAAGCCTGGACCAGTGTCCTGTGTCCTTGAAAACCAGTGTTAACAAGTGGCTGATCTGAATGCTTTGTTGCCATGGAACCAACGTGGCTTATATTCTTTTTTCACTTTTTTTCCCTCAGAATCCAGGTGGATAAGATATTGGGTGGGGAAAGTACCAAATAACTGAGGCGACAGCAAAGGGGCACATGGTGAGGACACTACACCAGCTTCTTGGCCTCAAAGAAGCTCTTGAGGTGACGCATCTGCCAGATGCCCGTGAGGATGAGGATGACAGTCTGCGCGATGGACCACCACAGGACCCTCTGGTTGGTGCTCTCACTGATCAGACGGAAGCGCTCTTCACGATACTGCATGGGACAATGGACCCAGGATTAAATGTGCGGGAGAGACAGTCTCAGCTGTTGTGAGGTCCTTCCCTCCCATGCCACTGCTCAACTATGGGACCAAACACCTTTTGAAATACTGCCTCTGATTCCCCTAGGAGTGCCCCAAGGAAGTAACATGCTGCCCCCTCCATGAGCTTCTCTGCTAGGACAGAAATCACACTCTTAAACCATTTCAAGCAAGATCCCAAAATAAGGAAGCAGGCAATGGCTATTGCTAGAGCGTGAACTGTCCTCTCTACATTTTATTTACAGAGCTGAAAAATGGCTATCTGCACTGATACCCTCCATTCCAGTCTTTGAACAGCCTACTTCCCAAGTAGGGAAAGCCCCAAGAAAAAACTTCCAGGAGGTGTAATGGGTATAAAGGTCAACTGCCATGGCCAAGTACAGTGACATGTCCTTACCCTTTGGTAATCCTGCTCCTTCTGGATCTGCTCCACCTGATCAAGCAGCTGGCGGGCTCGGAGCTGCAGCTCCGTCAGCTTATCCTTGGCAGCAATCTCAGGGTAGTTGTTGGCATGCTCCCCAACCTGGATGTCTAGGTGCACACGCTAGGAGGAAATAAGGTTGGACCCCAAAGTCAGAGCCATTCTAAGGTTATGATGTCTAAGTGATGCAACCTCTGATGGTCTGTTGCAGGCTATGGAACATACTCTTGTCACTGTGGGACAGAAAGGCAATGTCTATTTCTTACTTGTAACTGTGCCACAAAGAG
>SJYQ01025843.1:24980-44795 GCA_006410935.1 Redunca redunca
CCACTGCCCCCGCCCCGGCCCCCCCATGTCAGGGCAGGTCGCAACTCTGCTCACTTCTTTCTAGGAGCTGCGGTCTGCCCAAGCGCCAGTCACAGAGGGGCCAAACCTGGCCACTGCCGGTGGCGCTGACACAGAAGGAACAAGTGAAGAGGAGGAGGAGGAGACAGAGGCCACTGCTACTACTGCTGCAGCTTCTGAAACCACAGAAGGAGGAAGACAGGAGGATGCAGAGGGGGCAGAAGCTGCCAAGGGGGCAGAAGCTGCCAAGGGGGCAGAAGAGCTGAGTGTAGACCTTATGCAGCTTCTTGGAGCTGTAGACGATAAAAATCACACTTCTGGCGGGCAGAGGGAGGGAGGTTTTAGGTCAGCGGAAACAGCCATGTATTCTTTCTCTGGGATGCTCAAGCCCGAGGCAACAGTCTTACCTGAACCCCTTCCTGTCCAGCTCCCTGCCTCATTCACATACTCATACTCATGCCCCTTAACCCCCTTCTCGGATGCCCCAACACCATCCCCATCCACATCTCCACCCACATCTCCGCCACAAGCACTGTTCACAGCAGGAGCTTCATCTCAGACATTTCCCTACTGGGGATCTTCTGATTTTAGCTTGTGGTCTGATGGAGGGATCCAGGGAATAGACCCTCAAGGAGGAGACAGTAGCAACTCTGATCCCTTTCAGCAGCTAAGATTCCCAGTATTTCACAGGCCTGGGAATTGGGTTTGCCCTTGGTGTAAATCTGTGAATTTTTCACTGAGGGGAAATTGTTTCCACTGTGGAAACTGTATCTGACTACAGAGCCCTCAAGTGAATTCAGAAATGTGAAACAACAAAAATATATTCAGAGNTGTGTGGTGTGGAGTCAGGGGAAAAGAGGGAGAACGAGGTGAGGGGAGGAGGGGAGGAGTTGGGGAGGGTGTAGACTACACCCTCCCCAACTCCTCCCCCATTTCCCACCCTCGTTGACCCCCTTTGTGTTTCAGGGGCTTCCCTAGTGGTGCAGACAGGAAGGAATCTGCCTGCAATGCAGGAGACCCTGGATCAATCCCCTGGGTCAGGAAGATCCTCTGGAGAAGGAAATGGCAATCCACTCCAGTATTCTTGCCTAGAGAATTCTTTGGACAGAGGAGCCTGGCAGGTTACAGTCCATAGAGTTGCAAAAAAAGTCGCACACGACTGAGCAAGTACACACACTCCAGAACTGCTACAGCTTCTGTTTGTATTTCTTTTCCCAACCCTAGTATCTGTTGAACCTGGGCAGCCAGTATATAACACTCCCACTCCCTACCCCCACCCCCACACTAAGCTGTAGATGATTGGACCAGGAATGGACATTTGACAAATCCTGAGCCAAACATTTTCACATGGGGCATGTGACCCATCCTGAGTCAAATATTCTGAGAATCTGAACAGAGGCAGATTACATAGTCCAGATGATGTTGGGAAGTGAAGCAGTGGGTCACTGGGAGTCGGGGTCAAGGTCAGAGTCATAAATACCAAGGCCACAGCTGAGACCTGGCCCTGGCTGTGGGGGAAAAGAACTGTGTGCTTTATAGAGGCCAGTGTGTCTTTCAGAGAATGACACTATGAGGGCCCAGGAGGCAGAGAGGCACAGAGAAGTAGAGAAGAGTTGATCCTGTGACCCCAAAGATGGAGTGACAGCCTGACCACTTTTCCACTTCCTGCAATTTTGCTGAGTGAAAATCCACAGCAATCCTCTTTTATTTAAGCTAACTTGAACAAGGTTTTGTTCTGGGCAACCAGATTTTTGCCAAGCCAGAAATTTATACCAGAAGAGAAGTTGCAAATTGTAAACCATCAAAGAAAATGTTGGAAGTGACTGGTGAGGTGCATCAGGGAGTGATGCGTAGTGGGGCTTCCTGCATCCCAAGGCTCCAGGAATGAACTGGACAAGCAGCTCATTCCTGTTCTGAGAGAGTTACATGAGAAACAATTAAAGCAGGCCTGAGGTTAACCCTGGGCTTACAACAGGGCAGAGATTCACCACCCCTAAGGGAATCCCTCAGGGCTTTGTACAGAGGACGCCAGCACCAGCTGCAGACAAGGACTGCTATCATTGTTCAGCCTCATGAGAGGAGAATCCTCCCCAGTCCCCATTTGGGGACAGGCAGATCTGAACAGGGAACTTGTACCACTTCCAAGGTGAGTCAGCAACTGATAGTGCCTGGAGGGTTTGCTGGTCTAGACCACTGAACAAAGGATGATGCCATCCTGAGATTTTTCTCCCCCCATCACCAGATTATAGTGGGAGTGGAGTCTGGCTACAAAGCTCCTAGTAAATTCAGAAATGCATAATAGAACATACCCTGATGGGAAATCAATTTCCAGAGGGAGGGGGTAGAAGGGGGAGGATGGTGTGCATCTCCCCATCTGAGGCCCAAAGCTGTGTTACTGCTGCTGCTAAGTCACTTAAGTCGTGTCTGACTCTGTGCGACCCCATAGACCGCAGCCCACCAGGCTCCCCCGTCCCTGGGATTCTCCAGGCAAGAACACTGGAGTGGGTTGCTATTTCCTTCTCCAATGCATGAAAGTGAAAAGTGAAAGTGAAGTCGCTCAGTCGTATCCGACTCTTAGCGACCCCATGGACTGCAGCCCACCAGGCTCCTCCATCCATGGGATTTTCCAGGCAAGAGTACTGGAGTGGGGTCCCATTGTCTTCTCCGATAAGCTGTGTTGAGGGGAGCTAAATGTATGTTTTAGCCCACAGATGGAAGGATGGATCAAACTGAGACAAATGGACATCGCCTTGGACATTGCCTGGGAACTGTTGACCTAGATACTGAAGCTGTCATAACCTGGGACACCTCTGCAGTAACTGGATGTGACTTTGGGCTATATCTGGTTAGAGCAGATGTTAACAGTCATCAGGATTAGAGGCAAGATCTCTATCCTCCACTTGTCAGAAATTTCTCTGGGCTTGTTTATATCTTAGGCACTGTTTCCAAACCTCAGAACTCTTTGACATTTGAAGTTAGATAATTGTTTGTTTCAAGAGGCTGTCCAATATACTAGGATGTTTGGCATAATATTTGGCACAATCCCTCGCCTCTACCCACTAGATGCCAGTAGCACGTCACCCCCACCAAAACAACTCTTGACAACCAAAAATATCTTTATATGTTGCCACATATCCACTGGACGGCAAAACTGCACTGATTGGGAACCATGGAGGCAATGAAGTACTTGGGAGTAATTGAAACGGGGGGAAGAAAGTTGCAAGGGGTGGGACACTAAGAGAGGAAAAGTGTCCATTGGGTCTGGCCATGTCTGATCTTTAAGCCAATCTGGGTCGGGGGTGGGCAGAAGCCCAACTGCAAGGACTGAGGAGTGAGCAGAAGTGAGGAAGTGCAGTTACTGAGGGGGAGGTTCTTCTTCAAGGACCCTTGACTGTGAGGTAGATCCTTCACACTGTATTGGAGGCATGTCCACTGTACTATTCAATGAAAAAATATGAGTGCCATTGTGTTTTTGTGTGTGAAATAAAACTTCCATTTACTTTGTGTGTGTGTATGCTATGTATATTACATATTTATGAATATGCAAAAGAAAGATGTCTGGGAAGACATTTAGCAAACAAGCTATTAACTAGGGAGGGTGGTGGGATCAGGATTAGAGGATGGGAAGCAGAAGTAGGTATATGGGGTTGGGTGGGGTATGGGGCAGTAGGGTAAAGAGCCTTTATATTTTTATATATTTTTGTGTTGTATGAAGTAAAATAAATGCTCACAAAAGTACAAAAAATAAAAAGTGAATTTACTGGCTTGGGTGGGTTTGGAAAGGCCACCTCTTCCTCTGGGACAAGAGGGAAGGAAAGCAGACACTAATCTGTGTGGGGAGGAGGTAGGGAACCCAAGTGGCTCCTATTTGTGTGTTTACAATGTGGACAAACTAGACAAGGGGACCTGAGAGTGAATGAGAACATAAAGTTAGGGTGTGGGGTGGGTGCTTCTGAGCAATTGCACTTGGGGAATAACAGGAGGAGGGTGGGAGTGAGGAATGGAGGGAGAGAAAAGGAAACCAAAGGGAAGACTGGGAGTCTGGAAGGAAAAGGCGGGGGATGGAGTAAGGCAGGTCCAGAAGGGGCACCAGACACAAACCTCGGTATTACAGCCTGACACCCACTTGCTACAGCAAAAAGCAACACATACGAAAGGGGAAGAGGCAGGAAGGGTTGGCAGAGATCTCTGCCTGACTCCCTACCCCTTCTAGGCTTGTAGCGTATCTTTTCATTTGCTGCTGTGCTATGAAGAAGCTCAGTGCCAGTTATACTTTGTTTTCGAGTCCAGTCAGATGGGAGTACCTGCAAATACCTAAGAGTTTAAAGCAAGGTCCAACTTACTTCAGGTCTTTGATTTTACACTATGGATTATGCAGTGCTTGGCAAAGCAAGTCTAGTGGACAGATTGGCAAATTGTGCAGCTGGAAGGTCCTAAAAGATGTGAAAGCAAAAATAACTTACAATTATTAAAGCAAAATTTTAAGTAACAGGCTTATTTTGGCTTCTATTGTCATCTTAGTACTAACTTACAAAAACCTTAGGAATTAATACCCCATTTTGCAGATAAGGAATCAAGGCACAAAAAGTAATTTGCCCAAAGTCAAATAGGAACAGAATGAAGTTAAGTATTCAGGTCTGTCTGACTCCAAAGTTATGGTGCTGTGTCCCAGGCACTGAGGTAAGCACTTTACACACAGTTTATTTTATCTTGTCCTTAATCCAATGACAGGTATTGTAATCACCATTTTGCAGATGCTCCGAGAGGTCAAGTGACTTGCTTAAGCTATCTGTACACTATAACTGATTCTTGGCTGTCAGTACTCAGAAGAATTCATGACAATAATTGAGAGCTAGGAATGTTTGATACAGTTGACCATTGGACAATGTGGGGAGCAAGGGCACCACACCCCTGCAGTTGAAAATCCATGTAAAACTTCCGAGTGAGCCCTTCTTATCCCTCCATATTGGAGGTTCTGCATCTGAGGATTCAACCAGCCTCAATCCTGTAGTACACATTTATTGAGAAAAATCTGTGCAGTTCAAATCTTTGTTGTTCAAGGACCAACTGCAGTACACTCTCAGTCAACATGCCTTGAAGAAGAGGTTTTTGTGGGCTTTTGGTGTTTTATTTGATTAAATTTTGAAAAGAATTTAAGCCCTCTGATAAAGGTAATGGGTTGAGGAGTGAGGACTTCATCTAAGGCTGATTTTCTGGAAACACCAAATGAACAAAACCCCCTTTTTGTTTCCATCAGTGCTTACTGTATATTGTGTATATTGCGCTCAGTGTATATTGTCCATTATTTTACTTTATAATAGTTGGATTGAAGCTGTCATGAATTCATGAAGACACAGTAGCCAAGGTCTTTTGTAATTCCAAGTCCAGGTAACTTCTCCTACCCCTTCCTTTTTAGTCCCAAACACAAACTCTTGCTGCACCTCCCTGCCCTCCTCATTTCCCACAAACACACATACCCCATGCTCAATTCCATCTCTATGCTACTGCCCACTGAGGAACTGACAATTACCAAAGAAAAGACTCAGGTTAACTCATTTTCCAAGTTGAGCCTTCTGCCCACTGTCATCCTTCTCAAGATCCCCTACCCTTCACCTGACCCCACAACTAAAAGAAAGGCACTGTCCATATTAACCTGAGTATTGAAAACAGACTTGACCAGTGGCATTTTTATTGAGTCAGTCAATAGAGCTGTACTTTGCACTATACAGAGTACATATTGTGTAAGTGGTTTACCTAAGCCTCTTTGAACTCCAGCTCTCAACTCTCCATATAGGTGTCAGCTTGGCAGAAAGAACTCAGGCTTCATAGCAATATACACAGGAGTGCCTTATAGTAACATATATAGAGTAAGCTCTGTCCCTTACCAACCTGGAGCTCTTTGAGGCCTCAGTGATGAAATACAGGTAGAGAAGAGTGAGGACCAATTCAACTTTAAGTTTACAACCTTTTCCAAAATAGTCATCAACACCAAAATAGCAGAGTACTCAATTATAATCTTAATGATTTATATGCTCATAACCTTTTATAATTATATAACACCTTCACAAAGAGACAGTGAAGACTAATAGACACACACTTACAGTGGCTAGCCCAGTGCCTGGCACATAGTAAGTACTCAAAAATGTTAGCTTCCCCTCAGTGTCTGCCTAGGCCAGTGTTCAATATGCGATATTCAATAAATCCTAAAAAAATAAATAAATCCCTATTGTGTTGACTGACATACAGTATGAAAAGCAAAGATAATTCATTTTATTTATTGACAATGCTAGAAATGATCATGTGCCTGTATACTTGAAATGAACAAGAAGGCCGATCATTTCTGTAGGCCAAGACTCTGGTGAAAAGACAGTAATATACTCACTGATTAAGTGTTAACATTGGTGGCATGAATGCTGAGGCTCAACCTTCCTCTTCAAATCCAAGTAGGTGCTGACACTTCAGAGACACTGAGAGGTGACTATGACTGCTTTTCACACTGAATGACATAGCCAGAATGTCCATTTTTGTATACATAGGTTGAAGCAATATAATTGACCTTAAATCATTAATTATCCTTTTTGCATATTCTTCTTCTTGAGTCTCATACAGTGAAACAAGTCCATCAGCTCAATCTGTAACCTATAAGGTTTATCTTTTATTTCTTTCTCGGTGCACTTCAGTAACTCTTTTCGAAGTCCTGGAGACACTTTTTTCCCAAAAGTTGTTTGCACAGCCTTTTCCTTTCCTTTATGTAAGAGGCCAAATAAGAACTGTATTGTTAATGATGAAAACCCTTTTTCGTACTGTTGGAAGATTTCTTGCCATGTTTTCCCCACTTGATCAAAAAACATCCAGCTGCTGTCATTCTTCAGGGTGTAGGACACAGCAGTCAGGAACTCTTGGAAACTGAAGTGAAGGAAAGTGTAGACACCAACAACTCCTTCAACATTTTTCAAAAAGTGATTGAGAAAAGTGCAATTGGTATCATATACTCCTATCCCATGTCTTCTGAGGTCACTGACTTCAAATAGGACCTGCTGGTTCTGTAGTCCTTCTGCAGCCAAAGAGCAAAGGCCCCACTGGCAAATTTGTCCCTTCCACACCGAGATACTTGTAAGGGTGTTGAGACACTTGGAAAAGTAAAACAAGATACGTATCAGTCATGGTCTGACGTGATCTCGTAAGAGTCCTGCCTCCATCTTCCTGTGACTCATCCAGGAGGTGATGGGAAGAGAAGACATAATGTCAAGGCCTTCATTTTCTCGCAGATCATAAAGGACTCTTGATGCTGTATTAGCACCTGGAAACTGACTCAAGAAATATGCTCTTTTTTCAACATCTGTAAACCACAGGATCTCTGGATAGGTTGCTTTAACAGAGAGTGAAGCTTCTTCATGGTCGTAGGCTGGGCAGTTATCAGGAGGGAGGATTCAGGGAACAGTTTTGTCTTCATGAAACTGTGTAAGAGAGTCTCTATTTCCATTCCAGGGGATTGGTACTAAGACCCTCTTCCTGGTCACTGACAGAGTACTGAAGCTCAGGAAATCCAGGAAGAATGAACAGAAGCTTCTGTGGATATACGAGAATAATTTCCATGATTGGTTCACCTGTATCTTGAAAAGTGTTATTGATCAGGTCAGCACCACTAAGGTTAGCAAAACGGCCATCTCTCTGCAGTTGACATAAATGAGATAGTCAAATCTGCCTGGAGTAACCACTCCGCTGCCCAGTCAAACATGAACTTATGTACCACAGCTGTTTTCCCAATCCCAGCACATCCCCGAAGCACCACAGTCTGGAATGAGACAGAACCCTCTTCATCAGGAACAAAAACATGTTCCATCTCAATAAAATCACCTTGTTGAGGAATTCCAGATGGCGGCTTTTCTGATATACAGTGTTTTTTTTTTACAACAAGCAGTCCTGTCTCTATATGTTTACCACGATGATAACATCTATCGACTCCTATTTTTAGGTATTTTTATTTCAGATGTTTTCTAAATACTTCCTGGTAATCTGATAAGGTGACACCAAGAGTTAGTAATCGCAGAATCCTAGACAACAATACAAATAACAGCTATAACTAATACTACCATCACCTCCATCTCCACTCAGATGTTTCAGAGGCTCCTCAAACTTCATGCATCTGAGCTCTTGATTTCCATTCCACTTCCCACTATCCCCTCCCCAGAAAAAAAAAAAAAAAAAACCTCCTCAGACATCTCGTCTTGGTTAAATGGTGCCACCCAGTTTCTCATAAAAATGTCAGGAGTCATTATTTATTTTTTCCCCTTGAATCCTCCATATCCAATAAGCAAGGCCTAGCATTCATATCTCCAAAACAAGCGTCCAACCCATTTATTTATCACCACATCCTCAAATACCACCCAAGTACAAGGCACTATATCAACTCTTTTCTAAACCAGTGAAACAACCTCCTACTCATCTACTCTTGCCATCAAGAGCTCCTCTCCACACAAGCAGCCAACATGATCTAAAAATATCAATCGCATCATGCCCTGGCCCAAAACTTTTTAAGAGCTTTTCATTGCACTTGATATTAAATCCAAAATCCTTACCTTATACGACAACCTGGGCCCTATCTATCTTTGCTCCCTAGCTTTGTTTTATATCACTCTCATTCTCAGTTTCTATACTAAAGCCATACTGGCTTACTTTTGAGTGAAGTCGCTCAGTCATGTCCAACTCTTTGTGACCCCACGGACTGTAGCCTACCAGGCTCCTCTGTCCATGGGATTTTCCAGGCAAGAGTACTGGAGTGGGTTGCCATTTCCTTCTCCAGGGGATTTTCCCAACCCAGGGATCGAACCCGTGTCTCCCGCACTGCAGGCAGACGCTTTACCTTCTGAGCCACCAGGGAAGGAATCCCTGATGGCTCAGAAGGTAAAGCGTCTATCTGCAATGCAGGAGGCTCGGGTCTCCTGGCTTACTTTTAGTTTCTCATAAATGCCATGTTCTTTCCCACTTCAGGGCCTTTCCACCAGCTATTCTCTCCGCCTGGAAAATACTTTTTTCTGCTCTTCCCATGGAGATCCCCTTCTCATCCTTCAGATCTTAAACATTACTTGCTAGGAGAGGACTTCTCTGACCACCCAATTTAAAGCAGATCCTCTCTACTATACCCTTTCCCAGGACTCTGTTTTCCCTTTGTAGCACTTATCACAAATTACAATTGTTTTGTTTCCTTTTTTATTTTCGTTATCTGTCCTTCCCACTAATCTACATGAAAACAGGGATCTTATCTGTCTTCTTCATCATAGTATCCTAAGTACCTAGCTGGTGCCTGGAACCTGGTAGACACTAAATAAATATTTATTGAAAATGGCTATAAATGCTTGCTTTTGAATTACAAAACAAGCTGTTTATTATGCCTATTCTGTGTCAGATACTACACTAGGCACTTTACATATATTTTAAATTTAATTATCATAATAATCCCGTGAAGTAGATATTACCCACATTTGACAGTTGAGGAAACTGAAAACTTCAGTTCAGTTCAGTTGCTCAGTCATGTCCAACTCTTTGCGACCCCATGAACTGCAACACGCCAGGCCTCCCTGTCCATAACCATCTCCCAGAGTTCACTCAGACTCACGTCCATCGAGTCAGTGATGCCATCCAGCCATCTCATCCTCGGTCGTCCCCTTCTCCTCCTGCCCCCAGTCCCTCCCAGCATCAGAGTCTTTTCCAGTGAGTCAANAGGGAGTTCACGGTTCACGTATTGCTGAAGCCTGGCTTGGAGAATTTTGAGCATTACTTTACTAGCAGGTGAGATGAGTGCAATTGTGCAGTAGTTTGAGCATTCTTTGGCACTGCCTTTCTTTGGGATTGGGATGAAAACTGATCTTTTCCAGTCCTGTGGCCACTGCTGAGTTTTCCAAATTTGCTGGCATATGGAGTGCAGAACTTTCACAGCATCATCTTTCAGGATTTGAAATAGCTCAACTGGAATTCCATCACTTCCACTAGCTTTGTTCGTAGTGATGCTTTCTAAGGTCCACTTTAATTCACTTTCCAAGATGTCTGGCTCTAGATTAGTGGTCACATCATGATTATCTGGGTCGTGAACATCTTTTTTGTACAGTTCTTCTGTGTATTCTTGCCACCTCTTCTTAATATCTTCTGCTTCTGTTAGGTCCCTACCATTTCTGTTCTTTACCGAGCCCATCTTTGCATGAAATGTTCCCTTGCTATCTCTAAAACTTATAACCAGGGTTATACCTTCATGGGTGTGCAATCTGTGCTTAGGCCTTGTGCTCAGAGGATCCATACTTTCTGTAATGCACTGCTGTTCCTATCTTGAAATTTTTAATAATTTTTGAACAAGGAATCCTGCCTTTGCATTTTACACCATACCCCACAAGTATGTATCCAGTTCTGCTTATAGCACTGGGTAACTTGTCCAAGATTCATAAGCAAGTAAATGGCAGAGACTTAAATTAAGACTCAGGTTTGTCTGAGGCCGTGGCCTATGTGCTTAAATACTATATCACATAGCTTTTAACTTTCTGCAACTAAAATAAATAACCCAAGGAGTCAGTCATCAAGCTCTAACTTCTATTAAGTGAATATCCAAGCTAGCATTTTCCAAATAAGTTTTTCATGGAACATTTGCAAGATATTAATAAGAGAGCTATGAAAAAGTTGTCCTGTGGTCAAATAAGGTAAGGCAAATGCACCTTCTATTCCATTTTTTAGTTTCTCAATGCATATTAGCATATGAAAGGCTCTGAGCAAATCAATGGTTAAAAAAAGCAGGCTGTTTGACTTTTGTTTAATCCATATTTTCTAGACTTAAACGACTACGGAACCCTTTTTTAAAAGCAAAATTATTAACTTCTGGAGAATAGTGTTCTGTAGACTTCAGGTTGGGGAATGCTGATTTAAAATGTTCTCAAACTTTTCCTATAAAATTTCATAAATAGATTAGGCTTTTGGGTCTCTGCTGCAATTACAAGCATACCTTGGAGATATTGTGGGTTTAGTTCCAGACCACTGCAGTAAAGTGCATATTGCAATAAAGCAAGTCACACAATTTTTTTGGTTTCCCAGTACATATAAAAGTTACACTAACTATACTGTAGTCTATTAGATGTGCAACAGCATTATATGTAAAAATAATGTACATACCTTAATTAAAAAATACCTTATTGCAAAAAAATGCTAATCATCATCTGACAATACAGGGTTGCCACAAATTTTCAATTTGTAAAGAACCATAATATCTGTAAAGTACAATAAAGTGAAATGCAATAAAACAAAGGATGCCTTTATTTAACTCTGGCATCCTAGTATGAAAGCAGCCACAGGCAATATGTAAATGAACGAGCATGGCTGGCTCCAGCAAAACCTTACTTATAAAGCAGGCAGCTAGCTGGATTTGGCCCACTAGCTGTAATTTGTTGACTCTGTCTAGATCATTCCAGAAGCAGACTGGTTTATTCTATCCATAAAGTCCCGTATATCTGTTGCTCTGACCATCATCAGAGGTCCTCATAGGATTTGAATACTTATTCTAAAGGATATAAAAGTCCTATTTGCTATGACAGTTTGGGATCTGATAAGGAAGTGGCAACCCACTCCAGTGTTCTTGCCTTGAGAATCCCAGGGATGGAGGAGCCTGGTGGGCTGCCATCTACGGGATCGCACAGAGTCGGACACGACTGAAGCGACTTAGCAGCAGAACATTATTAAAAAAAAAAAAAAAAAAGGCCATTGTTTGTTGCCCAGCGAATATGGGGGAAGATATGGGGGAGAAGTGAGGATGAGTGGGGTTCACAGGAGGCACTATTCCCAAAACAGAAAAAAGTAAAACAGAATAGACATCTACCTGTAAGCTTCTTCCATGAAAATGAAGCCAGAGAACTTGAAGCAGCTATGGGAGGAAGAGTTGGGGTTAACAGTATCCCAGATACACCTTCATACCAAAACATGAAATACACACAAATTTAGACACACTGTTATAGCCATTCATGCTGTTCCCCAACTAGAAATACAACAAAGAAAGCCACCTCATGTCTATTCTAACTGATTAAAAAAGCTATTTTATAGCTAATGTCCAACATAAAGTAAACCTAAGATCTTTCCACAGAATTATGAATGTACTTCGGAGAAGGCGATGGCACCCTACTCCAGTACTCTTGCCTGGAAAATCCCATGGATGGAGAAGCCTGGTGGGCTGCAGTCCATGGGGTTGCGAAGAGCTGGACACGACTGAGAGACTTCACTTTCACTTTTCACTTTCATACATTGGAGAAGGAAATGGCAACCCACTCCAGTATTCTTGCCTGGAGAATCCCAGGGATGGAGGAGCCTGGTGGGCTGCCATCTACGGGATCGCACAGAATCGGACACGACTGAAGTGACTTAGCAGCAGCTTAGCAGCAGCATGAATATACTTAGGGTGTAAAAATTTCTATTTATATGACAAGGATATTTTAGGCGTGAACTTAAAAGGGCATTCATTATTTGAAGTGACTGTTTCTGTTGTTTTGTTTTCCATTGAACATTAACTTATTGCTTCTGTTGGAGCTCTTGTTGAGCTTAACTTGTTAACGAGAAAGAATAAGGCACTGCTGATATTAGTTCAACAGAAATATACAAAAACCTACATTCAAATGTATACACACACACATACACACATGCACACACATCCACATTCCTATAGGCTTTTAGTATTTGCACACCTTTGTAGGTAAGGGTGAGACATAGATGGGAGGTGTGACTAGGTGGGTGGGAGGAAGTGGAGTCTGGAGAGGCAGATATTAGAATGTCACAGAAGTGGGCATCAAGTGAGTGGTCTGTTGAAGATAACAAGTTTCTATTCCCCATAACTAAACATTTCTTGGAGTTCAGGAATCAGCCACAAGGGGAAGGACTTTGCCAATCTTCACTCTTTACTCTTTTGTGCTCTCTCCTGTGAAAATCTGTGATTACAGTAAAAGGAGAGACTTAGAGTCTTATGATTATAAATCCTTTGGGGACTATGGAAAACAGTATAAACAACAAAAACTTTCTGGTTTTTTTCCCCCTCATTTTGGGAAACACAAAAATTGCAGAGAGATTATAATGGGTAAATTCTGTATCCATGTAATACCTTAAATACACATACCTCTACGCATACAACACAACTTTAAAGATTCAGAAAAATCCCAAAGTCCATGAGAAGAAGTAGGAGGAAGAGAATGAAGATTATACCCTCTCTTACCTCATTTGGTTATTCACCTTTCTGTTCATACAATAAACTCCAGGTGCAAGCAGGTCCCATATCTTTTCATTTCTTTCAACAGTACATCCTGGCAAATCAAGAAAACTGTAACCCAAAACAGAAATGATAACTGTAAGGCCTGGTAGAAGCCCAGAGTACAAAAGTAACTCAAGAAAGACTACTCAAAGCATTACAGAGCTGGGGAAATGAGAAGGCCTAATAAACAAGTAGAGAGCTAGGGTGGGATTAGGAGATCACATGAAGACAGACCAAAATTAAGTCTTCAATTTGAAGACAAAAAAAAAAAAAAAAAAACACTAAACAGAAAATAGACTGTCTACACACTTTTGAAGAGTACAAATATGAGGAATGTCAAATTGAGCTCTAAAATACATTACCAAGGGAAGGATAGGGTTTAGGGAGTATACCTCTAATGTCTGTGGTCAAGATAAGGATGACTGTGTCCTTCTATAACACAGCCAACTTGGTACCATTGGTAAAGGGAGAATTCTAAGACCACAGATTAGAATACTGTGATATAAGAGAAACACTCTAGAGAGTTAGGGGATCCAAGCCCTAGTTCCATTTCTATAACTACATACCTCCATGGTCCTTAAGATTCTTCTACTTTCCGAATCTGTTTTATTATTTTCAATATGGTGGAGAGAATGTTAGCCCAGGTTTCTTTTCCGGTTGAACACTGCAAGATCAGTTGTCTAAATCCCAGTTGCACATTAGAATTACCTTCACACCACCTTCCTGAAATTTTTTGTTGCAATGTAACTTACCCATTTCTAATTCACTTGATGATTTTCTCATGTATTAGGCTTATTGTTCATTTACAGTCTTTCCTCCTTGAATTGAACTACTGGCCCCAATTCTCAGCCTTTGCCATGAATTTGGCAGGTCTGCACAAAAGAAATGAAACATTTTCCCACCTCTTATCTTTGAGCTCAGCTCTGAAACTTGCTTTGGCTAATAGCTTGTACACAGATGTGACTCAAGTAGGGGCTTGGAATATGCTTGCACAGCTGTACATAGTCTCTCTTGTGATTCTGCCACTGGCGTGATACAAGCCATGAGAGAAACAAACCATTGGCCTAAGAAGGAGAAATACATGCAGTACAGCCACCCTAGTTTACTCAGAGTCCTGCAGCAAGAAAGACAGTTAGCTCAGCCCAAATCAGAGATGCCCAACAGAACTCTGCCTAATCAGCTAAATTCCAGCTGACCTCCAGAATAAATGCTTAATAAATTCTTAACTTTTCATACCGCAGAGATTTTGTGGTTGTTGTGGCAGTAGCTGACTGATATACATCTTGTTAGAAAGTAAATGCCTAGAAAGTGTTTGGCATACAGAAGACATCTATTACATGTTTATTGAATAAATAGTAAAATCTTTAAAAAAAAAAAAAAAAAAAAGCACACACATAGTGTGCTTACCTGATCAATTAAATCGGAATATGTGACAGTGAGGTTTGGCACCAATTTTTTTAAGTTCCCAANCTAACACATAGCCAGGGAAGAGAGCCACTGTTTTAAGATTTAGTTATTTTTGATACAGTGTATTTGTGAAACACATAGGCTTTGGGATCAAATAGATGTGTTCAGGCCCTGACTCTACCACCTACTATGTGACAACCATGGAATTAACATTTCTAAATAATCAAAATTAAAAGCTTCTGCACAACAAAGGAAAATATAAGCAAAGTGAAAAGACAGCCTTCTGAATGGGAGAAAATAATAGCAAATGAAGCAACTGACAAACAACTAATCTCANCCAGATTCTCAACTATTAAACAGGGATAATGACAGTTTATAACAACATGTGATCACAACCTTTCTTAAAAGGCTATTATGAGATTAAATGAAGTTTGTATATGAAGTATTCAGTACATGACATGGTACATAGTAAGGGCTCGATAATTCTAAACTATAGCTAATGATGGTATTGCTGTATCATTTGATAGAGAGTAAAAATGTCTGAACTCTGACAGGCTTTACTTAAATTCCATTTCCATTGCTTTCTAGCAACATGACTTTGAGTAAAATTACTTAAACGCCTGAGACTACAGTAACCTATCTGTACAATGGTGGTGGTTTAGTTGCTAAGTCGTGTCCGACTCTTGTGACCCCATGGACTGTAGCCCGCCAGGCTCCTCTATCTGTGGGATTTTCCAGGCAAGAATACTGGAGCAGGTTGCCATTTTCTTCTCCCGGGGCATCTTCCCAACCCAGGGATTGAACCCAGGCCTCCTGTGCTGCAGGTGGTCTTCTACATGTCAGGCAGATTCTTTACTGATTGAGCCACCAGGGAAGCCATCTGTAAAATATGGTGATAATAATAACTACTTCATTGTTTTGTTGTGAGAATTAAATAAGGTGGCACATATAATATTCTTAGAACAGGACCAAGTGCAACATAAATAATAAATGTTAGAGAAAGGTAAGTTGGCATTTATTATAACTGACATAAAGAAGTTATATTCTATTAAAATCTCCACATAACTACTTTTTACGAGACAGAATGTTTCCAGCACATTTACATTCCCACATTCTGGATTCAGTTCCACTCACTGGGAATACCATGTCCTCTAAAAATCGGAAAAAATTCTCTAGTTAAAATTACTCCAGTAAGCACCCCTGCCCTCAGATAATGGAATTAGAGAGGTACATGGTCACTCACTTTCATTCTAGGCAATCTCTAAGATACCCATGACTTCAATTATCCTTACCACTCCTAATTTGTTCATCCCAGTCCAGCTTTCTTCTCTCAGATCTAGATTTATTCATCTTTAAAGGCCTAATCAAGCCACTTGGATGTTGACACCTCTCTTTGTCTTATCTCTTTCGGTAACTACTGCTTGGTTTGTCCAGCATTCTTTCACTCACCTCGGTTTTGAAAATATACCCCATATCTCTTAATGGAATAGTCAGTCAGATTCTCTGTGCCTGAATTTTAAAACCTGAATGGGGACTATACAGATTGAGTTTCCACTACCCAAAGGCCCCAAGCTTCCTCAGTTCCTGACACTCCTGAGGCATCATTTTGGAGCACTTCATGTAGTTTGAAGCACTTCATGTGGTTTGAAGCAACTCCAATATCTTTCCAAAAATCCCTATTTTTGCTCAAGTTAAGTTATTCAGAATCAATTTCTGTTGCCTGCAAATAAAGAACTCTGACATAGAAATTATACCAGAGACATGAACAACAAATGATCAGAAAGAGAAATTAAGAAAACAATCCCATTCACAGTCACATCAAAAAGAATAAAATGCCTGGGAATGAGCCTACCTAAGGACAGAAAAGACCTGTACTCAGAAAATTATATACACGAATGAAAGAAACTGAAGATGACACAAAGAGATGGAAAGACATACTGTGCTCACTGATTGGAAGAATTTATATTGTTAAAATGACCATATTACCCAAGGCAATCTACAGATTCAGTGTAATCTCTATCAAAATACCAATGGCATTTTCACAGAAAAAAATTCTAAGATTTGTATGGAAACACAAAAGATCCCTTATAAATAACTAAAATCATCTTGAGAAAGAAGAACAAAACATAAACTATCATGCTCCTTGATCTGAAACTATACTACAAAGCCACAGTAATCAAAATGGTATAGTACTGCCACAAAAACAGACATATACATCAATGGAACAACATAGAGTACTTAGAAATGAACCCACATTTATATGGGGTATATACAACAAAAGGAGGCAAGAATATACAATGGGGCAAAGATAGCCTCTTTGATAAATGGTGTTGGGAAAACTGGACAACTAATGCAAAAGAATCAAACTGGACTATTTCCTCACACCATATTAAAAAATGACTCAAAATGGATTGAAGACTTAAATGTAAGACCTGAAGCCATAAAATTTCTAGAAGAAAACATAGGCAGTACACTCTTTGACATCAGTCTTAGCAATATTTTTTTGGATATGTCTAGTAAGGCAAAAGAAATAATAGCAAGAATAAACAAATGGGACTACATCAAACTAAAAAGCTTTTGCACAGCAAAGGAAGCTATCAAGAAAAAGAAAAGGCTACCTGATGAACGGGAGAATTTATTTGCAAATGGTATATCTTATAGGGGGTTAATATTCAAAATATACAAAGAACTCATAAAATTCAACATCAAAATCAAACAACCCAATTAAAAAATTGGCAGAAGACCTGAATAAACATTTTTCCAAAGAAGACATATGGATGGCCAATAGGAACATGAAAAGATGATCAGAATTGCTAATCATCAGATAAATGCAAATAAAAGCCACAATGAGATACCACCTCACACCTGTCAGAATGGCTATTATCAAAAAGAGGAACAAGTGTTGGCAAGAATATGGAGAAAAGGGAAATGTATAGAAACATCAAATCACTCTGTTGTATACAAGGAATTGACATAGTGTTGTAGGTTAGTTATATTTCAAAAACAAACTCCTAGAAAAGAGATCAGATTTATGACCAGATTTGTGGGGAGAGGGTATTAGATGAAGCCAGTCAAAATGTATAAACTCCCAGTTATAAATTAAGTACTAGGGATGTAATATACAGCATAGTGAAGATAATTAATACTGCTGTATGAAAGTTGTTAAGAGTAAATCCTAAGAGTTCTCATTACCAAGAAAAAATTTTTTTCTATTTCTTTTATGTTGTACTGATATGAGACAATGTATTCATTTCATGATGTATGTAAGTCAAATCACTATGATATGTCAATTATATCACAATAAAGCTGGAAAAAACAAAGTTGAAAAAAGAGAAATTATACCAGAGAGTGAGTTACAGTCAACAGTCCTGTAGGGAACTATGGGAGTGTTTTATAACTGGTTATTAGATTCAGTTAGAGTAAAAGGCTGTGAGATGGCCCAAATTCCATGATCAGTGGAACGGAATGGAAAGTAGTATCTATTGTACTAGGGGCTCCACAAGAATATATGGAATCTTTATTCCAAGTACCAAAAGGTGCCCTCTTCAAGAAGACAAGTCAAAGTAAGATGTCTCCTTCAGGCAACTGAATTACATAATAGTAAAATGGTGCTGCTTCCTTTGAGCTGGAGGAGCACCAAGCTAGGGAACAAAAGTTAGATAGCAGGGTATGGACTAATTTCAGTCCCCCACCACACCCTTGGTTGTGTGCCTTTTCAGTCAACAAACTAAAGCTTTTCATGGTGATTTGACATGTTATGCATGCTGCCAAAAAATAGGAGAAAGAAATGCTACAAATTTAAATCTCACCTCCAGGCCTAAAATGAGTCTCTGTGGTTTTCTTTTATTGAGACAGAATTCATATATCATAAAATTCACCCTTTTAAAGTATACAATTCAATGCTTTGCAGTACATTCACAAAGTTTTGTAACCATCACCATTATCCAATTCCAGAACATTTTCATGACCCCAAAAAGAAATGCTGTACCCATTAAGCAGACACTTCCCATTCTCCCTTCTCCCTACCCCTGGCAACCACAATTCTATTTTATGTCTATAAGGATTTGCCTATGATGGACATTTCATATAAATGGAATCATACAATACATGACCTTTTGTGTCTGGTTTCTTTTACTTAGCATAATGTTTTTAAGGTTCATCCATGTTGCAACATGTATCAGTCCTTCGTTCCTTTTTTTATGACTGAATAATAATCTATTTCACATCCACTGGAATGGTTGTACTTAAAAAAAATGAAAACTGGCAAGGATGTGGAAAAAATTAGAACCCTCTTACACTGCCAGTGGGAATATAAAATGGTGCATCCACTATGGAAAAGTTCAGCAGTTCCTCAATAAGTTAAAGATAGCATTACCATGTGACCCAGCAATTCTACTCCTGTGTGTGCTAAGTTGCTTCAGTCATGTCTGACTCTTTGTGATCCTATGGACTGTAGCCTGCCAGGCTTCTCTGTCCATGGGATTCTCCAGGCAAGAATACTGGAACAGGTTGCCATGCCCACCTCCAGGGGATCTTCTTGACCCAGGGATCGAACCCACATCTCTTATGTCTCCTGCATTGGCAGGCAGATTCTTTAGTACTAGCATCACCTGGGAAGTAATACATAACCAAAACAACTGAAAACAGGTATTTAAACAAAAAGTTCTACAAGAATATTCACAACACCACTATACATAATAGCAAAAAGATGGAAGTAACACCAATACCCATCAACTGATGAACTGAATGAACAAAATGTGATACAATGGAATACTATCCAGTCATAAAAAGGAATAAAGTACTGATATGTGCTACAACATGGATTAGTTTTGAAAACATTATGCTATGTGAGGGAAGTCAGACACAAAATGGCGCGTATTTCATGACACCATGTATAAGAAATGTACATAATAGGCAAATTCATAGAGACAAAGCAAATTAGTGGTTGCCAAGGGTTCAGGGAAAAGGGGAAGCGGTAAGGGTTAGGAATTTCTGTCTTAAGTGTTGGAAACATTCTGCAATTAGATAGGGGTGATGGTTACAGAGCTTCGTGAGTATACCGAAAATAACTAAATTGTACACTTTAAATTAAAAGAGTAGATTTTATGATACGTGGATAAAACCAA
>SJYQ01025874.1:0-36371 GCA_006410935.1 Redunca redunca
ATACTGACACTTTATTTCTTGGATCCTGGACCTGACTGCATTTGTAGACGAACTGGTTAATTTTACAACCAATATTCAAGGTACTTAAGGCCTTGCTGCTCCAGTTGTCAACTGTGTATTAGGCGCTTGAGCATCACCTGGAGCTTGTTAGAAACGCGGTTGATTCCATCCACAGGCCACTGAGTCAGAATCTGCCCTGAGAAGCGCACCTTAAGTTCATACAGCACTGACTGAGGGCATGGCCTAAAGACAAAGACTTTCTCTTTACAACTTGTGCTTCTGAAACAACATATGGTCAGTATAGTCCGCACTTTAAGTGCAGCGGACATGTGGTTTTATATCCATCAGTTTAATGTCAAGATGCCAATTTAGCATTCTAAAAAGTTGAGAATTTGTCAGCCCCATATATTGTCACGTAACATTTGCTATGCAACACCTTTGTCCTATGTGCATATTTTATTTTTAATTTATTTGAAGTTGAACTCAAAATTCTATATGTTTTCAGTAGTTCAATATCAACTTGGAAAACCTTGGAGCATAGTTTACCAAAGCTTTCTAAATCTAATTTATTCAGGGGTTGGTTCTCAGCTTTGGCTGTTTATGAAAAAAATCACTTGGGCTGCTTAAAAACAAACAACAACCCAGATCAGTATCAGTAGAGTCTGAGATCCTGTGGATGGAATTTAAGGAAGTTAAGGTATCTGAGAAATAACTAATGAGTTTTATATTTTTTGTGTTGCTGTTTGTTAGATTTTTCTCCCTTGTAGATTTACTTAAAATAATTATGAAGAGAGTTGGACTGGAAATGTGGTGACAATGGCACCCCCTCCAGTACTCTTGCCTGGAAAATCCCATGGACGGAGGAGCCTGGTGGGCTGCAGTCCATGGGGTCGAGAAGAGTCGGACACGACTGAGCGACTTCCCTTTCACTTTTCACTTTCATGCATTGGAGAAGGAAATGGCAACCCACTCCAGTGTTCTTGCCTGGAGAATCCCAGGGACAGGGGAGCCTGGTGGGCCACCATCTATGGGGTCGCAGAGTCGGACATGACTGAAGCGACTTAGCAGCAGAAGCAGCAGCAGCTTCTTAGTAACCCAGCAGCTTGCTGTTTATTGTGTGTCCTAGGCAAGTTATCCAGTCTTTCTGTCTTTCCTCCGTCCATCTAAATATTAATTGGGAAAAGAATGTTATGTTTTATTTAGTTTTTGTGTATGTTACCAAATGTAGTGGATATTTATATTCTGTGCATGTGAGGAAGAGAAGTATTTTGCAAGTGCAATATTCATTGCTTCTGATTTTCCTATACTGTATCTTGTATATGCTGGTAAGCAAAATGAACTGGAAATGAACTCCAGAGCCAGACTCTCTGTGTTCAAATCCTAGCTCCTCCAGCTACCAGCTTAAATTGATTACTTAACCCTTTTGTGCTTCAGTCTGTTGTTTAGTTGCTAAGGGGTGTCTGACTCTTGGTTACCGCATGGACGGTAGCCTGCAAGGCTGTCCATGGGGTTTCCCAGCAAGAATACTGGAGTAGGTTGCCATTTCCTTCTTTAGGGGATCTTCCCGACGCAGGGATCAAACCCGAGTCTCCTAAATTGGCAGGCAGATTCTTTACCACTGTGCCACCTGGGAAGCCCTATAACTTAGTTGCTTCATCTCAAAAATAGGGTTACTATGAGGGTCAGATAAGTTAATACAAGAGAAGTGCTGAAAACAGTGCTTGGCACATAGTCACAGCTATGTAAATGTTTATTAGGTATTATTCTATTTAAGTCTTAGGATTATTAAAGTTTTGTTCATACATTCAAATTACTAATAGGGAAAGGTATCATAGTTTCATGACTTTTTAGGCCACATATTCATTTGGGAAAGAGGGTGATTTACATACAATATGCCAAGCCAGGAAGATGTTTGAGTGAGAGTTTTTTTTAATGATCTTTTTCTTTTCTGTGAATAGCTTTATGGAGGTATGATTGTCCTACAGTAAACAGCACAAACTTAAAGTATACCGTTTGATGGTGATTTACATGCATAGACCAATGAAATCAACACTTGAGTCAAGACAGTGAATGTACTCATCACCTCCCCAAAATTTTCTCTTGTCCTTTTGTAAACCCTCCGGGCTCTTCTAGACAACTGCTGATCTGTTTTCTGTCACTCTTGCATTTCCCAGGATTTTATCTAAATGGAATCTTCATGTGTGTGCTGTCTTGGGGGGTGGGGAAGTCTGGTTTTTTTCACTCACTATAATTGAGAGCCATCCTTGGTGCAAGTATCAGTGCTTCATTCCTTTGTAATTGCTATATTCAGCAATTTGTTAGGCTAATTTGTTTGCACATTTGCTAATTGAAGGGCATTTGGGTTGTTTTTATTTTCATAGTGGTCATTTCCACATTAGAAAAAAAAAAGTAATTATTTGGTGGCCAAGCCTTCCACATACAGAGAGCCTAGGAGGTGCCAGTGGTAGACTGCGTGTGTTTGGGACTTTGACATTGTTTAGTTTATGCGTTCACATTTTCTGAATGAACGTTATAGTTTTTTAAATGCCAAACATGTCACATATATCTCTTTTATTGAGATATAATTTATATATAACAATTTCATATGTACAACACAATTGTTTGAGATATATATATATATATATAGTTAAACAACTCAGGGGGTTAGGGGTGCTGACCCTCTGTGCTGTTGAAAATCTGCATACAACTTTAGAGTGACACGCGCACAACTCAGCCCCCATCTGAGATTCCACATCTTTGAATTCAACTGTGGATCATGTGATACTGTAGTATGTTTTCATTGGGAAAAATCTAAGTGAAGTGGATTCTCATAGTTCAAACCTTGTTGTTCAAGGGTTATCTGTATAATACAGTTTTATTAATTGGTCACCATGTGGTACATTCCCAGGGCTTACTTATTTCATAACTGGAAGTTTGTACCTTTTGACTCCCTTCACCCATTTCACCATCCCCTACCATCCCTTCCTTAACACCCCGGCCCCCGCGCCTGCCCCACAAACGACCACCAATATTTTCTCTGAGTTTGGTGTTTGTTTTGTTTTAGATTTCACAGAAAAGTGGATCATATTATATTGTCTTTCACTGTCTTATTAGAAGAATGCCCATTCATGTTGTTGCAAAGAGCAGGATTTCCTTTCTTCATGACTGAATAGCATTCCATTATATATATGCACACACCGTAATTTCTTTATCCATTCATCTATCATGGACACTTAGGATGTCTCCCCTGTCTTGGCTATTGTGGTTAATGCTTCAGTGAGCATGGAGGTACAGGTTACCTTTTCAAGTTTGTGTTTTTCTTTTCTTCAGATAAATACTGTGAAGTGGAATTGCCACATCATATGGTAGTTATATTTTTAATTTTTTGAGGAACCTCCATACTGTTTTCTATGGTGGCTAACCAATTTAAATTCCCATCTACAGGACACAAGGGCTCCCCTTTTTTCACATCCTCACCAATACTTCAGTTCAGTTGCTCAGTCATGCATGACTCTGCAAGACTGCAGCACACCAGGCTTCCCTGTCTGTCACCAACTCTTGGAGCTTGCTCAAACTCATGTCCATCGAGTCAGTGTGTTGTCCCCTTCTCTTCCTGCCTTCAGTCTTTCCCAGCATCAGGGTCTTTTCCAGTGAGTCAGTTCTTCACATCAGGTGGCCAAAGTATTGGCCATCACCAACATAGGAAAAGGAGTGAGTCAAGGCTGTATATTGTCACTCTGGTTATTTAACTTATATGCAGAGTACATCCAGAGAAACGCTGGACTGGAAGAAACACAAGCTGGAATCAAGATTGCTGGGAGAAATATCAATAACCTCAGATATGCAGATGACACCACCCTTATGGCAGAAACTGAAGAGGAACTAAAAAGCCTCTTGATGAAAGTGAGAGAGGAGAGTGAAAAGGTTGGCTTAAAGCTCAACATTCAGAAAACGAAGATCATGGCATCTGGTCCCATCACTTCATGGGAAATAGATAGGGAAACAGTGGAAACAGTGTCAGACTTTATTTTTTTGGGCTCCAAAATCACTGCAGATGGTGACTGCAGCCATGAAATTAAAAGACGCTTACTCCTTGGAAGAAAAGTTATGACCAACCTAGATNTGCAAGGAGATCCAACCAGTCCATTCTGAAGGAGATCAGCCCTGGGATTTCTTTGAAAGGAATGATGCTAAAGCTGAAACTCCAATACTTTGGCCACCTCATGCGAAGAGTTGACTCATTGGAACAGACTTTGATGCTAGGAGGGATTGGGGGCAGGAGGAGAAGGGGACGACAGAGGATGAGATGGCTGGATGGCATCACTGACTTGTTGGACGTGAATCTGAGTGAACTCCGATAGTTGGTGATGGACAGGGAGGCCTGGCGTGCTGTGATTCATGGGGTCGCAAAGAGTCGGACACGACTGAGCAACTGAACTGAACCCTTATTTATTGTCTTTTTGATGATGGCTATTCTGACAAGTGTGAGATGACATCTCATTGTGATTTTGAGTTGCTTTTCTCTGGAGATTTGGAGGTGCTGAGTAGGCTGTCTGAGGTCATGTAAAAAGGTAGGATTTGAACGCATGTCGGTTTGTTGGAACTCGAGACCATGACTGCCTTGTGGGTCAGTGCATGTTTCTGACAAAGTATTAAATAAAAATTAGATGCTGTTTTTTAGTGAAGCAACCACACAGGGCCAGGTGGGGATTTTCTGTGGGCCCCACAGGAACGGGAGGCCCAGAACTTGGGTTAGATGACCACGTTAAGGGTATAGAGTGAACTGTGGACTTAACCTTGGTGGGAGATTTCAGTATATGACCTACATTTAAAGAAAAAGAAAAGGAAAAAAAATCCTAATTTTTTTCTTGTCACTTGCATTATTTTCCTGTTGTTTCTGTTTGTTTTTTGTTTTTGTTTTCAAGTTCATGTTGGCATTCAGAATTATCATATGAATAATAGGAAAAGCTGATTCACTACTGTTTTACACTGTAATTACCTTTTCAAATTTTATCAAAGTTGTTGTCAGCAAGATCTTTACTCACTTATCATTTTTCCTTGGTATTTTGTTAAAGTTTGTGATTCCAAAGTTTGTGATTCCTTCTTCATATTGTCATTTTATGTGTGTGTGATAAAATTAGATTGGGGGAGTAGGGGCAACAGGTTATGAAATGATTTCTCATTCCTGAATTACAGTTGTTTCTTCATAAATTCTAGGGTCTTTGTTGTTTTAAGACAACAGAAGAGAGCTTATTCTTGGTAAAGTTTGAAATCTGGAGATTAGAAGCCTAAAGCTAATTTCTGGTCTTTTAAATCTGGAGTAGGTGCTTTGGCTTGTGATGCAAACCAGCAGTGCTAGATGGAAGACAAATACGAATTTCAGAGTGCCTTGGATTTTCCCACAGAATAATCTAGAAGGTCACAAACTTTATTAGAGTTTTATCTCTGCTTTGTATTTAAATGACAGGACAGTTGTCATATTGTTTCATCTACTTCGTTCCCTCCCCAAATTAATTTTCTTAAGGATTTTAGGATTTTTCCCTCCCCACTAAAAACACAGATGTTTACATATTTTTGGTGAGGTCAGACGCTATTGAAGACTTTTTGTGAAAGAATGCCTGTTTTCAGGTCAGAGAAAATGGGCTCAAGAATGCAGGGTAGAGGATGAGATACTGTTTGTAAGACATATACTTTTAACTTCTAGGTATGTTTATGAAAATTATATGCTTTGAGATATTTGGAAAATTGATCTTTTTGGAGCTTGTTCTGAACTTCTTAAAAACAGGGTGTAAAGTAAAAATTCCACTGCATGTAGACTCCAGTTGGCAGCTCTGATAAAGCTTTTTAACATTTATGCTTTAAGCCCCAGGCCCTGAGCTTGCTGTTCCCTCCTGAAAGTAATGCTAGGAGCCTAGGAAGGTAATTTTTTAAGGTGTGTGTTTGCTTTTTAACTGTGTGTGTGCACATTTATCTTTTAATGATCAGTAAAACCAGTCCAGAAAAACCTAAAGATATTTGCAGATTAATTAATGTAGAGGCTAATAATACCTTTTTCATTCAGATGAATGTAAGGATGTCAGTATTTTAAGGACAAAAACAGAAGTCACTGAAAACCTCACATTTATGACCTAAACTTCAACCAGGTATCTGTTGTCCCTTAATGTTCAATACAGAACACTTCCATCTTTACATTTACACGCATCTCAGCTCTCTCAACTTTGGCTGCATGATATATGTAACTTACGTGTTATTTGTGTATTGAAATAGGACCAGAGTACCTTGACCTCCTGTTTAGAGGGTTTAATATGGAATTTGGGATTTGGAGACAGTAAAGATGTATTAGATTAATAGGTATAAATCTAAAACAGTAACAGTCTGTAGCCACTGATTTCAGTAACATCAGCAGACTCCAGTTAGCAGGCTTGACACTTACCTTTGCCCTGCTCCAGGTTATCAGAGGACGGCCGTCTACGGCTTCCTCTGTCCTGTCCGGGCGCTGAGAGGAGCGCGCGCAGTGTGTGCTGCCCCCGGGCCCCCTGGCAAGTGGCCTTTCTGGGTTTAGATTTCAGCCTCCTGGAGTTTCATAAAAGGGCAGTGAAGGCCTTGCCCCTCACCGCCCCCGGGTGGTCGTCAAGGCGGCAGTAACGCAAGGGGTCAGTCAGAGACGCCCCCCGGCGCCGCCGCCTCGCCAGACTCGGGGAGGCGGGCAGGAGGCTGGCGCCTCTGCTGCCCGTCCCTTCCGTGGGCCAGCTCTGTTACCAACACGCATCCTTTGCTTTCTGCGCGTCTGACACACACCTTCTCTCAGTTTGTGTTTCCAACACACCCCCGTCCCCAACTGAAGTTTAATTTTTTTAACCTTTTTGTTTTGAAATAATTATAGATTTGCCCAATATTGGCATAAAAGTACACGGAGTCCCCCCGTACCCATCACCCAGCTTCCTCCAGTGGTGACATCTTTTGTGACTAGAGCGCAGCTATTAAAACCAGAAAGCTGACATTGGTACAACCTCCAGAGCTTATGAGATGGAACCAGTTTACATGCATTTGTGTAGTTCTTTTTATCACGTGTGTCTATTCCTGTAACCGGCACCACAAGCACAGTGTAAAATTCCATTGCCAGAGCTTCCTTCTGCAACTTCCCATTCCTAACCCCTGGCAACCCCGAATGTGGTCTTCACTTCTATAATTTTGTTCTCTGAAGAATGTTATATGAGTGGGATCATACATTCTATAACCTTTTCAGATTGTCTTTTTTCCCCGGAGGATCATCCCCTTGAGATGATCCAGCCAAGCTGTCGCGTGTGTCAGCGGTTCAGTTAGGGTTGCTGAGTGATGTCCCATGGCACAGATAGGCCAGGTCTGTTTAACCACTCACCCGCTGAAGGACACCTGGGCCGTTTCCAGTTTTTGGCTGTTATGAATAAAGTCACTATGAACATTTGGCTACAAATTTTTATGTGAGCCTAGGTTTTCATTTGTCTCAGGTGAATTACCAGGAGTGCAAAGTTTACATTATGTGGTAAGTACATGGTTAGTTTTGTAAGAAGCTGTCACCAATCTCTTTTCTAGAGTGGCTCTATGATCTTTACAGTCCTACCAGTAGTGTAGGAGAGACGCCTATTCTCTGCATCTCTACCAGCATTTTTTAAAAAAATTTATGTTATCTCTTTTTTATTAGCCATTCTGGTAGGTATGTAATGATGGCTCATGATGTTGAGTGTGTGTATACTGTTATTCTGAAGGAGACCAGCCCTGGGATTTCTTTGGAAGGAATGATGCTAAAGCTGAAACTCTAGTACTTTGGCAACCTCATGCGAAGAGTTGACTCATTGGAAAAGGCTCTGATGTTGGGAGGGATTGGGCAGGAGGAGAAGGGGACGACAGAGGATGAGATGGCTGGATGGCATCACTGACTCGATGGACATGAATCTGAGTGAACTCCGGGAGTTGGTGATGGACAGGGAGGCCTGGTGTGCTGTGATTCATGAGGTCGCAAAGAGTCGGACATGACTGAGCGACTGAACTGAACTGATACTGTTATGCATAGTCAAGCCAACAAAGATCTGTATAGTCAAGGCTATTGTCTTGCCAGTGGTCACGTACGGTTGTGAGAGCTGGACGATAAGAAAGGCAAGGCGCCAAAGAATTGATGCCTTCAAACTGTGGTGCTGGAGAAGACTCCTGAAAGTCCGTTGGACAGCAAGGAGATCAAACCAGTCAGTCTTAAGGGAAATCAATCCTGAATACATGTTGGAAGGACTGATGCTGAAGCTCCAGAACAGTTGGCACGTTGGAAAAGTCCCTGATGCTGGGAAAGATTGAAGCAAAGGAGAAGAGGGTGTCAGAGGATGAGATGGCTCCATGGCACAATGGGTGTGAACTTGNTTTCTATTAAAATGATCATGTGCTTTTATTCTGCTTCAGTTTTTAAGTGTGGTAATTGTTCTAGTATTAAACTGACCTTGCACTCCTTGGATAACCCTCACTTGATTCTGAAGTATTTTTTTAAATATATTGCTTCTGTTTGTTTAGGATTCTCGCATTTAAGTTCAGGCATAGAACTGGCTGTGATTTTCCCTTTCATAGTCTGCCCTTGGCCAGTTTCACTCTCTGGGCTTCATAGGGTGAGTTGCATGGTGGGAGGGGCTCCCTTTCACTCTGTTCTCTGGAATCATGTGTACATTTTGGCAGTGTTTGTTCCTGGAAGAGCTGCTGGATTTTGGATCACAGAGGTTTAGAGATGGAAGAGACCTTAGAGGTCAGCCTGTCCAACAGCATTGTTCTCCTGAGGCAGAAAGAATTAAATGCTGAGGCTCCAGCCCAGAAGGCCTGGTCCACTGTCTCAGGACTCAGCAGCCTCATCATTGTAGAAGCCCTAATCCTGACGTAAAGGTAACAGCCATTTCATTACCTGAGACAGAGAGCACAAAGCCTTCACATCAGAGTCCACACAAATTCATAGGGAGACTTGAGGATCATCCCATCAGTATGACAAACCGGTCCCCTAGGTTTCTAGCGTCATCGGATTAAGTCAAAGAACCGAGGGGAAAGGGAGCCTTGGGCAGCACCCTGTCGCTCGTGGAAAGCTGTGGGGAACAGGCAGAGGCTTCCCGGGCTCCACTGTGAGCAGCTCTGTGTAGGAACGACTCAGCAGGCCATTAATGCATTGCCCTTTGTGATGACAGGTGATAATTTTCACCTGGAATATCAAAGAAATATTCACTCGATGGTGCTTTTTATGAAAGTCAATGAAGATTCAGTGTATTTGGGGGGGAAAATTCCCAGAAACGGCAAACATAAAATAGTGTCAGCTCCTATTTCTTCACCCAGCAGACTTTGTTGAGCACCTTCTAGCTTTGAAAGCCTGCTCCTTCCGGGATGGGTGAGTGTGCTCTCACCATGTTTGGAAATTGGCACATTGGCTGGGTTCGTTTCATGCCCCAGCTGCTCCTGTAGTTCGTTTCTGGCCCCTGTGCCTAACGCTGTGGTGAGGCGGAGGCTGTGCCTTATCTAAAGGACCTCAGCAGGTGTGCAGGCTCAGGGTCTACACAGCTGCTGTCCAGATGCATTACACGCTTTATCTTGGTGCCCTGTCACATAGCATGATGGTGATTAAATCGATTCAGACCACATTTGCCTTAGCTTTGGAGTCCCTTCCTCCCTTCCCCACACCTCCCACCTCTTCTGTCCCTTACCTTCCCCTCTATTTCTCTTTCTTTGATGAGCAGGAGAGAACCACTCTCTTGCAGCCTTGTTTGAAGCCGTGGTCTGTGTTGGGAACGTCTGCCTTGGCCAGGGGAGCGAGGACACACTTGCCTTGGCAGCCCAGTTAGCCTTTGACCTCGCAGTTCTGCAGGGGACAGATGATGCTCGATGGCTCTCAGTGAGATGACCTGACTCTTCCTGCCCTCGATCTTCAGCTGTGAGACCCTGGCCTGATCCCCCAAGTTCTTGTTCGGGGAATAGATGTCAGGCTTGGGATTAGATGGTCTGTAAGGGTGTCTTGTAGTCCTAAAATTGTTAGTCTTTTAAGATTGTAAACACTGTAGGAACAAGTGAAAAAAAAAATTGGCATTGAGAGGCAGAATGCCACATGGTATTAAAAATGGGTTAAAAATAAAAGTAAAGTTGCTTTTTATTTATTTTTTTGCATGCAGTCTGTTTTATACTAGAGATCAAAAATATGCCTTTCTGTTCTGGATTCAGAGTCAGCTGGAACCTTATTGTGAATTGAAAATATAACCTTTGCTGTAATATGGCTCTTAATCTATCTAACAGCAGATCTGGTCTAAAGCCTTACAATAGTCTTCTGTGTGGGCCACCTGTCCTTCTGGAAAAGGAAGACATACTGGAAAACCAGTTTGTAATTAAAAATAATTAGGTTGCATGTGCTTCAGATTTGGTTGGATACTTGTTGGCAGTACTGTTTTCCCTGTTCCTCTGTCTAGCTGAACTACTAATATCCTCTAAATATCCCCAGAGAGGGACTCCCTAAATTCTTAGCAGAAGTTACTCAAACCTGATTTAATATATTTAAAGGAGCTGACTATGTGTTTATCTGGCTCAGATAATACAATGTAATTTTCAAGATTTAACTAGTTTTCAGAAGAACCTTTATGAATGTTTTTTTCAAGCACATGTTCTTGACTTTCTAGAAAGTTGTTTTTTCCATTTATACCTCTATAGNATGAGCTTGCTAAGATGAACATCATTAAAAAACATTCTAAAGCATATGCATTGCATTGTTCAGGGAACAGAAGTGAATAGATTAAAATGAAATTAAAATGATTTAGGGTTTGGATAAAGAAAGATATTTTTGTCTATTAAAAAAATAGAATCAAAGGTTATAAGATTTTTTTTTAAATTTCCCATCCAACCAGTCCATTCTAAAGGAGATCAGCTCTGGGTGTTCTTTGGAAGGAATGATGCTAAAGCTGAAACTCCAGTACTTTGGCAACCTCATGTGAAGAGTTGACTCATTGGAAAAAAGTCTGATGCTGGGAGGGATTGGGGGCAGGAGGAGAAGGGGACGACAGAGGATGAGATGGCTGGATGGCATCACCGACTCGATGGACGTGAGTCTGAGTGAACTCCGAGAGTTGGTGATGGACCGGGAGGCCTGGCGTGCTGTGACTCATGGGGTCGCAAAGAGTTGGACATGACTGAGCCACTGAACTGAACTGAAGTAATAATAATAACTGTTAACACTCATTCGGGGCCTGCTGCTTATAAATGATGAGACTGTTTTCATGTACTTAGTCCCTTCAATAATTTTAAGTTTAATAATTTTAATTTTAAGGTATTGCTATCCCTATTTTATAAATAAGGAATCTGGGATTCCGAAATAAGTGCTTTACTTCTTTTCCGTTGTGATTTATTGCAGGGTATTGATGTAGTTCTCTGCTCTGCAGTATCATCTTGGTGTTTCTCCACTCCGGGTGTGCTGGTCCGCATCTGCTAATCCCAGAGTCCCTCTCCGCCCCTCCCCAGCCCATCCTCCCCCTTGGCAGCCCCCACTCTGCTCCCTGTCTGTGTCTGTTTCTGTTTTGTGGATAAGTTCACTTCTGCCATATTTTAGATTCCACATGGAAGTGTTTGTCTTTCTCCTTCTGACGTCCTTCACTTCGTATGATAATCTCTAGGTCCATCCAAGTTTTGCAGATGGTATTATTTCTTTCTTTCTCCTGGCTGAGTAGTAGTCTATTGTATGTGTGTACCACATCTTTACTCACTCATCTGTCAGTGATCATCTAGGTTGCTTCCATTTCTTGGCTGTTGTAAATAGTGTTGCTGTGAACATAGAGTGTGTGTCTTTTTGAATTATAGGTTTGTCTGGATATATATATCCAAAAATGGGATTGCTGAATCGTGGTAGTTCTATTTTTAAAGTTTTTAAGGAACCTCAATACTGTTTTCCGTAGTGGCTGCACCAATTTACATTCCTGCCAGTAGTGTAGGAGGGTTCCCTTTTCTCCACACACTCTCTAGCATTTGTTATTTGACTTTTTAACGATAGCCATTTTGACAGGTGTGAGGTGGTACCTCATGGTAGTTTTGATTTGCATTTCTTTAATAATTAGTGATATTTAGCATCTTTTCATGTGCATATTGTCCATCTGTATGTTTTCTTTGGAGAAATGTCTGTTTAGGTTTTCTGTCTATTTTTTGATTTTTTTTTTTAATATTGAGCCACATGAGCTGTTTGTAAAATAAGTGCTTTTCTTATAATAAAACCAAAATCCCTTAAACTGTACTCTCCATTATGGTCACCACTAACTGCAAGAACCTGTTGAGCCCTTGGCACGTAGCCCGTCCAAACTGAGGTTCTGGTAAACAAAATACATACCTGATTTGAAAGCTTAGTTAAAACACCAGGAACATCAACATTTTTATATTGATTATATGCTGAAGTGATCATGGGATGGGTTTATTGGGTTAAATAAGACACATTATTAAAATTAATTTAACCATTTCTGTTTAACTTTTTATTAAATGTAGCTGTTAGGAATTTTAAAATTATATCTGTGCCTTGCATTATATTTCTTTTGGACAGTGCTGCTCAAAAAGTATCTGTGCAGGCGATCTAAACAGGCAGATAATTCCACGCACAAGACTCGTAGGTTAAGGCATCCTTCCCACCCTATCCCTTCCTCCACAGCAGCTCTCTCCAGCTTGCTCTGCAGGTTGGAGCATAATTTAGCATTTAAGAATTGGGTCCCTATCCATAGAGAAGGAGGGTAGGGATGGGGAAGGAATGAAGGTGGGCTTTGGGGTTACCATATGCAAACTGTATATATAAAATAGGTAAATAACAAGGTCCTGCTCTGTAGCACACAGACCTATATTCAGTATTCTGTGATAAGCCGTAATGAAAAAGAATGTAAAAAAAAATGTATAGATGTGTATAAATGAATCCCTGTGCTGTACAGCAGAAACTAACACAACATTGTAAATCAACTATGTACTTAGAAAAGCAGTCGAGCCCTTATCACTGAATTCCATGCTATGTTGCTGCTTTATGACTACTGTTGTGGCTGTGGGGATTGTTGTTGTTATTGGTTTTAGGCTTTGTTTCTAAAACATTCCAGTAAGATTAAAGGGAGCTCCCTTCAGCCTCTGTGTCCCTACCATGTACATACGCACACATTCCCCATCCTTTAAATTTTGTTGATTTACTGTTTATTATCACGATTATAAATGCTAGTCGTAACTGAACTGTGTGTGTGTGAAGTACTCTTAACTTTTTATTTTCTGCATACTTTTTGTTTTTCCTGGAATCAGCAATCGCTTTGTATCACTCAGTTGCTTTGCTTTCCACATACCCATCCTAATTCAATCTTGTGTTCTGTACTGGTTGTCTGACGTTCACCTGCGTGTGCCCAGACGCTTCCTGAAGAGGCCTCTCCTGCACTGTGGTTCTCTGCTTGTCTAGCCCATGGGTCCCCGGCAGGAATCTGCTTTCACCAGATCCAGGGATTTCCTCTGCCTTTTGCCTATCTCAGCCTTCCTTTTTCCTGTGTCTTCCCTTTTCTGGGGTCAATTTCCTCATTTTGGTGAAGCACATCTTTAGTAGCTTACTGAGAAAGGATGCACAGAATATACATTTTTTTTAAGACCTTGCACATCTAAAAATCTTTTCACCCACACCCCCTTGTGTTTAAATATAGTTGGAGTTTGAATACAATTTTCTTCAGATTTTGGGGGATAGTTTTCCATTACCTTAGCTTCCAGAGTTGCTTTGGGTAGTTTGGAACCAAATATTCTTTTCCTATCCCCCTCCTCCCAACCCACCCACTCCCTCAACTCACCCTCCTGTACAGTTCAGTTCAGCTCAGTTCAGTCGCTCAGTCGTGTCCGATTCTTTGCGACCCCATGAATCGCAGCACACCAGGCCTCCCTGTCTATCACCAACTCCTGGAGTTCACTCAGATTCACGTCCATCAAGTCGGTGATGCCATCCAGCCATCTCATCCTCTGTCACCCCCTTTTCCTCCTGCCCCCAATCCCTCCCAGCATCAGAATCTCTTCCAATGAGTGAACTCTTCGCATCAGGTGGCCAAAGTACTGGAGTTTCAGCTTTAGCATCAGTCCTTCCAAAGAAATCCCAGGGCTGATCTCCTTTAGAATAGATTGGTTGGATCTCCTTGCAGTCCAAGGGACTCTCAAGAGTCTTCTCCAGCACCACAGTTCAAAACATCAGTTCTTCGGCGCTCAGCCTTCTTCACAGTCCAACTCTCACATCCATACATGACCACAGGAAAAACCATAGCCTTGACTAGACGGACCTTTGTTGGCAAAGTAATGTCTCTGCTTTTGAATATGCTATCTAGGTTGGTCATAACTTTTCTTCCAAGGAGTAAGCGTCTTTTAATTTCATGGCTGCAGTCACCATCTGCAGTGATTTTGGAGCCCAGAAAAATAAAGTCTGACACTGTTTCCACTGTTTCCCCATCTATTTCCCATGAAGTGATGGGACCGGATGCCATGATCTTCGTTTTCTGAATGTTGAGCTTTAAGCCAACTTTTTCACTCTCCTCTTTCACTTTCATCAAGAGGCTTTTTAGTTCCTCTTCACTTTCTGCCATAAGGGTGGTGTCATCTGCATATCTGAGGTTATTGATATTTCTCCCAGCAATCTTGATTCCAGCTTGTGCCTCTTCCAGTCCAGCATTTCTCATGATGTACTCTGCATAGAAGTTAAAGAAGCAGGGTGACAATATACAGCCTTGACGTACTCCTTTGCCTATTTGGAACAGGTCTGTTGTTCCCTGTCCAGTTCTACCTGTTGCTTCCTGACCTGCACACAGGTTTCTCAAGAGGCGTGTGTACCCTCCTGTACACATACTTTAAAATCCTTTTTTCACCAATGTCTGAAATTTTCCTGTGATATATGCCCTGATATGTGTCTGTTTCAATCCTAGTTTTTACATGTTGGTACTTCTGTACTGATCCTTTATTTTTTCATTTATTCTCTCTTATTTTTCATCTTTACTATTTCTGAAGTTCCTGGATGACTTAGTCAACTTGCTCCTTTGGACCTTCTACTAAGTTTTTAAATTTCATTTATCATAGTTTTAGTTGCTTTCCAGAAGCTCCTTTTTATTTACTTATGTTTTTAATTTACTTTTTTATTGAAAGATGATTGCTTTATAGAATTTTGTTGTTCTCTGTCAAACCTCAACATGAATCAGACGTAGGTATACATATATCCCGTCCCCATCTCACCCCTCTAGGTTGATACAGAGCCCCTGCTTGAGTTTCTTGAGCTATACAGCAAATTCCTGTTGGCTATCTATTTTACATACGGTAATGTAAGTTTCCATGTTACTCTTTCCATACATCTTACCCTCTCCTCCCCTCTCCTCATGTCCATAAGTCTGTTCTCTATGTCTGTTTCTCCATTACTGCCCTGTAAATTAATTATTCAGTACCGTTTTTCTAGATTCCATTTATATGCATTAGAATATTATATTCATTCTTCTCAGAAGCTCCTTTAAAAAATATTTATTGATGTAATATCACCTATCCTGCTGATATCAGTGAAAGTGTCTTTCTCCTTGCATAGTCTGGGTTTAGCCAAGTAGTTTTTTTTTCTGTTTTACTTTCTTTCATAATAGAGTTTTTCCTTACATGGTAGACGATTTGTCATTGTTTAGTGTGTGTATTTGGGGTGGGACACTAAGAGATGGAAGTTAGTTCTGCACACAGATGTGGGGTTTGTGGGTGTGGCCTTCACTTTAGAACCATCTGTCTTGACTGTTTGCTTGGGGAACCCCTGATGTCAGTGCTTTTAGATCCAGTTCCCTGAAAGAGAGGTTTCAGTCTTCTATTTGGAGACTAAGGCAGGATAGAGGGGTGTGTTAGTCAAACTTCTCCAGAACGAATAGAAGATATAAATGCACACACACATGTATGTATATATATATATGTGTTTATTAAAGGAGTTGCCTCATGAAATTTTGGAGGCTGCTGCTGCTGCTGCTAAGTCGCTGCAGTCATGTCCAACTCTGTGCAACCCCATAGACGGCAGCCCACCAGGCTCCCCCGTCCCTGGGATTCTCCAGGCAAGAACACTGGAGTGGGCTGCCATTGCCTTCTCCAATGCATGAAAGTGAAAAGTGAAAGGGAAGTCGCTCAGTCATGTCCGACTGTTAGCGACCCCATGGACTGCAGCCTACCAGGCTCCTCCATCCGTGAGATTTTCCAGGCAAGAGGCTGAGAAGCCCTAAGATACACTGTTTGTAAGCTGGGGACCCAGAAAAACCAGTGGTGTGATTCAGTCCAAATCCAAAGGCTCAAGAACCAGGAGTGCTAATATCCAAGGGCAGGAGAAGATGGATGTCCCAAATTAGATCTTGAATTCATTTTTTCCTCTACCTTTTCATTCTATTTTGACCTTCAGTGGATTGAATGATGCCCACCCACATGGGGGAGGGTCATCTGCTTTACTCATTTCATAAATTCAAATGCTGATCTCTTCCAGAAGCACCCTCACAGACATAATGTCTGACATAATGTCTGTTAGTTATCTGGGCATCCCTTAGCCCAAACAAGTTGACAGTTAACTATGACAAGGGGCATGTGAACTGCCCATGAATTTCTTTTTTTTTTCAGTAGGGTACTCCCCACTATATGCTGCACCTGGTATTTTCCAGACCAGAGATCCTCTGGCTTACTTTCTCCAGAAAATAATTCTCTAGGCTTCTGCAGGGTGAAAAGATCAGTTGCCTGGCTGTAAAAGGTATAAGAATTTGATTCCTTTTTATAGCCAAATAATATTCCATTGTATGTATATATCATATTTTGTTAAGCATATAGTGATACAAGCTTACCTTAGAAAACAAGAAAGATCTCCATTATTCCGTTATGTTTACCCATTCATCATTTGATGGGCATTTGGGTTCTTTCCACTTTCTTGGTTGTTATGAATAATGCTGCTATGAACATTCCTGTATAAGTGTTTGTGTGGACATATGTTTTTATTTCCTAGGTACATATATAGGAGTAGAAGTGCTGAATCATGTGACAACTCCATGTTTACCTTTTTGAAGAACTGCCAAATTATTTTCCAAAGTGGCTCTTACATTTCTCACCAACTATGTATCAGAGTTCCAATCAATCCATATCTTTGTCAACACTGGTCTGTTTTTTGTATTTTAGCCATCTTAGTAGGTGAAAAGTGGTGTATTATTGTGGTTTTGATTTGTATTTCCTCAACAACTAGTAATTTTGAGCTTATTATTTGTGCTTATAAGGCCATTTGTATATCTTCTTTGGAGAAATGTCTGTTCAAATATTTGGTCCATTTAAAAATCAGGTTATTCATCTTTTTTTTGTTGTCTAAGTGTTCTTCATGTTTTCTGGACATGAGTCCCTTACTTGAGATGTGACTTCCAGATATTCTCTCCCATTCTGATTTAATGAACTCTGATTTAATGTGTTTTTTTTTTTCCTTTCATGACTTGTGCCTTTGGTATGTATCTAAAAAATTATTGCCTTATGCAAGATCAGTGATGCAGTGGTAAAGAGCCCCCCTGGCAATGCAGGAGATGCAGGAGACAAGGGTTTAATCCTGGGTTGGGAAAGCCCCGTGGAGGAGTAAATGGCAGCTCACTCCAGTATTCTTTCCTATGAAATTCCATGGACAGAGGGGCCTAGCAGGCTATAGTCCATAGAGTCACGAAGAGTTGGATGTGACTGAGAATGCACATATGTAAGGTCATAAAAACTTATGCCTATGTTTTCTTCTAAGAGTTTATAGTTTTAACTCTTACATTTAGCTCTTGTATCCCTTTAGAGTTCGTTTTTTGTATAGTAGAACATAGGGGTCCAACCTTATTCTTTTGCATGTGGATACTCAGTTGTGACAGAACCATTTGTAGTAAGGACTGTTTCCCCATTCAGTTGCCGTGGTACATAGGGTAAAAATCAACTGAAGATAAACGTAAGGATCTGCTTTTGAACTTTCAGTTTTAGTCCATTGATTTATGTGAGCTTTATGCCAGTACAGTACCATGCTATTTTGATTACTTTGTAGTAAGTTTTCAAATGGGAAAGTATAAATTCTTCAATTTTGTTCTTTTTAAAGATTATTTTGCCTACTGCAGAGGCCTTATATTTTTATACGAATTTTAGGATGAGATTATCAGTTTCTATAAAGATCAGCTGAGATTTTGATGGAAATTATGTTGTAGATTGATTTGGGGTGTATGGCCATGTTAACAAAATTATTAAATGTTCCAATCTATGAATATAGGATATCTGTCCATTTACGTAAGTTTTAAATTTCTTTCAATAATATTTTATGCGTTTTGTTGTATAAATTTTATTGGGGTTTTTGGTAAATTTTTTGTAAGTATGCTGTCTGACATTATTTTAAACATACTTCTTTTCTTAATTTCCTTTCAGGATTATTCATTGCCAGAATATAGAAATGTAGTTAATTGTTTAATATATTTGCATCTTATAACCTTAGTTCATATGCTTTGTAATCTAGTAGTTAAAAAAAAAAATCTTTAGGATTTTCTACATATAAGAACATGTTATTTGTGAACAGAGATAGTTTTATCTCTTCCTTCCCAGTCTGGATGACTTTTATTTCTTTTTCCTGCCTAATTGCCCTGGCTGCTGCTGCTGCTGCTAAGTCACGTCAGTCGTGTCCGACTCTGTGTGACCCCATAGACGGCAGCCTACCAGGCTCCTCTGTCCCTGGGATTCTCCAGGCAAGAACACTGGAGTGGGTTGCCATTTCCTTCTCCAGTGCATGAAAGTGAAAAGTGAAAGTGAAAGTGAAGTCACTCAGTCGTGTCCGACTCTTAGCGACCCCATGGACTGCCAGGCAAGAGTACTGGAGTGGGTTGCCATTGCCTTCTCCAATTGCCCTGGCTAGTACCTCTGATACAATGTGGTGTGGAAGTAGCAAGAGCAGACATCACTTTCTCCTCCTTAAGGAGAAAGCATTCAGTTGTTCATGATTTAGTATGGTTTTAACTGTGGGTTTTTAGTAATGGATTTTCTTTTTTTTTCTTTTGGATGCACTGCATGGGTTGCAGGATTGGAGCTCCTTGACCAGTGATTGAATCCCAGCCCTCGGCAGTGAGAGCAGAGTGTTCTAACTACTGGGCTTTCAGGGAATTCCCTAGGTGTGAGTTTTTTATAGATGTTCTTTACAGGTTGAGAATACTTCTCTGTATATTCCTAGTGTGTTGGATTTTTTTGACTAAAAACTGTTGGGTTTTGTTATTTATTTCTAAATTTGAGATAATGGTACGCTTTTTCTTTTATTCTATTAATATAGTAAAGGTTGCATGCTCTTCTTTCAGATTTATATATAGTAAAGAATGTAACCATTTGGGGTTCCTGGGTGGCACAGTGGTAAAGAATCCACCTGCAATGCAAGATGTGGGTTCCATCCCTGGGTTGGGGAGATCCCCTGGAGTAGGAAATGGCAACCCACTCTAGTATTCTTGCCTGGAAAATTCCATGGACAGAAGAGCCTGGTGGGCTGTAGTCCATAGGGTCTCAAAGAGTCAGACACAACTGCACACCATGACGATGATAGTATATTATACAGGTTAGTTTTCAGATGTTAGACCAATCTTATATTCCTGAGATAAATGTATTGTGGTCATGATATTTAATCCTTTTTATATGTTGCTGGCTTTGGCTTGTAGTATTTTGTTGAATACTGGTGTGTGGTTTTCCTTTCTTCTGATATTTCTTTTTGGTATTGGTGCATGTGTGCGTGCCAAGTCGCTTCAGTCATGTCTGACTCTTTGCAACCCCATGGACTGTAGCCCTCCAGGCTCCTCTGTCCATAGGATTCTCCAGGCAAGAATACTGGAGTGGGTTGGTATGCCTTCCTCCAGGGAATCTTCCCGACCTAGGGATTGAACCCACATCTCCTGCATTGGCAGATGGATTCTTTACCACTGAGCCACCTGGGAAGCCCCTTGGTATTGGTATCAGGATTTAACTGGCCTCTTAGAATGATTTGAGAATTTTTCTTATTCTTCTTTTAAAGGGTCTGTGAAGGACTGATATTAATTCTTTAAACATTTGGTACAATATATCTGGGCCTCTGCCTTTCTTTGTCAGCAGATTTTAAATTGCTAATTCAATATAATATTTTTGTTAAGACCAGTTATAAGTGGGCATTCATCTTGTAAAAATACATATTGATATTTGATTCTTTAGCCAACCTTTCTCTGATATAATATCCAAGTGAAAGAAATTTTAATATACCTACTTATAACTTTCTTTTTTCTTTTATTAAAGGTCTGTAATTACTCTGGAACCAGTAAACCATGGCATCAAAGAAATTTGCTGTTAAAGTAAGTGTTGCTTAATAGCTTTTTAAAAAATGATTAATCACTTTCTAAACTAACCAAGCCCTGTATTAACTGAAGATAGAAGCCCTGAACTTGCCTTCTGCTTTTTAAATTTGGGAGACCACTGAAAACTGGAAGTTGGTGGTTGAAAATTGAAACTGAGAAAACAAATAGTTCATATGGTCACGGCAGTTTCTTGATTAAAGTCTTTTGTAAGTGCCTTTGGGGCTAACTTGGTCCTTAAGGTTAAAAACTACGGTTCACAGTGCATGTCCATGACGTGCTTTTTGATTATGACAGAGCAGGCCGAGCAAAAGAGGCAGGCGGCCCGTGCTGCACCCGAGTGAACAGCGGGAGCTAGTTCGCCTGCCTCGCGCCCTTCCTTTGTTTTCCTCTGAAAAGCATCTCTTCTTTATCTGTTGATGACTGGGTCTGACCTTTGCCTGTGAGGGAAGGGTCACCTGAGAGGGGAAAGAGAGGAGAAGAATTGATAAATAGTGACTATGATTGACCCTCCAGGTTGTGCAGCCAGGGGTCCTGCCTCCCAGTAACTACAGATTCAGTTTCCCGAGAGGGACCACTGCATGAAGGATGCTTTCACGTATGCATGCTCTTTAGGGCATGTTCTCTATGCTAGTGTTTCATTAAGCAGAAATTGAAAACATCAAATCACACAAATTCTAGTGGTTGTTAACCAGATCAGATACTATATAATATTGCAGTCAGTCTTACCTTTATGAAGTCAGTGTTCATTAGATTTACAACCTATTTATAAATTTCATCACTTACAATTATTTCTAGTATTTGTATATTCTGTATGTAGTGTTTCTTTCTGTGAGAGATTATAAGGTGAACTTTCACTATTTGTCTGTCTAGAAATGTATTAGGTTTTCCTCTAGAGAGTAAAGTTTGTTTAGAATTTCAGCTTACGCATCATTTCTCCTCAGCACTTTAAGGTATTTCCCCTTGTCTTCTGAAGTCTCTTACTGCAAGTGAGAAATGTTTTAATTATCAATAGATACTAAAAAACCACATTAAAATACAGTGACTTGAAACACAAGCCACTTTACTCTCAGGATTCTGGAGGTCGCCAGAAAAAAACCGGGTTGGTTTTTGCGTTTGTGGTTGGCGGGGGCTGCCGTCATCTGGGGCCTCAGGGCAGCTGGCGCCTCGCTGCTGACGATTCTAATGGCTGACTGTGCTGCGATCTCACCCGGGGCTGTTAGTGCCGCCCTTCAGTTCCTGTTCAAGTGGCTGCTCAGGGTGGCTTGGGCTTCTCCTAGCTTGGTGGCTGAGTTTTGAGGGATGGGCTCCCCGGGCAAGAGCTGCCGGAAGAAGGAAGTGTGTAATTCGTCCAACCCTTGAAGACCTGGGCTCAGAAGTCTCAGATGCATGTCCTCCGCATTCAGCTGGTCAGAGCACTCAGAGGTCAGCTCCAGGGAAGATGCAGCTCTTGATGTGAAAAGCAGCTTGTGCTCACAAGGAGGGGAGCCCCTGAGGATGCATCTGTGGAGTCCAGTCAGCTCAGAAATCTACTTGTGATTCATTTCTCTGTTACCTTGCTTATCAAGCTATCTTGGTTCTCTTTGGTTACTTTTAAGGTTTTATCTTTGTCTTTGATAATCTACAGTTTCCCTGTCAAACCTTGAGATATAGACTTATTTTTATTTATCTGGCTCAGGATGCAGTGTACATCTTCCTTTGGAAAAGTCAAGTCTTTCATCAGTTTTGGGAAATTTTGGCTTTTTTCTCTTCAAGTACTGCTCATCTCTGTTCTCTCTGTTTCATTCTCATTTCATTCTTCATTCTCATGGCATCCAGTCCCATCACTTCATGGCAAATAGATGGGGGAAACAATGCAAATAGTGAGACTTTGTCTGTGAACGGTGACTGCAGCCTTGAAATTAAAAGACATTTGCTCCTTGGAAGAAAAGCTATGACATACCTAGACAGGGTATTAAAAAGCAGAGACATTTCTTTTCCGATAAAGGACCATCTAGTCAAAACTATGGTTTTTCCAGTAGTCATGTATGGATGTGAGAGCTGGACCATAAAGAAGGCTGAGTGCCAAGGAATTGATCGTTTTGAACTGTGGTGTTGGAGAAGACTCTTGAGAATCCCTTGGACAGCAAGGAGATCAAACAAGTCAATCCTAAAGGAAATCAACTGTGAATATTTATTGGAAGGACTGATGCTGAAGCTGAAGCTCCAATACTTCAGCCAACTGATGTGAAGAGCTGACTCATTAGGAAAGACCCTGATGCTAGGAAAGACTGAAGGCCGGAGAAGGGGACGACAGAGGATGAGATGGTTGGATGGCATCATCAACTCAATGCACATGAGTTTGAGCACACTCCTGGAGATGGTGAAGGACAAGGAATCCTGGCGTGCTGCAGTCCTTGCAAAGAATCAGACATGACTGAACCTCTGAAAGACAGCGATTCTTCTGGAACTCTTAAAACTTGTTGGATAGTTCTGTATAATTGTTTCTTATGTGCTGGAGGGTGATATTAACTCATCCAAGACTGAGCCCTTGCAGGCTCTCTACTCAGGAAAGGACGGGTCCTCTTGCAAAGCTTTGCCCAAACTGACTGTGATCCATTTGGGCAGACAGTCTTCTTCATCAGGTGCAAAGCTTGGGCCCCAGGCACCTGATTATGTCAGAGTTGGTCTGGTGATTTTCAAAGCATACACACTGCTGTGGCAAGTTCTGCTACCAGATTGCTCAATCTCACAGCTGCACCAGGTGGCGCTAGTGGTAAAGAACTGGCCTGCTTGATCTCTGGGTTGGGAGGATCCTCTGCAGGAGGAAATGGCTACCCACTCCAGTATTCTTGCCTGGGAAATCCCATGGACAGAGGAGCCTGGCGGGCTGCCGTCCATGGGGTCGCAGAGAGTCACAACTTAGAGACTGAACCACAGCAACAACAAAATATTTTCAGAATCTTAAAAAAAAAATAAACCTTAAACATAGAGACGTAGACGCATTTCCACTGTTACTTAATGTTTGAAATACATGGTGGGAAGACCTACAAGCCCGGCCCTGCAGAGCCGTGGAGCGGTTTCAAGTTTCTTTCTGCTGGAGCCGTTGGCACTTTGGCGGTTTTGGACCAGGTTTATGTTCCTTGCAGGCCTTGGCATTCCACCCCCTGTGCGCAGTCCTACTTTATCGCCCACAACCAAGTGAGGCACAGGCTTCGTGCTTCCAGTCTTTTCCACCCTTGTTCTCGCTCTTCTCCTTCGCCATCCCCTTTCTCAGAACCCTGGGGCGGGGGCAGGCTTCCATGCTGCCTCCCTTGGTCAGGGAGCAGAGAGGTTTTTGCATTTTCACGAAGGCCACAGTTTCTCAAGAGAAAGAAGGAAAAGCTCTCTTGAATAGCTTTGATTCCAAGAAATGGTGAACAAACTTATCCACATGAACCAGAGTATATTATATGAGATATCTCCAAATTGAGTATTTATTTCTATATTTCTGTTTCAAGCTTTGTATTAAGTCTTAGGCTGTTATGAAGAGCTGAAAGTTTTCTCCATGACTCCTGACTTAACTGGAATCAGTTTATTCCCAACTCCTCTCTCTCCTTTTCCTACCCTCTTTGGATATTAGGATGCCAGTTTTCAGCTATCCTGGCTTCCAGATACTCTGACAACCAAGCTTGAACCTTTCAAAGGCATGATCTTTTTTTTTTCCAGCTTGATTGAATTATTGACATAAAACCCTGTGTAAGTTTAAGGTGTGTTGGTTTGAGAAACATAAATTACAAAATGTTTATTTACCATAATGTTTAGTTAGCAAACATATCCTTCACTTAATTACTGTTTTCTTGTTATGGTGACAACATTAGAGCTTTACTCTCAAGTATATGGTACAGTGTTGTTAACTATAGTCACCAGGTTGTGTATTAGATCCCTAGGACTTTGTTGTTTTTTAATCACTAAGTCATGTCCTAGTCTATTGCGATCCCATGTACTGTAGGCTGCCAGGCTTCTTTGCATGGGATTTCCCAGGCAAGCTTATCTTATAACCGAAAGTTTCTACCCTTAAACCAATATCACCTCATTTACCCCAACCCCTCAACCCCTTGCAACCACCACTCTGCTCTGTTTCTGTTAATTCAAAGTGTAAAGATTCCACATATAAGTGAAATCATATAGTATTTGTCTTTCTCTAAGTTACTGCACTTAGCATAATGTCCTCAGAGTCTATGTTGTTGCAAATGGCAGAATTTTCTTCTTTGCTATGGCTGAATAATATTCCACTGTATGCATGTACATTTTCTTTATTCATTCGTCCGTGAATGGACACTTAGGTTGTTTCCATGTCTTCACTGTTGTGAATAATGCTGCAGTGAACACAGGAGTGCAAATATCTCTTCAAGATAGTGATTTCATCAACATTGTTAATAGGCTATACCCCAATACAGAGTAAAAAGTTAAAAGTAGTAATGATAAAAAAAGATAGCAATTTCATATTTCATATCCTTCAGATATAATCCCAGGAGTGGGATTGCTGGATCATATGGTAGTTGTATTTTAAAATTTTTGAGGAATCTCTATTTTCCATAGTTGTGTCACCAATTTACACTCCCACCATCTATGTACCAGGACTCCCTTTTCTCGACATTCTCACCAGCATTTGTCTTTTTTCATAATAGCTACAATAGCCTGTGTGGTTATAGCTCATTGTGGTTTTTAGTTGCCTTTCCAAAGGAAGAATATCAACTAATACTGTTAGGGATTTATTAATTTTATTATTCTTTTCAGAGAGCCAGTTTTTGGCTTTGATTTTTTTTTTCCTGTAGGGTACTTGTTTTCTGTTTTATTGATTATTATTTTCTTCCTTCTATATTCTTTGAGTAAATTTGTCCTTTTTCTAGCTTCTTAAGGTGGAAGTTTAAACCATTGATGTTGAACTTTTTTTTTTTTAAATATATACACTTAAAGCTATAAATTCCTAAGCATCTACTTCAGTTCAGTTGTTCAGTCTTGTCCAACTCTTTGTGACCCATGGACTGCAGCATGCCAGGCTTCCCTGTCTATCACCAACTCCCAGAGCTTGCTTAAACTCATGACCATGGAGTCAGTGATGCCATCAAACCATCTCAGCCTCTGTTGTCCCCTTCTCCTCCCACCTTCAATCTTTTCCAGCATCAGGGTCTTTTCCAATGAGTCAGTTCTTTGCATCAGGTGGCCAGAATATTGGCGTTTCAGCTTCAGCATCCATCTTTCCATTGAATATTCAGAACTGATTTCCTTGAGGGTGGACTGATTGGATCTCCTTGCAGTCCAAAGGACTCTCTAGAGTCTTCTCCAACACCACAGTTCAAAAGCATCAATTCTTTGGCACTCACCTTTCTTTATAGTCCAACTCTCACATCCATACATGACTAATGGAAAAACCGTAGCTTTAACTAGATGGACCTTTGTCAGCAAAGTAGTGTCTCTGCTTTTTAATATACTGTGTAGGTTGGTCATAGCTTTTCTTCCAAGGAGCAAGCATCTTTTAATTTCACAGCTACAGTCACCATCTGTAGTGATTTAAGAGCCCCCCAAAATTAACTCTGTCACTGTTTCCATTCTTTTCCCATCTATTTGCTGTGAAGTGATGAGATCAGATGCCATGATCTTCATTTTTTGAATGTTGAATTTTAAGCCAACTTTTGCACTCTCCTCTTTCACTTTCATCAAGAGGCTCTTTAGCTCTTAAACTTTGCTTTCTGCCATAAGGGTGGTGTCATCTGCCTATCTGAGGTTATTGATATTTCTCCCAGCAATCTTGATTCCAGCTTGTGCTTCATCCAGCCCAGCATTTGGCATGATGTATTCTGCATATAAGTTGAATAAACAGGGTTACAATATACAGCCTTGACATACTCTTTTCCCGATTTGGAACCAGTTTGTTGTTCCTGTCCAGTGTATTAACTGTTGCGCCTTGACCTGCATACAGATTTCTCAGAGGGCAGGTCAGGTGGTTCAGTATTCCTATCTCTTTCAGAATTTTCCACAGTTTATTGTGATCCACATAGTCAAAGGCTTTGGCATAACCAATAAAGCGGAAATAGATGGTTTTCTGGAAGTCTCTTGTTTTTTTGACAATCCAGCAGATGTTGGCCATCTGATCTCTGGTTCCTCTGCTTTTTCTAAATTCAGCTTGCACATCTGGAAGTTCATGGTTCATGTACTGTTGAAGCCTGGCTTGGAGAATTTTGAGCATTACATCACTAGCCTGTGAGATGAGTGTAGTTGTGTGGTATTTAGAACATTCTTTGGTACTGCCTTTCTTTGGGATTAGAATGAAAACTGACCTTTTCCAGTCCTGTGGCCACGCTGAGTTTTACAGATGTGCTGGCATATTGAGTGCAGTACTTTTACAGCATCGTCTTTAGGATTTGAAATAGCTCAACTGGAATTCCATCACCTCTGCTAGCTTTGTTCATAGTGATGGTTCCTAACGCCCACTTGACTTCGCACTTCAGGATGTCTGGCTCTGGGTGATTGATCACACCTTCGTGGTCTGGGTCATGAAGATCTTTTTTGTACAGTTCTTCTGTGTGTTCTTGCCACCTCTTTTTAATATCTTCTGCTTCTGTTAGTTCCATATGATTTCTGTTCTTTATTGTGCTCATCTTTGCATGAAATGTTCCCTTTGGTATTTGTAGTTTTCTTGAAGGGATCTCTAGTCTTTCCCATTCTATTGTTTTCCTCTATTTTTTTGTATTGATCACTGAGGAAGACTTTCTTATCTCCCCTTGCTATTCTTTGGAACTCTGCATTCAAATGGGTCTATCTTTCCTTTTCTCCTTTGCCTTTTGCTTCTCTTCTTTTCTCAGCTATTTGTAAGGCCTCCTTAGAAAACTGTTTTGCCTTTTTTCATTTCCTTTTTCTTGGGGTGGTCTTCATCCCTGCCTCTGTACAATGTCATGAAGCTCTGTCCATAGTTCTTCAGAGACTCAGTCTGTCAGGTCTAACCCCTTAAATCTATTTGACACTTCCATTTGTTAAACATCTGCTTCCATCTGTTTCTCAAGCTTGTACTTATTTGTATCCTTTTGCTTTCATAGAGATGCAGTTCAAGTAGTAATTTTGCTTTGATTCATATAAAAATATTTTCTAATTTTCATATTGTTTCATTTTTGGTTACTGGGTTATTCATGTGTGTAGCTTCTAAATATTTGGAAATTTTTCAAAAATCATTTTGTTATAGGTGTTTTGTATAATTCCTCTATTTTGGTTAATATTTTATAAACACTTGAATAATCTGATGGTTGTTATGTACATTAAACTATGTATCTGACTCATGTCAAGTTTGTTAAATGTGTTGTATAAATTTGCTGTGTTTACTATATTTTGTCTACTTGTTTAATCAGTTGAGAGTGCTGTGTTAAAATTTCCAACTATGATTTTAGATTTGTATATTTGCCCTTCTGCTGATATTTGCTTTGTATATCTTGAGGGCTTCCCTGGTGAGTCAGTGGTAAAGAATCCACCTGCCAGTGTAGGAGATATGGGTTTGATCCCTGGGTGAGGAAGATCCCCTGGAGAAGGCAATGGCAACCCACTCCAGTATTCCTGCCTGGAGAATCCCATGGACAGAGGAGCCTGGTAGGCTACAGTCCATGGGGCCACAAAGAGTGAGCCACAACTTAGCAACTAAACAAGACTATTATCTTGAGGCTGTATTAATAGATATATACAAATTTATCATTGCTTTTTCTGTTGAATAGAATCTTTAATCAATATGAAATATCTCCTTTTTATTTCCAGTCATAGTTACCCAAAAGTCTACTTGTCTGATATTAGTAGGGCCTGCATTTGGCATTCTCCAACCAAATAGCTGGGACCCCAATAGATTCCTGAAGCCCAGTAGTCATTCAGTGCCACCATGTAAGGAAAGTTTTTAATCAGCATTTCCTTGTCTGTTCTTAATTCCGAATGGACAAAAGATATCACCATAGATGTAAGGATGACTTTAGAAACAGAGTTCCAAAGAATAGCAAGGAGAGATAAGAAAGCTGTCCTCAGCGATCAATGCAAAGAAATAGATGAAAACAATAGAATGGAAAAGACTAGAGATCTTGTCAAGAAAATTACAGATACCAAGGGAACATTTCATGCAAAGATGGGCTCAGTAAAGGACAGAAATGGTATGGACCTAACAGAAGCAGAAGATATTAAGAAGAGGTGGCAAGAATATATAGAAGAACTGTACAAAAAAGATCTTCATGACCCAGATAATCACAAAGGTGCGATCACTCACACTCACCTAGTGCTAGACATCCTGGAATGTGAAATCAGGTGGGCCTTAGGAAGTGTTACCATGAGCAAAGCTAGTGGAGGTGATGGAATTCCAGTTGAGCTATTTCAAATCCTAAAAGACGATGCTGTGAAAGTGCTGCACTCAATATGTCAGCACATTTGGAAAACTCAGCAGTGGCCACAGGACAGGAAAAGGTCAGTTTTCATTCCAGTCCCAAAGAAAGGCAATACCAAAAATGCTCGAACTAGTGCACAATTGCACTCATCTCACATGCTAGTAAAGTAATGCTCAAAATTCTCTAAGCCAGGCTTCAGCAATACGTGAACTGTGAACTTCCAGATGTTCAAGCTGGTTTTAGAAAAGGCAGAGGAACCAGAGATCAAATTGCCAACATCTGCTGGATCATCAAAAAAGCAAGGGAGTTCCAGAAGAACCTCTATTTCTGCTTTATTGACTATGCCAAAGCCTTTGTCTGTGTGGATCACAATAAACTGCGGAAAATTCTGAAAGAGATGGGAATACCNTTTTGAAGACATACAGGATCCCTGTGAGTTTGCCTGGTGGAGGATGACACGCACACCAAGTTGGCTGCTCTTCCTTCCCCACTGCACAGTAGCTTGTTCCGTTTCATTGCTCCTGGTGGGAACTCAATGTGTACTTGATAGATGTGGAATAAAATTCATAGACATTTACCAGCTGTCACCCAATTAAATTCTGCCTGAGGCTTAAAGCTTTCAGGGACCATCACATTCCAGTGAGAGCATTTGTTCTGCGTGTTGATGCCTTTGAAACCAAGTTCTTGTTGGATCTGAAATGAAACTTCCAAGTGTTATCTCTGCCTCTCTGGCCAGACACCCAGTTTTCTGGGCTTTATTTACCCGGTTCCTTCCCACGTGTGTCAGCGCATCTCTTTGGGGGGCAGGGGCCGGTGATGGTGACTAGAAAGTGTTTAAATACAATCCTGGCTTCTCAAGCCCGCTTTTCAGTTTCAACTTTCCACCTGCCTGCTGAAGTCTGTGCCTAAACTGATCCCTGAAACTGCACACTAAAAATTCATTTTACCCTGTTTTCTTCTAGATTGGCTTTTGCTTTGGATGTCCCTGGACTTACCAGCCTATGCTGTCTCTGTCCTTCCCTCACCGTTGTGTGTAATGCATCCATCCTCAACAAAGTGTCCCGGACTTGCTTCTTCTCTCTCCTTTTCCTATAATGCAGCCTTTATTACCCTTGCTGTTTATATTTCTGCACTGATCTCAGCATGACCTCTATGCCTTTCTTGTGTTGCCATTCCAGTGCCTCTAGAGAAGTGCCAGGATAATGTTTTCTTAACACCATTTTCACCATGTTATTTCCTTGCTTAAGTGATCAGAAGTAATTCTGTTAAATGAGATCTAATCTAAACTTGCCAGCTGACTTCAAGGCACTCTGATAACTCTTTTCCCCTTCCTCTTTAACTCTGACCCATATTTTCATCGTGAAACTTGGGAACGTGTCCACCTGTTTCTATGAAACTGATGAATTTGCATTTCCTGCAGTGATCTGGCCTGTGGTTTTCTCTCTCCCTGTGCCCTCTCACCTTTTCCTGCATAGCCTGTATGCATCAACTTTTCCCAGGCTTGACCAAAGGCTTGCTTTTATTTTCACACAAGATCTAAACTTTTCCCTCATTGATTATCCTCTCACGTTGTTCCTCTGACTATGCGCAGTTACACTGTTACGTGTTATATAATATATCTATATACCCACACTCTCACAGCATATTGCTCTTAGCAGTGTTTCCCAAGACGAAGGACCTGTGCTCTGCTTCTTGTGTATCTGTCTTGAGTAATTTGGAACCTTTCTGAGGGGCCCAGTATCCCTCATTTTCCATATTACAAAGATGAGAAATTCTTTCCTCATGTCTTACGGAGAACAGGGAAGTCACTCAAGCTTAGAATTATTTCATACTGGTCTTTTTTCAGTCCGAGATAGGAAATGTTATAATCTCCAATTTGTGGTTTACTTCTTTTCTTTTAAAAAAAATTTCATCTCAACCTGTTTCTCCTTTTAGGAGTTCCACTTTGAAAATATTTTAAGTGATTCTTTTGAAAATAGTCTTTGTTAAAAGCCAAAATGACGTTGTGTAGAATTTGCTTCTATGAGGCCTTTAGGAAAGTAAATTGTTTCAGTATAGCGATGTTAATTCTTTAGACATCATTTTATTTTATTTTAATTAGGACCTTACTGTTAGACTATGTAGACTATGGTACTTGAATTTTTTTCCAACATGCATACAAACACATGTATATTATTAACTTATGCTAGTGTAAAAAAAAAAATCTTAGTAGAAAAGCAGATTCAGGATCTCTCACAGATACAAGAGCTCATTCTGTCCCTTGAATTCTCTCTGAGGGCTGTAGAGGGCATCATTGTTCCACGAGCAACTCAGCAGACATGGCGGTCCAAGAAAGGACAGCAGCCCAAGTGCTTTTAAAATTGCTGGCCCGTTCCTACAGGATCGTGACAGCCTAAATGCCGATATTTGTTAGCCTGGGAGTTGTGTGTTCACCCCCACCGATAGCCTGCTAGCCCGTGGATGTGTAATCGCTGTCTCATAAACCTCCTGACCAGGAAACACAACCGTTAACCACAGCAGTGGGAAGCAGTCAATCCAAACCATCCCCAGAGGCCTCGGAGAAAGCCTTCTCAGGGATGCAAGACTGCCCCTGCGTGCTGCCCTTCCAGGTTCTGAAAGGGTGAGCGTCCCTTTGGTCCTTGGAAGGCTTTGGGACCCCAGCCCAACCCTGGTCCCAGCAGTAAAGACTGGAAGGATTCGGCTGGGACAAAGTCCTTGGAGTCACAGTGTTATTATAGTACTGTACTTCCTACTCACCCTTCCTTATTGTTACTGTGACTGTGAACTTTGGAGATGCGACATTGAAGAAGTGAGCTGAGGGGTGGGGACTCACAGAGGGTCATTGCATTCCAGAACCCCTGGGAATGGAGATGACACTTCACTGAATGGCCCACGTGTGCGGCAGTCCAGTCATGAGCCAAATGATGCAAAGAGGCACAGTGCCCGTCTAGTCGTATTGTCCTCTTCAGGGCTTCTCTGGCTGTGACCTCTTGGAATACCCATGATTAAGTAATATAGGAAACTAGGCCACCGCATACGTCACTTTTTTGCATGTGAGCAGCATGTGACAATAACATTCTGATTTTCGGACTACGAGAAACACCAAAGAAAGAATGAATTTGTAATAGTCACTCTGCACAGCAACAGGCACATGCTGTGTTTGCGAGTGGGATGTGAGGTAAGGCAGAGTGTTCCACCGTTTGTTTCACAGAGATTTGGTGTCGTATAGGTTCTGGCAAGGCCTGTGCCGAGTCTGACATCCTAGTTCTCATGACCTGAAAAAGGCACTGTCTCTTATGGGTCAGTATTGAGATCGTGTCTTATAAATTTCTGTGATTCTTTGTATCCTTTTCATGTGACTCTAGGTTCTTTTACAGTACTTCTTGAAACTTAGATCCTCAGATTTTCGAGGAAGGTATCCTAGAAGATGAAATTAGCCTCAGACTTTTGATCAGGGTTCTGATATCATGTCATGACCTCACTTGTGAAACGTGGATGACGGGCTGAATTGTGTTTACCCCTCTGAGCGTCCCTTTCTTCAGCTACGTGGTAGTGCTGTCTGTTTAGCAGAGTTTCTTATGGGTATCAAAGTAATAATTAAAGACAGTGCTGTCAGAGTGTTTGGGAAAAGAACACTTTAGGCAGTAATTATTTCACAGTGACATTCTGTACAGTGTTAGAGGGACTTGGCCTCGGTGTCTTACTTGTTCTTGCTCTCATAATTCTTTGGAGTGAGGACTAGTCTAATTCTTTTCATATGTGAGGTGTCAGTTAGCAGATCTTGATTCATCCCTAGTGTGCAAGGCCCTGGGTTAGGCACTAGAGACACAGACAAGGGTGATGATTGCCTGCTTCGCTCCTCACGGTGTTTTGTCATGAGAAAACGTGTCCCAGTTTAAACAGTAGCAGGTTAGGTGACGCAGACTCTGCCCTGCAGAGCTGAGTTGTGAGTGAATGAGTGCAGTGATTTTGTTCTGGTCTCTCTCTTTATGGGATATTGTGGCAAAACCATAGGCCACTCAGGTTTTGGGGTGCGTCATTTGTGTGTCAGTTTCCCTGGTGGTAGGTAGCCAGGGCCAGAAACCAGAGGGCTTAGATTTCAATCCTTGTTATTGGTTCTTGACTATGGGCAAGTCAGTTAACCTTTTGTTTCAGTTAGCCACAGCTGTGTAGCCAAGCAGCCCCAAACTTTTCATAATTCCATGGGTCAGAAAATCTAGGTAGGCAGTCTCTCTGCTTTACATGGCTTTGACTAGATCACTCATTTGAAATGCATTCAGATACCCACTAGGCTGGAAAGCTCCAGAGGACTTCATGCCCATGTTGGTTCCTTCTCCCCAGTGCCTTTTTCTTCCAAGATGTCTCGTCATCCAGTCGTTTAGCTTGAGCTCCCTTATAGCATGGTGCTGGCCCTCCAGAGGCCATGACGCTGGAAGCCACTTGGCTTCCTAAGGGCTGCAACTGGAGCTGGAAGACTCTTCCTTCTGCCATTCTCTAGCCATATGCATGCGTGCTCAGTCAGATCCCACTTTTCACAACCCCATAGACTGTATAAACAGCGCTGTTCATGGAATTTTCCAGGTAAGAATACTGAGGTGGGTTGTCTTGCCCTCCTCCAGAGGATCTTGCCAGCCCAGGGCTCAAACCTGTGTTTCTTGCATCTCCTGCATTGGCAGGCAGATTCTTAACCGCCGGCCCCACCATATTCTGTTGGTCAGTAAATCACAGGGTCTGGAGAGCGAAAATAGCCTCGTCCTCTTGGTGGGATGAGCAGCGTGCTTGTGGAAAGGGGAGATTGTTGATGGCCCTCTTTGGAGACTGTTTACCGCGTTTCTTCGTATCTCTGAGATCTTATCTGCTCAGTGAGGTATTGAATTACTGAGTCTCCAAGGCCCTGTCTGGCCCTATATTCTTATAATTCCATAAATTCTTACTGGAGGAATATTTTGTGTATGATGCAGTGGAAAGAATTTGGGCTTTGGCTGCAGAAAGGCCTGGGTTTGAACCTGGGCCTCACCACTGACCTGCTCTTTGGAAAGTGATTTAAGTCTTTGTTCCCATCTGTTAAAAAGGGTTAATTAAATAGTGTTAATATAAACTCCCTTCTGGGTTAATTGTCCATCTCGGCACAGAGTCATCACTTAGAAATAGTGAGCGGTGTTTCCCCTTTCACTTCCTCCTTACCTGATAGGGGCCTTTTCAAAGCCAATATTAGTTGAAGGCTGTAATTGCCATTCATTTAAGTATTTAATCTTGTTTTGCTAGTACAAAGGGATTTTTCTAGTTCAAATAAGACTGTTTAGTTTATCTGTTGTGGTTTTATATATTATTCCTAGAACACTGTTGCTCCTTAGAAAGCATATTTAAAAATAAGTATTTTGAAAACACACTTTTGGTCTGTGAACAGCTGACTTATTTGGCATTTCTAGTGTCTTTTGTCTGGAAGAAACAAACAGCCGTGTGCAGTGGCCAGCATTCAGTCTGGCTGTTTGGACTGTTGCGGTGCCTGGCCTATGGACCGGCACTGGTGTGTGAGGCTGGGACGTGCAATTCTGTCATCCTAACTGGGTCCAAAATGAAGCTCAGAGACAAAGGACAAGAAGAGAAAAGACAGAGTCTGGTTTTCAAAATATGTTCCTTGGGCCTAGCATAAGCATTTCTAGTGCTAATAGCACTATTTTTATATCAGTGTTATTGTGATGGTTAGATGAAATGGTGTGTATTAAGTGCTTAGCAGAGGTAACCATATTAATAAAACTTAGGCACTATTTCAGTAGTAATCATCATCATATCAAAAAAATATGCGTTACTGTGATTAACTTCTATCTTCCAGAGTATTTCATGAAGCAGCTTGCTGGGTTTTCTTTTGTTTGTTTTTTTTTAAAAAACTACCAGAGTTCTTATTTATCCTTAAAAAAACTTTTTTTATATACATTCATTTATTTTAATTGGAGGCCAATTACAATATTTTATTGGTTTTTTGCAACTGATCTCGGTCTAAGAACATTTCATGTTGTCAAGTAAATAAAGTCTTGTTTAAGCAGTGTCTGAAGGTACTTAATAATTCTGAAGATAATCTTCCATTTAAAGTGATGTTGACAGATCATATAACATAGCTATGCAAATATATTCAAAGCCTTAATGTTTGTGGGAGTAATTAATGCTATTGAATGAGTCCTCAGGCAGTGTCTGAACTCTGGTTGTTGTTTTCTTTTTTAAAAAAAGCTGTTCTTTCTCTAGACCTCCTTTCTTCATTTACATAATCTGTATCCTTAAACAGAAGTCCACATGGAGTTGTTTTCCTTTCCTTTCCTTCCTTTTCTCTTCCTTTCTCTCTTTTTCTCTCTTGTTTCTTTCTTTGATTTGTGGTCAAGTAAGGATCATGGTTAACCCCAGAAGGAAGGCCAGTAGGGCCGCTGGGACCTGGACCCAGCAGGACCTGGGCCTGGGGGCCCAGAGCCCTGTGCTCATCAGCCTGCTGCCTCGGTCGCTTCCTCTTTCTCTCGCCCGTAACCACTGTGTGTAAGCCAAATCCCCAAATGAAAGCAGTGTATTGGTCTTTGTGGCCTGGTGATTCAGAGGCATGAGTGCTCTCGGGGTGTCAGTGTCTGACCGCGGAGCTGTCGCTTACTTTGGCCCCCCTCTGGCTCCTCCATCCAGCGGGCACTCTCACGGAGGGAGCCTTGGGCTCAGGGTGGCCATGGCAGCCGTCTCGCCTGTGCTTCCTTGTCTCGGCTTGAGGCTGGTCTCATCCTCTCATCTGTCTCCTTGGGCCAGCGTGTGGAGAGGCGAATGTAAAGCTTCTCTTCCCTTGGTAGGTGGGATTCCGGACAGAGCCAAGGGCCCCCGAGAGTGCTGTGCTCTGGGGTTTGTACACTGCTCCCTAGAGTGCGGCCTTCCAGGGGACTGAGCTGGGCCCTTGCCCCAGCCCCATCCAAGTGGCTCAGCTGCCCTGGCTTTCCTCATTGGGCCAGGCACAGAATTTAACTGGGAGCGGGGCCAGGGAGGGAGAGACGACATAGAACATACTGAAAAGCATGATGTAGTCCAGCTCCTTCACAGACAAGGTGAGCATCCTCGTGGGGCAGAAGGTGAGGCTCTGAAAACTTACTCAGGAGAACTTTAGTTCAGTCGCTCAATCGTGTCTGACTCTTTGCAACCCTATGAATCGCAGCACGCCAGGCCTCCCTGTCCATCACCAACTCCCAGAGTTCACTCAGACTCACGTCCATCGAGTCAGTGATGCCATCCAGCCATCTCATCCTCTGTCGTCCCCTTCTCCTCCTGCCCCCAATCCCTCCCAGCATCAGAGTCTTTTCCAATGAGTCAACTCTTCACATGAGGTGGCCAAAGTATTGGAGTTTCAGGTTTAGCATCAGTCCTTCCAAAGAACACCCAGGACTGATCTCCTTTAGAATGGACTGGTTGGATCTCCTTGCAGTCCAAGGGACTCTCAAGAGTCTTCTCCAACACCACAGTTCAAGAGTATCAGTTCTTCGGTGCTCAGCTTTCTTCACAGTCCAGCTTTCACATCCATACATGACCACAGGAAAAACCATAGCCTTGATTAGATGGACATTTGTTGGCAAAGTAATGTCTCTGCTTTTGAATATGTTATCTAGGTTGGTCATAACTTTCCTTCCAAGGAGTGTCTTTTAATTTCATGGCT
>SJYQ01025874.1:36478-63874 GCA_006410935.1 Redunca redunca
CAACTTTTTCACTCTCCTCTTTCACTTTCATCAAGAGGCTTTTAAGTTCCTCTTCACTTTCTGCCATAAGGGTGGTGTCATCTGCATATCTGAGGTTATTGATATTTCTCCCGGCAATCTTGATTCCAGCTTCTGCTTCTTCCAGCCCAGAGTTTCTCATGATGTACTCTGCATAGAAGTTAAATAAGCAGGGTGACAATATACAGCCTTGACGTACTCCTTTTCCTGTGTGGAACCAGTTTGTTGTTCCATGTCCAGTTCTAACTGTTGCTTCCTGACCTGCATGTAGGTTTCTCAAGAGGCAGGTCAGGCGGTCTGGTATTCCCATCTCTTTCAGAATTTTCCACAGTTTATTGTGATCCACACAGTCAAAAGCATTGGCATAGTTAATAAAGGAGAAATAGATGTTTTTCTGGAACTCTCTTCCTTTTTCCACGATCCAGCGGATGTTGACAATTTGATCTCTGGTTCCTCTGCCTTTTCTAAAACCATCTTGAACATCTGGAAGTTTTCGGTTCATGTATTGCTGAAGCCTGGCTTGGAGAATTTTGAGCATTACTTTACTAGCATGTGAGATGAGTGCAATTGTGCACCTTATTTAAAGAGTAAGGACTGTACATGTTAGTCACTCAGTTGTGGCTCACTCTGTGACCCTATGGACTGCAGCCCGCCAGGCTCTTCTGTCCTTGGGATTCTCCAGGCAAGAATACTGGAGTGGGTTGCCATGCCCTCCCCCAGGGGATCTTTCCAACCCAGGGATTGAACCCACATCTCTTACATCTCCTGCATCAGCAGGTGGATTCTTCACCACTAGTGCCACCTGGGAAGCCCCTAAGGACCATATTGGGCTGGTGCTAATCAAGGCTTTTGGAGGAAGAAATAAGCATGTGCAAACTACTGGAACTGGAAAGGGTGCTTTATGACAGGGAGGTGGAATGTCTCAGAATCCTGGCCCGGGCTCTCTGGTTGAGCCCGGGAAGGTGTGAAGACAGCCTCAGGCTGCCCGTGGCAGCTCCCTGTGGGCCTCTCTTTGAGGAGTGGAGCCCTGTTCTCTGTCTCTGCTTGTTACCCACGCTTTGCTCTCCTCTGCATGATGTGCACTGTCGTGATGGTGCCTCACCTCCCTGGTGATGTCTTTTATAAGCCTGCAGTGCATTCCACCCCAGCGCAACCTTCTGGAGGGAAATTTGGGGAGGCGTCCGTCTTTACTCCAGGGATCGTGGCACAGGGGCAGGGTCACTTACTGCGTCATGACTGTCCATGCCCCCACTACCCTTGGGCCTGGCAGTTGTCAGGATTAAAGGCACAGGTGACCCTAAAAGTTACACAGCAATATTTTAAAGTTCAGAGACTTCACTATAAAGTTTCCCTTGGCAGTTCCATCGAAGGCCTTCCTATAGAACATAACAAGTACTTCAAGTATGTAGTGAGTCCTCTGGGGCATCCAAGAGGTAACTGGAATAATCTGACCCTTGAGAAATTTGTCTTGGTTACTGAGGATGAGGACGATCGTAATTACTGCATTGGCTCAGACAGTAAAGAATTCGTCAGCAATACCAGAGACCTGGGTCTGATCTTTGAGTCGAGAAGATCCCTTGGAAAAGGAAATGGTTACCCACTCCAGTATAACTGCCTGGAGAATTCCATGGACAGAGGAACCTGACTGGCTGCAGTTCATAGGGTTGCAGAGAGTCAGTCACGGCTGAGTGACTAACGATATTTACACTTTGCAACTTGCTTCATTGTTGATGTGCCTGTTGAAGCATTTTATGGTCTTCACATCCTCAGTGTGTATATGTTATGACAGTTAAAATATTGCAGTAATCAAGTCAAGTACCAAAGAGGGTGTCATTCTACCAAAATTTTTGAGTATCTACTGTATGGTTGGCATTCTGAATCAGGACCCTCAGTAGGATGCATCTGGCCTTAAATCTTGAGTTCTGAAGCGCTGAGTACATTCCAATAAACCCCTAGTCAGCCATGAGTCTGTATATTTGTCCCTGACTCAGCATTCCATTGTACTTCCCCGAGTGCAAAACTATAGAAACTGCATTGTATCTTCATTTTTAATTGTCATCAAGCAGTGCCACATGCCTCTGTGCAGTCTCCCAACAGCTGATGAAATGCTTACTCCTTTAAAGATGGCCTGATGGAATCAGATGGCACCGCGTCATTTCCGACCCTGCTTCGGTCTGTTTCACTTCCTACAATGACTGATCCTCCATCTGCCATGACACTGCATTCCTGGGCTGTTGCCCCTCACTGGGTTGGTGGCTGAACTGTTTATTTTTAGGAAAAGTTAAAATTATCCAGAGAAGGATGTCTTCTGTAAAATTTACATGAATCAGCCTCTCCCTGCAGGGATCTTGGGAGGGGTGTGTATGTGTATAGACTTAAAAAAACATTTTCTGGAAAATTTTAAAACTATTAAATGGGAAGGAGTATAGTGAACATAGAACCCATCTTCGAAATTGTGGACAGTTTTAAGTAATATTTAAGCTAAAGGCTAGTTTAAGAACAGCAAGTGGTACCATGTGACTCCAACACTCGTGTGTTTAAGCTGACTTTTCCAAATTTCAGCACTGTTTGTAATTCTTCTCTACAAAACCAGAAGAGCCTTAGTTCTACCTCCAGTCTTTGGTTTAAATAGTATGAGAAGCATGAGATCTTATTGGGGCATTAGTGTGAGTTTTCTCATGACAAAGGCAGCCACCCAAACATTTTGGTGACCTTGGTTCTGAAGATGCTAATATTCCTTAGATTTCTGAGTTTACTGTGAAGGGAATTCTTGTTGAGATATCAGTGCGTGGTGGTTAGATGGGCCTGCCTCTTTTCCCACCTATGGGACCCTGATTCCTCCTCTCCAGGGTTGGGATGGCTTCTCCCGTGGCTCAGCAGGTAAAGAATCTGCCTGCAGTGCAGGAGACACTGGAGACGTGGGTTCGATCCCTGGGTTGGGAAGATCCCTGAAGGAGAAAATGGCAATCCACTCCAGTATTCTTGCTTGAAAAATCCCATGGGTGGAGGAGCTTGGCAGGCTACAGTCCATGGGGTCACACAGACTCAGACATGACTGAGGGACTAAGCACACAGGGTAAGGATAATAAGTGCCAACCTTCACACTGTTGTTACGTAGAAAATGTCTAATCCAGTGCCTGGCATTTGTTAACATTTACTAAATTGAGCTCTTAGCAATCAAGTTAAAGATACCAGCTGGGAGGGATTCTTTCATTGTCTCGTATCTTGGGATCCATTGCCTATTCCAGTTCTTAAGTTATCTTCCTCCAGGATGTATCTTCCTATTAAGTAATTTTTATTTGCTTTCCATGTTTATTAGGTTTTCTCTAATTGTTTTAATTTCCTTATTTCTTATATTTTTCATTCTGAAAAATGAGTATGAAAACCATACCACAGTAAACAACATGGTCCTAATGTATAGCACAGGGAACTATATTCAGTATCTTGTAATAAACTATAATGGAAAAGAATATGAAAAGAATACACACACACATACATTTAACTGAACACTTTCCTGTACACTAACACAACATTGTAAATTAGCTATACTTTAAAAAAAATTCGCTGTGACTATTGAAACCTTTTTACTGTCAGTGCATCGATATTCAGGGTTGTCAGTTTCTTGACTGTCTTATTTTCACTTCTTTATTAATTCTGTAATCAGACTGATTTTGATTCTCAATTTGTTTCCTTATTTTCCCCCTTGATAGTAATCTACTATTCTTTACCAGATTACCCCAAAATTTAGACATTAAAACAACAAACACTTGCTGACCCAGCTAGGTAACTTTTCTTCAGTGTCTCTCCCAAGGATGCAGTCAAGATGTCAACTGGGGCAGCAGTTATTATCAAGGCTTGATTGGTGGAGCCTTATCAGTACTTCCAGGCTCCCTCATGGGACTCTGACAGGAGATCTCAGGTACTTACTTGCTGTTGACTGGAGACGTCTATACATGGGCGTCTCATAACACAGCTCACAACGTGACAGCTGACTTTCCTCAGAGCAAGAGAGAGTGCCCAAGAGGGAAGCCACCGTCATTTCGTGAGCTTCCGCCAGAGTGACATCACACCTCACCCCTGCCGTATCGTTTGCTAGAGGCAGATTGTTGAGCCTGGCCCACACTGAGGAGAAGGAGATCATACAGCGTGAGCCTGGCCCACACTGAGGAGAAGGGGGTCATGCAGCGTGAGCCTGGCCCACACTGAGGAGAAGGGGGTCATGCAGCGTGAGCCTGGCCCACACTGAGGAGAAAGGGATCATACAGTGTGAGCCTGGCCCACACTGAGGAGAAGGGGATCATACAGTGTGAGCCTGGCCCACACTGAGGAGAAGGAGAGTGTGAAAACCGAGAGGTGAGGACGACTGGAGGCCACCTGAGAGGCTGCCTACCACACCTTCTTTCTCATGTTGTTGTGCTGTGTCTGTCTTTGGGCTCTTGAGTTTAGCTCCTAACTGCTATTTCTCACATGTGTTTTCTTTTATTTTTTAAATTTTTATTAGTCTGTAATCTTTGGGCTCTTGAGTTTAGCTCCTAACTGCTATTTCTCACATGTGTTTTCTTTTATTTTTTAAATTTTTATTAGTCTGTAATTGATTTACAGGAGAAGGCAATGGCACCCCACTCCAGTACTCTTGCCTGGAAAATCCTATGGACGGAGGAGCCTGGTAGGCTGCAGTCCATGGGGTTTCTAGGAGTCGGGCATGAGTGAGCGACTTCACTTTCACTTTTCACTTTCATGCATTGGAGAAGGAAATGGCAACCCACTCCAGTGTTCTTGCCTGGAGAATCCCAGGGACGGCAAGAGCCTGGTGGCCCCCATCTATGGAGTCGCACAGAGTCGGACATGACTGAAGCAACTTAGCAGCAGCAATTGATTTACAATGTTGTAGTAGTTTCAGGCGTGTAGCAAAGTGATTCAGTTATACATATCCAATATCCAATTATACATATACATTCTTTCTTAGATTCTATTCCCACATAAGTCATTACATAGTATTGAAGAGAGTTTCCCATGCTAAACCGTAGATCCTTACTATCCATTTTGTGTGTAGTAGTTTGTGTATGTCAATCCCAGTCTCCCAGTTTATCTCTCCCTCCATTTTCCCCCTGGTAACCGTAAGATTGTTTTCTACATCTGTGACTCTATTTCTGTTCTGTAGATAAGTTCATTTGAACCATTTTTTTTAGATTCCACTTATAAGTGATATGGAGAAGGAAATGGCAGCCCACTCCAGTATTCTTGCCTGGAGAATCCCAGGGACAGAGGAGCCTGGTGGGCTGCTGTCTATGGGGTCGCACAGAGTCGGACACGACTGAAGCGACTTAGCAGCAGCAGCATAAGTGATACATGAGATCTATCATTCTCTAGGAGCAAATAAGTGACACGTGAGTGCCTGACTTCACTCGGCATGACGGCCCCCAGCTCCGCCCATGTCGCTGAAATCACACTGTGTCGCCTTTTAGGTTGGCCTTGTACCTTGGTTCTCCTCTCGGATTATGTTTCTGATGGAAACGCACTTAAAACCGTGCCATTTATTTCAGTCTTGATCTCTAGTGGTTCTACTCAGACATTCTCTTTGCTTTGGTGTAGTATGAGTGACTTTTTTATATTCTTCCCTCTGTATCTAAAGCCAGTTTGATTTCCTTTCAAGCTGTAGTTTGAGAACTAGGTATTTTGGGCGGCCTACTTTTATGTAGCTCTTCAGGATGGCCTCTGGAGGAAGGAAACAGTTGAGGGGAGGAGGTTAAACACCAGAATACCTGGATTCCTCCTCTCTTCTGAGGCCTTGTTAGCCACCCTGTGTCAGAGTTCACCTCTAGTCGGGGAGGGCTTGGTAGCGCTGGATCCTCTCCCACTGGGACATCCTGCCTGCCTCCCAAATGCTCATTTACCACACTTCACAGCAGGAAGGTCAGTTCAGTGCAGTCACGCAGTCGTGCCTGACTCTTCGTGACCCCATGGACTGCACCACAGCACGCTTCCCTGTCCATCGCCAACTCCTGTCCATCGAGGTGGTGATGCCACCCGACCCTCTCATCCTTTGTCACCCCCTTCTCTTCCTGCCTTCAATCTTTCCCAGCATCAGGGTCTTTTCTAATGACTCAATTCTTTGCATCAGGTGGCCAAAGTATTGGAGTTTCAGCTTCAGCATTAGTGCTTCCAATGAATATTCAAGACTGATTTCCTTTAGGATTGACTGGTTGGATATCCGTGCAGTCCAAGGGACTCTCAAGAGTCTTCTCCAACACCACAGTTCAAAAGCCTCAGGACTTCGGTGCTCAGCTTTCTTTATAGTCCAACTTTTACATCCATACATGACTACTGGAAAAACCATAGCTTTGACTAGATGGAACTTGGCTTGTCTCTGCTTTTTAATATGCTGTGTAGGTTGGTGATAGCTTTTCTTTCAAGGAACAAGCATCTTTTAATTTCATGGCTGCAGCCACCATCTGCAGTGATTTTGGAGCCCCCAAAATAAAGTTTTGTCACTGCTTCCATTGTTTCCTCATCTATTTTCCATGAAATGATGGAACTGGATGCCATGATCTTAGTTTTCTGAATGTAGACAAGCATATTTCCTGGAGTAGGTAAGTGGGCTGAGGAACTTTGGGGGTAATGATAGAATTACTCTAAAACTGAATTATGATGACAGTAGAACAAATCTACAAATGTACTGGAACTCATCAAAGGGGGAACTTAAAACAGATAAATTTTATGATATGCAGATGGTTTGCTACTACTTATTGGAAGATACGTAAATGAGAAAGCCCTACCTAAAAATGCAAGTTCGATTTTAATTACTTTCTAACTGTAACCAATTATACAGAGTGAAGCAAGCCAGAAAGAAAAACACCAATACAGTATACTAACGCATATATATGGAATTTAGAAAGATGGGGATGATGACCCTGTATGCAAGACAACAAAAGAGACTCAGATCTATAGAGTGAACTTTTGGACTCTGGGGGAGAGAGAGAGGGAGAGGGTGGGATGAGATGGGAGAATGGCATTGAAACATGTATACTATCAAGTAAGAAACGAATCGCCAGTCCGATGCAGGATGCAGGATGCTTGGGACTGGTGCAAGGAGAGGACCCAGAGAGATGGTATGGGGTGGGAGGTGGGAAGGGATTCATGTTTGGGAACACTTGTACACTCGTGGTGAATTCATGTCAATGTTTGGCAAAAGCAATACAGTAATGTAAACTAAAGTTAAAATAAAAATTATAAAAAAAAAAAAAAAGAAAAGAAACCAGTAGGAAAAAGGCGGGGAAAATGAAAGTAATGCCTTCCTCAAAGTATTCTGTGATGAGATAGCCTTTTATTTATTTTACCCTAATAGTAAAACATGGAGTCTAGTAGAGTCAAATCTTGATGGGCTTTAGAAAACAAAGATAGAAATAGTGTGGCTGAAGGAATTAAAAAATAACCGCCACTTTCTTTAGCAGCAGCTTCATTAATATAGCTAAGGAATATTTATTAGGGGCTTGTTACTCTGGTGATCAATTAGAAAGACACACAAAGAAATATGGCAAGCTTCCCATCAGCCAGCCTTTCAGTAAACAGATGGGCAAAGACTTCTGTGTGCTTGTCGCTGTGTGAGGCACCATGGGATGTACAGAAATTGGGAGGTCCTTAGGGGAAGGGCTGTAGCTTATGAATTCCTTCTTTCTTTCTTCCTGCTGTACCCCATGGCATGTGGGATATGAATTCATTTCTATGGCTGTGATTCTTCATATATAATAGGTGCTCCGTGGATAATTAGCACATAAGTAAATGAAAGAACAAGTCCTTATCCTCTGGAAAAGTGTGTTCTGCTTAGCAAACTAAGCCCTGCAAGGGGGAAAGGCCCCATGTCAACCCCAAGTGCTCATGTTGTCCACGCTGGGCCTGAGGAGGAGGAGCTGGCAGCCAGGACTGCTCAGCACAGCCTGTGCAGTGAGTGGTCCCCAAGTGGGTCCACCTGAATCCCTGACAGAGAATACATTTGAATGCTGTGCGTGCACAGGCTACAGGGTAGAAAAGAAGTTGGCTTGCGGGAGCCCTTGAAGAGGAAGTGCTGACTCTGGTTGTCAAGTGGCGAGAGGCTGCAGACTGCCTAGTGCCCAGGAGTTGAAACCCCAGATGAGATTGGGTTTGTTTCATGGGGCATAAGGGAATTGGTGGTTCTTGAGCCAAAAGTGATTAGATTAAAACTTAGAAGTTTGCTGTTAAAGTTATTGATGGACCAAGTGGGCAATCTGGCTATTTTCACATCTCTTTTACCCAAGATGCTTATGTATTTAGGAAAGTTTGTATATTTGTTGTGGCATGTTCTTTTTTTTTTTTCCTGGCAGCTTAAGCAAAATAACAATCAATTCTTCACTTTCGTTTTTTTTTTTTTTTTATTTTGCTAGTTCGAAATTCTAACACTGTCTTATAAGAACAAAATGTTTTATCTGAAACATTCAAGCAGAAATTCATTTAGGGCATGTCGTATATAGGACACCAAGTGCTACCTGGAGGGTTCAAATGGAATGATGGCACACACAGGCAAGTGCTGCCTGGAGGGTTCAAATGAAACTATGGCACACACAGGCAGAGTAGACAGTTAGAAAAGTAGCTATGTGGTGTCACTAGGGTTAAGAGGAAGGAGGAGCCAGGAAGGAGAGGTTTGGCCCATGTGTATGTGAGACACTTTCCCATGTCTTGTTTTAATCCTCATAACATCTCAGTAACATTTTTTAATCCCTACATAACAGAAGAAATCAGACCCAGGGCCAGTGTTTATGGACATGAGCATTTCATGTATCAGGTATATGCTTGGGTGAATTTTCTGATAGAATTATTTTTTGTCTTTTTTAAAATGAATTTTTATTGGGTATAGCTGCTTTGGGCTTCCCAAGTGGCACAATGGTATAGAATCCACCTGCCCAGCAGGAGACATGGGTTCAATCCGTAGGTTAGGAAGATCCCCTGGAGAAGGAAATAGCATCTCACTCCAGTATTCTTACCTGGGAAATCCCATGGACAGAGGAGCCTGGCAGGCTACAGGCCATGGGGTCGCACAGAGTGGGACATAACTTAGTGACCAAACGGCGGCAGCAGTTGCTTTCCAGTGTTGGGATAGTTTCTACTGTACAGCAAAGTGAATCAGCCATGCGTATATATACACGCATACACATGCGTGTGCATCCCCTCTGTTTTGGGTTTCCTTCCAGGTTAGGTCACTGCAGAGCACTGGGTAGAGCCCCCTGTCTTACACAGCAGGTGCTCATTCATTATCTGTCTCATACGCCTACCAATAGTGCATGCATCAGTCCCAGCCTCCCAGTCCCTTCCACCACCCCTTCCCTTGGTGTACATACATGTGTTCTCTACATCTGTCTCTCTACTTGCAAATAAAATCATCTATACCATTTTTATAGATTCCACATATATGTGTTAATGTACAGCTGATAGCATTTGGGTAGGAAGGGCAGTCAGGTCTTTGAGTCTTGTAAGTCAGCATTGTTACATCTTTCCTGGGGTGGATGATCAGGCAGACAGTATAACCAGGGCAGCTCTATGTCCCTGTTTACAAATGTTAGACTCTCAGATAATAGTCCTTCAAATATTGCTTAGAATCGAATTTGTTACACTAAACATTCAACCCTAGCATTTCTTGGAAGGTTTAAAGATTGAACCCTTTGAAAAGATTCTAGTCGGAAAAAAATTTCTCCTGTTGGGACAAACTAATGCTTGAATTTCAGCATTCAGACTTGGTTTCTTTTGAATCATCAAATGAAGGGTACAATTAAGTGTTAATTTAGTTCGCTTGATCACTGACTTTGATCCATTTAGCGTGGGCCTTAGTTCCTACTCAGTAAACAGAGTTTTTGGATTAGAGCAGCCCTCACACCCTTGCAGCTCTGAACTTTCTGTCCTGTACTGTAGAAAACTATTTATTCCTTAAGATAATAGCTCTTTGAGGGTTAAAAACAAAAACAACAACAAGAAGCAAAGCCACATCCAGTCTAATCCTGCTCTGCTCTTATTTACTCAGACATTTTTGGGAACTGTAATAACTTGTTAGATCTTGTGCAGTAAAACATGATTCCAAATTTTCCAAGCCCAGATGTAGATCAGGATTCTAAAGGCCTAAATGGAAAAGGGCGGGTGTGTGTTTGTCAAGAGGCCACTTAGGGAAATCAGTTCCATGTACTTTTTAATACAGTTCTTTGGATAGACTTTTTTATGACTCAGTGTTACAGATGTCATTAATTTATAATGGAAAATAGTGAGACAATATGAAAATTATCTTCAGCCTCAAGAACACTTAGGCAGCATTGTGAGTGATGATTGAGCAGTCTGAACAGAGGTTGCTATGAAATACCACTGCTAGGCACCAGGATGAAGGGTCAGCCTGGTCTCTGGCCTCTGACCCTGCTGGGTTGGCAGCCAGTCCCTGGGTAACTAGGGCAGCAGAAAGAACCAGTCCTGTTGGAAATGCAAGGCTCTCAAGGTTTCTTCTCACCAGAGGAGATTCTATATGCATTTCTGCTCTGGGCAAGCTGACAAAGGTAGTCTCAGATAAAATAGGAGAGTGGGTTTAATTTGTCTTCCTTCAAAGGCTTGTTTCCACACACACATTCACCTCCTCTGAGCAGTAGACACTTTAGAGATGAGTACTGCAGAAATATTTCAGGCATCTTTGTGAGGGAGGAAGTTAAAATATCTTGGTGAACATCAATCAAAGGGTAAGATGTTTTCCTTTCGCTGGTTTTGAAGGTTTCATTGGCTTTTGCAAAATATAAACATATCGTGGGTGACTTCGTAAGTCGGGACTCCATAGCCTGAGTTAGAAACAGGAATCTTGTGAACAAGAAAGGCTGCTGGTGTGAAATTGTGAGACCTGGGTGCAGCTCATATCATGATCAGAGTTACTCTTGCTTAGTCCTTGTTCTGGGTTGAATTGTGTCTGCTCCCCACCCACCAGAAGATTTGTTGAAGTTCTAAGCCCTGGTGCCCCAGAAGGTGACCTTATTTAGAAACAGTGTCAGTAAAGAGGTAATCAAGTTTTAGTGATGTCATTAGGGTGGGCCCTAATCCAGTAATACCGGTGCCCTTATAAAAAAGGGAAATTTGGATACAGTCACAGGCAGAAAGAAGGCCATGTCAAGATACTGGGAGAAGGCCATCTTGCAAGCCCAGGAAAGACTGAGGCCACCAGAAACCCGGGTGAGGCCTGGAACAGCTTCTCATCACAGCCCTTGGGAAGAATCCACCCTGTGACAACCACCTTTGCAGACTCAGGCCAGAAACTGTGAGACAATATACTCCTATTGTTTTAAGCCACCCAGTTTTTGGTACTTTGCTGTGGCAGCTCCAGGAAATGAATACAGTTCTGATCCCCTAAAAGGCACAGAACTGTGAGCGAGAATCTCAGTGTCCTGGGCGTCAGCTTCCCTATTTGTGAAGGAGCAGTCTGAGAGTGGATGATGTCAGGACCTTTGTGCTCTGACACTTGGTGATTAATCCTTCAAAAAGTACACTCGATTTCCAGCTAAGTCACTGCTGTTGTATTTCCTAATGTAGCTTTAAATACACAACAAATACATGGTGGGGTTTTTTTTTGTTTTTTTTCAGTTCCCACTTTTCTTTTGTTCACTCAGGAGTCATTGATGATACTTCCCTTAAGCGAGATATTGGGCAAGGCTGTCCTTCCAAGTTAACCCACTAGACAAATGACAGCATGTCTAGTCTGTATAGAATGTGTAACCAAAGAATATATCACTTAAAAGCATTTAGCTGTCATCTACTGCCTGGAGGTTAGAGTATTTTGAACATCAGTTCTTTAACTTTTCATCCCTAGATTTGTGGCCTGATTTGTAGACATCCACAGACATATACTAGTTTTCCCAGAGGAGCCTGCCACATAGATACAGGACACATCTCAGCTCCGTAATCAGTAGTGTAGGCAGCGTAAAGACAGTAAAATAAAGGGAAAATAGTGTTACCTTTTGGAGAAGGCAGTGGCACTCCACTCCAGTCCTCTTGCCTGGAAAATCCCATGGACAGAGGAGCCTGGTGGGCTGCAGTCCATGGGATCGCGAAGAGTCAGACACGACTGAGCGACTTCCCTTTCACTTTTCACTGTCATGCACTGGAGAAGGAAATGGCAACCCACTCCAGTGTTCTTGCCTAGAGAATCCAAGGGATGGGGGAGCCTGGTGGGCTGCCGTCTATGGGGTCACACAGAGTCAGACATGACNAGAGTCAGACACGACTGAGTGACTTCCCTTTCACTTTTCACTGTCATGCATTGGAGAAGGAAATGGCAACCCACTCCAGTGTTCTTGCCTAGAGAATCCAAGGGATGGGGGAGCCTGGTGGGCTGCCGTCTATGGGGTCACACAGAGTCAGACATGACTGAAGCGACTTAGCAGCAGCAGCAGTGTTACCTTTGAACCTTGTATTTTCCTTTTCTTTTCCTTAATCCTTATATTACTGTTGGTAATTTTTTAAAATGTGCCTTAAACTTTTTAAGGAGATCTCTTAATAAAAAAAGTAATAAAAGTAATATAATAAGTAATATAAGTAATAATAAGTAATATAAGTAATATAAGTAATATAATAAGTAATATAAAACTTTCTTCTCATTCTAGAAGAAATCATTGTGTGCTAGGGTCAGAGTACAGAAAGGACAGATCATGCAATGACTGATACCACTTGCCCTCCTGAGGTTCTCTCATGGTCTTCCTGTTTCCCTCAGAACCTTTTAGAGCTTCTTCCTCTAGAATATTTGCTGTCCTCAGTCTGCCAGGACTGAGAGACCGAGGGGTCAGGTGAGGCCTAGGGAGAGAATTTTAAAAGCGGGTAGGAGGAGCCCTGGCGGGCTGTGGCTGGATGGGCCTTCATAACCCTGTTTTCTCTGCGCCCCTTAGTGAGAGGGGTAGGAAATGGCTCATGAGGACAGTTTCACTGTATTCAGCGAAATTAAAGGTAATGATGTTATTCCCATGTTTAATGACACCTGTCTGGTTCTTCAAGAATTGCTATGCCATCTTCTGAAGTATTTTATTGAACACATGCCTTGTTTTCATGCCTTATGTCTCCCTCCAGTCTGACTTAAATTTTCTTCTTTATATAATTCTACTCCACCCCAAAGATAAATAATCTTTCATAGGTTAAACCACCGGGAAGGGCCTAACACTAACGTCCTTAGTGTTAGTGTCTATTCTAACGAGGCTCCAGTGAATCACCCATATGGGTTACAAAGAATGACACACCTTAGAAACATACTGTCACCATGAGAGGCCTAAAGAAACAAGTCTGCCACCTGAACCTAAAGACTTGTGTTTTAAAAGGAGATATTTTTTTTAATATTTAAAGTAATGAAACTCTGTTTTTTAAGATTACAACAATCTTTGTTAAAGTTCTATGCACAAGTTATTTATGACTGTTTTTAATTTCATTTTGTGCCTGAACAAATTATAATAATTAAAATATTCCCCTTCCGGCTGTCTCTTCATGTGGTTCTAAGCCTCTGCCCTGGGCTGGCTTTAGCTGGTCAGTGGAAACAAAGGATTTGTTCAGCTAAATTGTGCATGTGGTTTCCTGCAACATTTTCTTCTTATGGTCTTAAGTGTAGATTAAAGATAAATAAATCTCCCCTTTTTAGATTAAGATTCATGGTATCATAGATTCTTCTGACATCACATTGTTGGGTCTAGTCATTCATTAAAATTTTGTGAATTTTTCCAGCTCTTGGATTCCAGAGCCCTTTTTTTTTTTCTGGAGAATAGTGTTTTGGCATTTTATTTCTTCTTCTGTGCCTTTTCTGAAAGACTCAGTGAAATAAAGGAAGGATTTGAGACTCAACCAATCTTTGTTGCTACTAGTTAATAGAAGCTGAAAAGATGTAATGGTTTTCTGCAGCTTAACGTTACTAACCAAAATAGTGACCTAGATAATTTTTTTTCATTGCTGTTTGGTCATTTATCTTAGTGGCTCTGTCAATTGCCCTTCTCCCTCTGAACATAGCTTCTCCTGGTAAGAGTCCAGTTTGCATTCATTATTTGGTTTGAATGCTCTGATTCAGTGGGTCCCAACTTGTTGCTTTCTGCTGCCACACAGATGGCTTTCACATGCCTCACGTGCTCACAGGGGTGTCTCCAGGGCCGTGCAGAATGCCAGGCAAGCTCCTTGTAATTCCGCCCCTCCCTTTCCCATTCAGGATGGTGCAGAAGGAAGCAAGTGAAAAAGAACTGTTTTGTCACATAGCCGTCAGTTGTTCCACTTTTTAATAAAGCAAATTGTTATAAATTCTAGTGCTTGAGATTACTGTCTTGCCTTATTCGTTTGTAGGTTCAATGGCTTCTTAAAAGTAGTTCTATTTGAAATACTAAATAAATGAATAACAACAGAAGGGAGCACCTCTGTACTCATTCTCCATATTGAACATTTCATGACATTTTCCCTGCCACTTTGTTTTTAGATAAGAAAGGAATTAATATTTTTTTCATTCCCCTCCTTCTTCCTTGGGTTCCCTATTTTTACGTTATTTTTTTTCTTTTTAATTTATTTTTTATTGAAGAGTAATTGCTTTACAGAGTTTTGTTTTTTTTTCTGTCAAGCCTCAACGTGAATCAGCCATAAGTATACATATGTCCCCTCCCTTTTGAAGCTCCCTCCCATCTTCCTTCCTATCCTTCCCATCTAGGTTGATTCAGAGCCCCTGTCAAGTTTCCTGAGGCATACAGCAAATTCCTGTTGGCTATCTATTTTACATATGGTAATGTAAGTTTCCATGTTACTCTCTCCATACATCTCACCCTCTCCTCCTCTCTCCCCATGTCCATAAGACTATTCTCTATGTCTGTTTCTCCATTGCTGCCCTGTAGATAAATTCTTCAGTACCATTTTTCTAGATGCTGTATATATGCATTAGAATACAATATTTATCTTTTTCTTTCTGACTCACTTCACTCTGTATAATAGGTTCTAGGTTCGTCCACCTCATCGGAACTGAAATGCGTTCCTTTTTATGGCTGAGTAATATCCCATTGTGTATATGTACAACTTCTTTATCCATCTGTCGTGGACATCTAGGTTGCTTCCATGTTCTAGCATTCTTTCCTTTGCAGTTTTTTGAAAGTTTTAGAACGATAGGCATTAGCTCTTGTCTAAATGTTTGATAGAATTCTCCTGTGAAGCCATCTGGTCCTGGGCTTTTGTTTTTGGGGGGAGATTTTTGATCACATGTTCAATTTCAGTGCTTGTAATTAGGTTGTTCATAATTTTTATTTCTTCCTGGTTCAGTCTTGGAAGATGGAGCTTTTCTAACAATCTGTCCGTTTTTTTCTAGGTTATCCATTGTATTGCTGTGTAGCTGTTCATAATAGCCTTTTATGATCCTTTGTATTTCTGCATTGTCTGTTTTAACCTCTCCTTTGTCATTTCTCATTTTGTTGATTTGATTCTTCTCTCTTTTTTTTTTCTTGATGAGTCTGGCTAAAGGTTTGTCAATTTTGTTTATCTTCCAAAGAACCAGCTTTTAGTTTTATTTTTCTCTACTATTGTTTCTTTCATTTCTTTTTCATTTCTTTCTGCTCAGATCTTTATGATTTCTTTCCTTGTACTAATTTTGGGGGATATTTTTGTTCTTTTTCCAGTTGTTTTAGGTGTAAAGTTAGGTCGTCTGTTTGATTTTTCTCTTGTTTCTTGAGGTAGGATTGTATTGCTATAAATTTCCCACTTAGAACTGCTTTTGCTGCATCCCATAGGCTTTGAGTTGTTGGGTTTTCATTGTCATTTGTTTCTAGAAATTTTTTGATTTCTTTAGCAATTTGTTGATTATTTAGAAACGTGTTGTTTAATCTCCATGTGTTTGAGTTTCTTACAGTCTTTTTCTTGTAATTGATATGTAGTCTCATAGCATTGTGGTCAGAGAAGATGCTTGATATGATTTCAGTTTTCTTAAATTTACTGAGGTTTGATTCATGACCCAAGACATGGTCTGACCTGGAGAGTGTTCCATATGCACTTGAGAAGAAGGTGTATTCTTCTGCATTTGGATGGAATGTCCTGAAGTTATCAATGAAATCCATCTCATCTAATATATCATTTAAGACTTGTGTTTCATTATTAATTTTGTTTTGATGATCTGTCCATTGGTGTGAGTGGGGTGTTAAAATCTCCTACTATTATTGTGTTACTGTCAGTTTCTCCTTTTATGTCTGTTAGTGTTTATGTATTGAGGTCTTCTATGTTGGGTGCATAGATATTTACAATTGTTATGTCTTCCTCTTGGACTGATCCCTTGATCGTTATGTAGTGTCCTTCCTTATCTCTTGTAATCTATTTTATTTTAAGGTCTATTTTGTCTGATATGAGGATTGCTACTCCAGCTTTCTTTTGCTTCCCCTTTGCATGGAATATATTTTTCCATCCTCTCACTTTCAGTTTTTATGTGTCTTGAGGTCTGAAGTGGGTTTCTTGTAGACAGCATATATATGGATCTTATATCCATTCAGCCAGTCTGTGTCTTTTGGTTGGAGCATTTAATCCGTTTACATTTAAAGTAATTATTGATATATATGTTCTTATTGCCATTTTCTTAATTGTTTGGGGTTGATTTTGTAGATCTTTATTCTTCTGTTGTATTTCTATATATGTCCCTTTAGCATTTGTTATAAAGCTGGTTTGGTGGTACTGAATTCTCTTAACTTTTGCTTGTCTGAAAAGCTTTTTATTTCTCCATTGATTTTGAATGAGATCCTTGCCAGGTACAATGATCTTGGTTGTAGATTTTTCCCTTCCATTGCCTTTAATATTTCCTGCCATTCCCTTCTGGCCTGCAGAGTTTCTGCTGAAAGATCAGCTGTTAATCGTATGAGGTTTCTCTTGTATGTTACTTGTTGCTTCTCCCTTGCTGCTTTTAATGTTCTTTCTTTGTGTTTAGTCTTTGTTCCATTCATTAGTGTGTGTCTTGGTGTGTTTCTCCTTGGATTTATCCTGTGTGGGACTCTTTGTGTCTCTTGGACTTGATTGACTATTCCCTTTTCCATGTTGAGAGAATTTTCAAGTATAATCTCTTCAAAAGTTTTCTCATACCCTTTCTTTTTCTCTTCTGCTGCTGCTGCTGCTAAGTCACTTCAGTTGTGTCCGACTCTGTGCAACCCCATAGACGGCAGCCCATCAGGCTCCCCGTCCCTGGGTTTCTCCAGGCCAAGAACACTGGAGTGGGTTGCCATTTCCTTCTCCAGTGCATGAAAATGAAAAGAGAAAGTGAAGTCGCTCAGTCGTGCCCGACTCTTAGTGACCCCATGGATTGCAGCCTACCAGGCTCCTCCATCCATGGGATTTTCCAGGTAAGAGTACTGGAGTGGAGTGCCATTGCCTTCTCCATCTCTTCTTCTGGGACCCCTATAATTTGAATGTTGGTGTGTTTGATATTGTCCCAGAGGTCTCTGAGACTATCCTCAGTTCTTCTCATTCTTTTTACTTTATTCTGCTCTTCAGAAGTTGTTTCTACCATTTTATCTTCCAGCTCACTTCATTCTTCTGCTTCAGATATTCTGCTATTGATTCCTTCTAGAGTATTTTTAATTTCATTAATTGTGTTGTTTGTCTCTGCATGTTTATTCTTTAATTCTTCTAGGTCTTTTAAAATTGATTTTTATATTTGCTCCCTTTTGTTTTCAGGGTTTTTGATCATCTTTACTATCATTATTCTGAATTCTTTTTCAGGTAGTTTGCCTGTTTCCTCTTCATTTATTTGGACTTCTGTGTTTCTAGTTTGTTCCTTGATTTGTGCAATATTTCTCTGCCTTTTCATTATTTTTTTTTAACTTAACTGTGTTTGAGGTCTCCTTTTCCCAGGCTTCAAGGTTGAATTCTTTCTTTTGGTTTCTGCCCTCCTAAGATTGGTCCAATGATTTGTGTAAGCTTTGTATAGTGTGAGGTGAGTTTTTGTTTCTTTGTTTGTTTTCCTCTCATGGGCAAGGCTGAGTGAGGTGGTCTGCTGTTTGCTAATGACTGGGTTTGTCTTTTTGTTTTGTTCATTGTTTAGATGAGGTGTCCTGCACAGGGTGCTCCTGGTGGTTGGGTGATGCCGGGTCTTGTATTCAAGTGGTTTCTTTTGTGTGACTTCTCACTATTTGATACTCTGTAGGGTTAGTTCTCTGGTAGTCTAGGGTCTTGGAGTCAGTGCTCCCACTCCAAAAGCTCAGGGCTTGATCTCTGGGCAGGGAGGAAGGTTCCACAAGTGGTTTGTTATCTCATTAAGTGAGATTAAAACAAATATCCTACAGTGAGAAACCAAAGATGAACCACAGACAAATGGCAGTTACAGAATCAGGCAAATAATAATTAAAATAATGGAATATACACATACACTCACGAGCAAAGTCAAAACAGTCCAACAAAAATAAAGTAGACTAGATTGACCCGGCAAAAAAGGAAATCAGAAATTGTATTTAACAGGTAAGAACAAAACTAATTAAAGCACAAACTGGAAAACAAAACTAAAACAAGGTGCCAAGTGGGAAATAAAGCAATGAAAACAAAACTAACAAATATATTNCTGGAAAACAAAACTAAAGCAAGGTGCCAAGTGGGAAATAAAGCAATGAAAACAAAACTAACAAATATATTGAGAGGACAGGAAAGAAAGAAAACAAATAAAGAATAGATATGCAAAGTTAAATAGAGGTAGATGAAGAAGATTTGTATACATTAAAGATTAACTGCAAGGGGAAAAGACCAGTAGGAAAGGCAAACAAAGGTATGAATGTAGAAAAAATATAATAAGAGTTTTAAAAATTAAAATTACAAAAAAGAGAAGAGAGAGAAACAAAAAAGGAAGACGAAAGAATAAAGGAAAACTCCCCAGAACTGCAAAAGCCCAGCGTAGAGGCAGAGGTTTATAACTACAATAAAAAGTGTGACTGAATATGCTCATGTACACCCATAAGCAAAATTGAACAGTCCAACAAAAATAAAGTACACTGGATTGACCCAGTGAACAAAAGGAACCAATAATTATGTCTACCAGAACAAAACTAACTAAAGCATGAACTGGAAAACAAAACTGAAGCAAGGTGCCAACTGGGGAATGAAGCAATGAAAATAATAAATATGTTGAGAGGAAAGAAAGAAAAGAGAGGAAGAATAGATACGTAAAGTTAAATAGAGGTAGATAAAGAAGATTTATATACATTAAAGATTAACTGTAAGGGGAAAAGAACAGTAGGAAAAGCAAAGGAATAAATGTAGAAAAAATAAGAATAGGTTTTAAGAATTAAAATTTTAAAAAGAGAAAAAGAAAAAAAAAGGAAAACTCTCCAGAACTGCAAAAGCCCAGCATAGAGGCAGAGGTTTATAACAACAGTAAAAAATGTGACTGGGAAATATAAGAAGAAAAAAAAGCTCAAAAGGTTAATTAGATCTCTTCAGTTCAGTTCAGTCGCTCAGTCATGTCCGACTCTGCGACACCATGAATTGCAGCACGCCAGGCCTCCCTGTCCATCACCAACTCCCGGAGTTCACTCAGACTCACGTCCATTGAGTCGGTGATGCCATCCAGCCATCTCATCCTCTATCATCCCCTTCTCCTGCCCCTAATCCCTCCTAGCATAAGAGTCTTTTCCAATGAGTCAACTCTTTGCATGAGGTGGCCAAAGTACTGGAGTTTCTCAGCTTTAGCATCATTCCCTCCAAAGAACACCCAGGACTGATCTCCTTTAGAATGGACTGGTTGGATCTCCTTGCGGTCCAAGGGACTCTCAAGAGTCTTCTCCAACACCACAGTTCAAAAGCATCAATTCTTCGGTGCTCAGCTTTTTTCACAGTCCAACTATCACATCCATACGTGACTACTGGAAAAACCATAGCCTTGACTAGACGGACCTTAGTTGGCAAAGTAATGTCTTTGCTCTTTCATATGCTATCTAGGTTGGTCATAACTTTCCTTCCAAGGAGTAAGTGTCTTTTAATTTCATGGCTGCAATCACCATCTGCAGTGATTTTGGAGTCCCCCAAAAATAAAGTCTGACACTGTTTCCCCATCTATTTGCCATGAAGTGATGGGATCAGATGCCATGATCTTCTTTTTCTGAATGTTGAGCTTTAAGCCACCCTTTTCACTCTCTTTCACTTTCATCAAGAGGCTTTTTAGTTCCTCTTCAGTTTCTGCCATAAGGGTGGTGTCATCTGCATATCTGAGGTTATTGATATTTCTCCTAGCCATCTTGATTCCAGCTTGTGCTTCTTCCAGCCCAGCGTTTCTCATAATGTATTCTGCATATAAGTTAAATAAGCAGGGTGACAATATACAGCCTTGACGTACTCCTTTTCCTATTTGGAACCAGTCTGTTGTTCCATGTCCAATTCTAACTGTTACTTCCTGACCTGCATATAGGTTTCTCAAGAGGCAGGTCAGGTGGTCTGGTATGCCCATTAGATTTCATAGTGCCTATAAAATTGACAACTACAACTGAGCAGGTAGGGGGGAGAAAAAACATCAAAAGGGATCTACAGAACAAGTCAAAACATGAGAATAATAAATGTTTTTCTTGAGTCACTGCTGTCAGAGTCCTTTCCCTTGCTGGAAGTCACAGTCTACCTCACCTCCCTGGGATGCCCTCCAACACTGTGCTGATCTCTGGACCTGCTCTGGGGGCAGCTCAGATTCTAATCTGGTCCTACTCCTCTGTGTTCTTGTCTCCAGTGTCCACAGCTATCAGAACTAGTGAGTTTTCTTTTGTGGGAGCTCTCAGCGGCCTTTAATATATTCCATAGACACAGAGTTTGCCTAGTTGATCATGTGGATCTAATCTGCAGCTTGTGCAGCTGGTGGTAAGGTTTTAGGTCTTCTTCCTTAGCCAAACTACCCCCGGGTTAAAATTGTGGTTTTATTTCTACCTCTTCATGTGGGTCGTCCACTGGGGTTCGCTCCTGAGGCTTCCCTGGAGGACTTGGGTTTGCCTCTGTGATGGCCGGGTGTGGAGGTGGTGCCGCTGCTTGGGTCACAGGGGCCCTGGCCCACCAGGTACTCAGGGGAGTTGACGGCTAGGGCAGCAGGAAATACGGTGCTCTAGAAGGGTATGGCAACCAGTATTGGCCAATATGCTCCAGTATTCTTGCCTGGAGCACCCCCCTCCCTGACAGAGAAGTGTGGCAGGCCACAGTCTACAGGGTCGCAAAAGATTCAGACACGACTGAAGCGACCCTGTGTGCATAGGTGCAAGAGTATTTTTGCCTGTGGCAGCTCTGCCCCAGTGAGGGCTGAGTGTGAAGGTGGCACAGCTGTTGGGCTTGTGGGGACCCTGGCGGCACCAAGTGTGCAGGGACACGGACTGCCTCTGCCCCAGGAGTTGTGGCCCTATCAGAGTCTCTTTTGGAGCCTCTTGTAGCTGGCGATCAGAAGGCCTCTTTGGCCAGTCTTTCTCCATAGCTGTGACAGTTCAGGCACTTAAAGGCCTCTCCTGCCTGGGCTCCATATCTGTTGTTCAGTGCATCAGGCACATGGAGGCCTGCCCCCTGGCTGGGGTCCTAGTCTATAGATTGGCACGTCAGGCACTTAAAGGGGCACCCTGGGTGGAGTCCTGCTGTGTGGTTCAGTGCCTCAGGCGTTTGATGGGCCAGTCTCTCTATTGTTCAGCTGTCAAGGTTGTGTGTGGGGAGAGAGAGGCTATAGTGATGGCTCCACCCCCTACGTGTGACTCAGCAGTATCGCCTTGCTTCCATGGCTGCCTGGCTTTCCTCCACAGGCATTTCCCACCACAGTCTCCTCCCTCACATCCCCTTGATCCGTCTCTCCACAGTCAACAGCAGCCCTCGCCCTGGGATTGCTCCGCAGTCCCCAAACTCCAGCTCCCAGCCGCTGTGCCTTCTAGGGGACCAGCGTCCTATCTGGGGTGTGTAGGGCTGGAGCAAGGACTGTCTGGTTCTCATTCCGTTTAGGCTGCCACAGAACAGCTGTTTCACTTCCAGCCTTAAATGTTTCTCCTCTGACTCAGACAGTTGCCCCAGTATGGCGATCAGACCCCAGCTTCAGTCCCCCCTCCCGCCAAGGGAAGTCCAGTCCTACTGACACTCCTATTTTTCCCCTGGTTCCTTCATCCTACTGAGTTTTGCGTGGTTCTGTGTATTCTTTTCTGCTGGTGTCCTCCTGCAGGTCCTCCTGCCTGCACTCAGCTGGTGTTCTGCATACACTTCTGTGTCTGAAGGTGTGTTCCCGATGTATCCGTGGAGATGTACTCCACGTCCTCCTCCTCCTCCACCATCTTGTTCCTACATTATTATTTTATGCAACTAGATTTTTTATGTTTATTCTCTGTAATCCTTTTTATGACATTTTTGTTCTTGTTTCTTTGTGTAAGTAAATGGGTTTCATGTTTCCCTCTAGGCCCTTCTCCCTCTTTGCTTACCTCCCAGTGGGCTGGGGTTCTTCGAATGAGGGAATCTTCAAGAAGGGCTCCTGGAAATTATCTTCTCTGTGGTTTTTGTTTTTTATTCCTTCTTGACATAAGCCTTCTTGTCGGGTATATTGGGACCAGTGACTTGGATGGATGGATGTTCTTGGGTTTAACTTTCTTTCCTTCAGAGCTCTTAGACTTTGTACCATTGTCTTTTCCATTAAATGATGTGGAAAAACCCTTATGAATGAATTTTCTGTGTGTACAGCTGACAAATTCCTGAGGTCTATAACATAAACAGCTTTTTAGTAATTATGCTCTACCAGTTTTCCCCAAAACTTGATGTATCTTTTAGATAACAATAGTTTTTTTTTTTCCTTGACTTCATATATAGATGGTTTCTTCTATTAACCTCTTTAAACTTTTGTGTTATGTGATAATGTGATACACATGAAAAAAGAATATGGGCATACCTTGTTTTATTACAGTTTGCAGATACTGCCTTTTTTTTTTTTTTTTAACAAATTGAAGGTTTGTGGCAATTCTGTGTTGAACAAGTCCATAGATGCCATTTTTCCAACAGCATTTGGTTACTTTGTATCTCTGTTTCACATTTTGGTAATTCTTAGAATATTTCAAACTTTTAATTATTATTAGTTTTCTTATGGTGATCAGCTATCTGTGATGCTACTATTGCAAAAAATTACAACTCACTGAAGAGTCATGATGGTTAGTATTTTTAGCAATAGAATATTTTTTAATTAAGGTATGTACATTGTTTTTTACACACAATGGTATTGCATACTTAATAGACTACAGTATAGTCTAAACATACCTTTTACGTACTCTGAGAAACCAAAAAATTCATGTGACACCTCTTATTGCAGTGGTCTAGAACTGAAGCCCCAGTGTCTTCAAGGTCTGACTGTATATGTAAACGATATATACACTAATTTAACAAAATCCCATGAACTCGTGATCCAACAAAATAGCTAGTATAATGCCAGTGTCTTTGGGTTAAAAAATAATCTAGACACATTTGAATCCCCATGTGTACTTCTCATTCACCCAGAAATAATAATGTTTCCAAATTGGTATTTATTTATTTCTCTGTATGTTTTTATACCTTTTTTTTTTACAAGTGTCCATAAATGATGTATAGAATTGATCTGCATGTTTTCAAACTTAATATGAATGATCTCCTGCCATGAGTAATTTCATATAGTTGGTTCTACCATTCTCTCTCCTGTGGGTAATCCAGCTGCACCGGGACATGGGCTCTAGGGGTGGATCTGCTGCTGCTGCTGCTAAGTCGCTTCAGTCGTGTCCGACTCTGTGTGACCCCATAGACGGCAGCCCACCAGGCTCCCCCGTCCCAGGGATTCTCCAGGCAAGAACACTGGAGTGGGTTGCCATTTCCTTCTCCAATGCATGAAAGTGAAAAGTGAAAGTGAAGTAGCTCAGTCGTGTCCGACTCTTTGAGACCCCATGGATTGCAGCCTACCAGGCTCCCCCATTCATGGGATTTTCCAGGCAAGAGGACTAGAGTGGGGTGCCATTGCCTTCTCCAAGGGATGGATCTACTCTGTCCTTTTCTCTTTCTTAACCGTTTACTTACTGATTTCTCTGTTGAACGTTGACATGTTTTCTCAATTCTGTGCTATTCCTAAGTTTGTGATGAACATCCTTGTGGGTTGGTGGGGTTGGGGGTTGTACACATGTGCTGGTGGCTCTAAGAAATATACCTGGTGAGGGGAAGGGGAGAATTAGAACCACTCAGTCTCAACCACACTCTGCAAATATCTCTCCACACCCAAGGGCCAGTTTCCCTTCCCACCAGCAGTAGGATTCTTGGTATTGCCTGTATTACTTTTCCCAATCTTATGGGCATTAAATTTCTTAGAGCTCGTTTTTATTTCTTCTGTAGATAGCTAGTTTGTATCCTTTACTCATTTTTCTTTAGAATTGTTTGTATTATCTTTTGACCTAATTCTCATCTTCTATACTGATCTTGGGTGGTTTGTGTGTGTGACGGATACTAATCTGTGCCTTGTCCTTTTTGTCTCTGTTGTCTTTTGTTGAACAGGCGTTTTTAATTCTAATTCGTCAGATTCCCAGTCTTTTTATGTTTTGCATGATTTTTTAAACAGATTTTTTTTTCCACCCCGGGTGATTTCTTAAAGCAATATCTTTTTTCCAACTGTTGGGCTTCACCCCACAGGCCTGCAGGACCTGTACTCACCCAGCTTCAAGACCAAAGAAAGGCAGAGGAAGCAGCAGAGACATCGGTGGTCTAGTGGATGGGGGGAGCTTACAGGTCTGAAGCAGGGTCCTGGAGTGACCTCTCACCGCGTGTGGCAGCTGGTGGGTAGAACATGGTGGCAGTCTTTGCTGCCTATATACATATACAGATGAAGAGGTGAAGGGGTGGTTACCAGGGAAACCAGCAGAGGGGCACCCCTCTCACCTCCCCTTTGATAAGAACCGTCACTGGCCGGGGCCTTGGGCAAGCATGTGGGAAGATCAGTCTGCTGAGCAGAGTGTAAGTGAAGCAGGCGCTCACTGGGGGAGCAGGGGGTTACTGAGAGCAAGAGAACAGCACCTGGGGAGGATGGACAGCACCTGGACCATGCCCCATCCAAAATGCGGTTTTCCAGAATTTCAGAGTCTTGGTTTCTGTGTTTACATCTTTAATCACCTGATATTTAATGGCATCAGGTAAGTATCTACTTTTATTTTATCCTTTGCACATGGGTAACCAGTTGTCCAAGACCAACTTATCTTTTCCTCACAAATCTGTAATGCTCATTTGGAGAAGGAAATAAATGGCAACCCACTCTAGTATTTTTGCCTGGAGAATCCCGTGGACAGAGGAGCCTGGTGGGCTGCTGTCCGTGGAGTCGCACAGAGTTGGACATGACTGAAGTGACTTAGCATGCATGCATGCATTGGAGATGGAAATGGCAACCCACTCCTGGATTCTTGCCTGGAGAATCCCAGGGACAGAGGAGCCTGGTGGGCTGCTGCCTATGGGGTCACACAAAGTCGGACACAACTGAAGTGACTTAGTAGCATTTGTCGTATATTATGAAACTTCTCTGGTGGCACAGTATTAAAGAATCCTTCTGCAATGCAGGAGACCCAGGTTCGATCCCTGGGTCAGGAAGATCCCCTGGAGAAGTAAATGGCCACTCGTTCCAGTATTCTTCTCTGGGAAATCCTATGAGCAGAGTAGCCTGGTGGACTGTGGGCTACAGTCTATGGGGTCACAAAAGAGTTGGATAAGGCTGATTGACAAACATAACAACAATGTGATTCCAAATATTCACAGATGTATTTTTGACCTATATGTTATCTTTATCTTTTTTGTCTCGTCCTTTGCCAGTGCCAATTGTTTTGATTATTGTAGTATTGTAAGTCTTTCCTCTGACAGAAGAGATCCTTCTACCTTTTCCATTTTCAAAGCTCTCTTGGCTGCTTTGGGTCTTTTGATCTTCCTTAAAATTTTGAGATTTTCATTCAAGTGAGATTGAGTCTATACATCAGTTGGAGAACGTTGTTATCCTTATGATTCTGGATATGTGTGACCCCATAGTCTTCGAAGGCCTTAAGCAGGATTTTTTGTTAAGTTTATTTGTAGACATTTTTCTTGCTTCTTTTATTCTCTTATGTTTTGAAATAGATTATCACAGGGTTTAGGAGAAACCACCAACCTTACTAAACTCCTTATTTTAATAGTTTATTTTAAATGGTTTTATATTTAATAGTTTCTATAAGATTCTCTTGATTTTTCTAAATGTATTCAGTCATTATCCACAAATAACATCAATTTTGTCTTTTGTATTCACTTCTTATATTTCCCCTTTCTATTTCTTGAGTCATTGCATTGGGTAGGGCCCCTAAATCAGCAGGAATGTAGTGAATGCTTGTCTTATGCCTAATTTTAATGGAAACAATCTTTAAGTCTCACTATTAAGAACAGTTCTTGCTTTAGACTTCGATAGGCACCACTTTTCAGATCAAAAAAGTTCCCTACTGATCTGGTTTTTGACCACATTGTGTCATGAATCAATGTTAAATTTTATTGAAGATTTAAAAAAAAATTTATTGAACTGACTCTAGTTTTCCTTTAATCTCTTGTTATGGTACATCACATTAGTATATGTATATAGGTATATAGTGTATGTATATAGTGTAATATGTGTTCTGCTTTTGTCAATATTGCTATTCTTGTGATAAACTCTTTAGGATCATTGAAACTATTTTCAATTAGTTTGAAATTATTTCAAACTAATAAATGAGCTTTATCTTTAATTTTCTTTCTTTCTTTTTTTGGACTTTTTTACTGATCTTACTAAGGGAATTGAGTAGCTCACTTAAAAAAAAATTATTGTAGTTTAAATAAGATTGAGGTTATCTATTTCTTGAAGACTTGGTAAAACTCTTCTGAAACTGCCTGGGTCTGAGTTTTTGGGGTGGAGGATATTGACTTTTTATTATTATGGTTCATTTTCTTTAACACTTAGTGATTTGTACATATTTTAGTATTTATTTTAGGTTTGCTTTAGTGATTAATATTTGTTAGAGAAGCAAGCATTTCATCCATGTTTCCAAAAATATTGATATATTGAATTGAGTTATAATTTTCTCTTTTTATTTTGTTTTAAAAATATTACTCTTAAGATTATGTCATCCTTTTCATATAGGGTTATTTATTTGTGCAAGAGGTTTACCTGCTTAATTTGTTTTTCTAGTAAACCAGAATTAGGTTTTGTTAATGTTTCCTATTTTTTAATTTTCTGTTTAATTTCTACTTTTATCTCTTTCTCACTTTGTCTCTCTACTGCTCTCCCACCACCATCCCACCATTTAATTCTGTCTGTCCCTTTCTTTGATTTATTTTTTAATTGAATTTATTTTAATTCCTTCTTGTGTTTTAGAAAATTCAAAAAATGCTATAAAATTGCATCCAAGTATCACCTTTACTTTAACT
>SJYQ01025874.1:64958-120134 GCA_006410935.1 Redunca redunca
TTTTTTTTTTTTTTTTTGTGGATGTGCCTTGCAACACGCAGGATCTTAGTTCCTTGACCACCAGTGTTTGAACCACATGCTCTCTGCAGTAGAAGTGCAGAGTCTTAACCACTGGGCTGCCACGGAAGTCCCTAATTATTTTTGTAATTGGTTTTATTGCCTACCTTTCTGTCCATTAGAATTCTGTATATATTTTGGAATTTGGTGTTTACAGGCTCATTTTGAGTAGGTGGTGGAAATGGCTGTTGCTACTGCTGTTTCTTTTCTTCCTCTTCCTCCCCCTTCTCTTTCTTTATTGTTATATTTTCCTCTATTGCTCTCTGCATGAAACCCTTATTTCTAATTTGCATTTTCTATAAAGCTGTCTTTTCTCACTGAGAACCAGTTCTCTCTTCTCTTGGCTTCTCCAGCATGAGGTCTAGAACCAAGTCTTAGAGTATATTTAATTAGTTCCCAAGTTCACATATTCATGTTTTAAGGTCTTTTAGATTGGGACACATCTATAATTCATGGTCAGTTGTGGCTTAGTTGGTGGTTTTTGTTCCTTAGTTATACGTAGAATGACATTATGCCTTACAATTGATGACATTATAGAGTTGATGAAATATCAGTAGCTAATGTAGTTTCAGATCATCTGTCCTGGGTCTAATGGGTGCTGTCCAGCTGAGCCGGTGAGCAGCTCTGTTTAGCTGTCAAGGCTGTGTTTGTATTTTCTTGCCTTCCTGTGACCGCAGCATTCTTTCATGTTACTGTCTCAGGTCCTCTGTTAAGTCTTCTCCTGGGTAGTCCTTCCCGAGGCCATCAGACCAGCCTCAGGGTTCTCTTTCCAGTTGTTCTGCAGGAGACTCCCCTGCTCCTGCCTCAGGTCCTGGCTTCTACCTGCCCCTAGCTTATCTCACAGTCATTTCTTTCAATTAATTTTTTAAATTGAAGTGTAGTTGATTTACAACGTTGTGTTAGTTTCAGGGGTCCATCATGTATATATGTATAGATTCTTTTTCAGATTCTTTTCTCATATAGGTTATTACAAAATATTGAGAGTGTAGTTCCATGTGCCACACAATAGGTCCTTGTTTATCTATTTTATATACAGTGATCTGTTCATGTTAATCCCAAATTCCTAATTTATCCCTCCCTGTCTTCCCCTGTGATAACCATAAGTTTATCGTCTGTTCTGTGAGTCTGTTTCTGTCTTGTGAGTATGTTCATTTGTATCTTTTTTTTTTAAGATTATGAATATTTGTTGTTGTTGTTATTTAGTTGTTAAGTTATATCTGACGCTTTGAGATCCTATGGACTATAGCCCGCCAGGCTCCTCTGTCCATGGATTTCCCAGGCAAGAATACTGGAGTGGGTTGGCCATTCCCTTCCCCAGGTGATCTTCCTGACCCAGGGATCCAGCTTTGCCTCTCCTATGTTAGCAGGTGGATTCTTGACCACTGAGCCAGCAGAGAAGCCCCGATTCCATATATAGGTGATATCATATGGAGTTTTGTCTTCGTCTTTGTCTGTCTGACTTGCTTCACTTTGCATGACCATTTCTATCCATGTCCCTGGCATTATTTCATTCTTGTTTTTATGCAGAAATATATATATTATATATATGTATCAATTTATCAGTATATCATATCATCTTTACCCATTCATCTTCATGGTCATTTCTCATCCATATCTGAGTTTTGAACTCCGCTTTATCAGTCATTTTGATAGTTTGTGGATGGTTTAAAAATTTTATCCTTGCCACAGGGATGCTACAAGATGAGAACTTAATAGATTATAACGATGACTATTTTTGTTGACCTCTTTTCCTCTAAGTAGAGAAGGTAACTTAAAGTAATTGGACTGTGTGTTCTTTGTTGAGGGTTTAACTGAATCTCACAGTAAATAGAGCTAATTGTGGTGATGACTGCTGTCCAAGATGCAAATGAGCTCAATAATTGAATCCAAGGAAATGGTACATGTCAAAGATGAAAAAAGAAAAGCTGTAGTTATTGTCCAATTCTTAGGTGATTAATTTAAGAAACATGCAGCCCTTGTTCAGGAGACCAGAAGATTCTTTTTAAATCCTATTCCTTTATTAGATATTGCTGTCTGAGTTCTGGGGGTAGGAGAGGGCTTTGCATTTATGATATTCTGTGTCAAGATTCTGCATGTGTGGTTTTTTTTTTTTTTTTTCACATGAGGGAAAAATGGACTTTCCTAAGAGTCTGTTAGTATATTCTTTGCCCCTACCTATGCACTGGGTACTCATTTTGGGATTCTGTTTTGTAGCCTACTTTGTTTTATGTGGTCATGTTCTCAAAACAGATGCTTTCAAACTGCATCGGAAGCAGCATATGTGGTGTGAGCACGTTAAAGCCGTGTCTGCAGGGGGACCAGGCATCAGAGCACTCTACAACAGTCTTTTCCTGAGTTTATTTGGCCTGATTATCCTTCTCCACTGGCCTGATGAAGTTTGATTAGATCACTTTGTTGTTTTCTTTACGTGAGTTATGTCTGTGTAAATCTGGAATGTTCCTATAGGAAGCACTAATTTAGCCATATGTATCAATACTTACCTTGATTGTGGTTAACATAGATGGAGCTATTGCAGTTACTCTAGCAGAAACCCTAGTGCCTTGGTGGCAGGGATAACGGTGATACTAACTACGTGTATGTATGTGTGAGCCCCTTCAGTCATCGCCCTGCAGGGCGCTGATCAGCGCTTCGCACGGAGCATCTCATGTAAGAGCCACAGCGCCAGCTCTCTTGTGACCGTTCACTTTCTTTTCAAATGAGAATTTGAGTGTGATAGCTCACTCTTTGTGTCATCTTGGCTAGGCCATACTACCCAGTTTCTGGTCAAACACCCATCTAGATGTTGCTGTGAAGGTATTTTTTAGATGAGGTATACGTGTCAGTCTATAGACTGTGAGTAATGCAGGTTATCTTCCATAATGTGGCTTCACTGCATCCAGTCAGTTGAAGGCATTAGAGAAAAAAACTGAACCTCCAGACTGCCTTGTAGATGCAAGCTTGCCACACTAGCTCCTCCCTGGGTGTCCATGCTCCCAGGCCCACCAGGCACTAGCCAGTTTGTAAAAATACATGTATCTGTCCCTCCATGTCTGTCTGTCTTCTTCTCCCACCATCTGTACAGTTCTATTTACACACACACACACATACCTACACATGCCCCGTATGGGTTCTCTTTCTGTGAAGAACCCTGATGAACACACTGAGACATCCCAAGTTGTCTAGCTCCAGAAGCTGTGCCCTAAGGCAGTACTGAAAAATTTCTGCCACACAGATAATTCAGTTTTAATTTGAATTTTATTTATTTTTCCTCCCCTGTCATTTATCCACTCAAAAAGAGATGCTAATAAGTAGGAGGAATTCAACCTTAAAAGGAGAAGGGTCTTCATCTTTAGAGTCACCGCCTTCACTGAAGAGTTACGGTGGCTGGAGTTGCCAGAGAGCTGGTGGGCGCCCCTGAGGTCCCGGAGGTGCCGTGCTTGTGTAGCACAGCAGATACTCTCCCTTCAGGGTGTTGCTGTTCACGCAAGACACGCTGTCTCCACAGCAGGCGCCTCGCTTTATCACCTCTTCACTGTCGCCACTCTGCTCGGCACTGGAGTCTGGTCGCCAAAGACCCTCCCCTGTCAGAGAGCTCTTAACTTACTGAATGGCTGCACAGATGATGGTCATGCTGGATGGCAGGTTACACTTGCTTCTGTTTAACCAGGCAAGCAGACTCTAAAAGGTCTGATGGTAAAATGAGAATTTTGGTCACCATCAAGAAAAGTCGATGTCTCAATGTATTCATTTCTCCACATTTTCTTCTGACACACAGACTAAAAGACTTTAGTGCTTCATTATTTTTGAAAATGTGTTTCTACTTTGTAATGTTCTAACTACCCATATAAAAATGTAATGGGTACAAGTGTTTTTAGAGTCACAATGATTAGGGTAGATCATTTCTCCTTAAGTAAATGTAGACGTGATCTCTGATTTGTGTGCAGTTTCACTTAGCAAAGAATGAACATGTTTTTCATTGGATGGAGCTGAGAGGACAGTTTATTATCTTTTCTTTAGGATAAGCACTCAGAAGGGTGTCCCCACACGTCCCCCCTGCTTCCGCTGATGAGCGCCTTTATTTCCTGAAGGCTCCAACTTGCATCTCATGCTCATGCCCTTTGCTCTCTACCCTTCTGCCCTCAATGCTCTTCCCCCAGATAACACCTTCTCTTTGAGGTTTTTCTTTATCACCCCATTAGAGGAGAGTGTAAAAGCTGCCTTAAAACTCAGCATTCAAAAAATTAAGATCATGGCATCAAGTCCCATCGCTTCATGGCAAATAGATGTGGAAAAAGTGGGAACAGTGACAGATCTTATTTTCTTGGGCTCCAGATTCACTGAGGACAGTGACTGCAGCCATGAAGTTAAAAGATGCTTTCTCCTCAGAAGAAAAGCAAGGACAAACCTAGACAGCATGTTAAAAAGTAGAGATATCACTTTACCAACAAAGGTCCACATAGCCAAAGCTATGCTTTTTCCATTCATCATGTACAAATGTGAGAGTTGGACCATATAGAAGGCTGAGTGCCAAAGAATTGATGCTTTCAAATTGTGGTGTTGGAGAAGATTCTTGAGAGTCCCTTGGACTGCAAGGAAATCCAACTAGTCCCTCCTAAAGGAAATCAGTCCTGAATATTCATTGGAAGGACTGATGCTGAAGCTGAAACCCCAGTACTTTGGCCACCTGATGCGAAGAGCTGACTCATTGGGAATGACCCTGATGCTGGGAAAGACTGAGGGCAGGAGGAGAAGGGGTGACAGAAGATGAGATGGTTAGATAGCATCAGCGACTCAATGGACCTGAGTTTGAACAAACTCCAGGTGATAGTGAAGGACAGGGAAGCCAGGCGTGCTGCAATTTGTGGATTTGCAAGGAGCAGGACATAACTTAGCCATTGAACAACAACAATCTGATAACTGCCTGTACTCCCACTTTTTCTGTTGCTTCATCCTTCTCTGCTACTCAAACACTTTACTTTTTTTGTGGGGGTGGGGTTGTCTGTCTTCATTATAGAGATTTTTACCTGACATATTCTCTGCTAAGTTCTTAGCACTTGAAATAAGTTTGGGTCTACAGTAGGTACTCAGTAGATATTCAGTGAATTTGTAGTCCTGGTATAGCCCTTCAGAATGTGTCTAGATCTTTAGGCTTGATGGTTAGTACTGCCTTTTCTGCTCTTTGACCTTGGCATTAGTGGCCACAAGCCTGGTTCCCCCTCAAGTTATAGTGCCTTGGGTGGCCGTAGGCACCCCTCCAGCCTTGGTACAACTGTGGCCCACCAGTGTTAGAGCCTTCTGTGCTTGCTGTCTTTTCCCCGTATTCCCTTAACTCATTCATTCAGCCCACATCCACTTAGTCCATTCCCTCTGGGTGTGAATGCAGGCCTCTTGGGAGCTCCTAGGTCTGCAGGGCCCACTGTCCTCAGAGCTCCACAGAGGGAAGTAGCTACTGCATGTCCTGAGCAGCTGCCCAGTGGCTGGTGGGCAGATTTAAGTACAGGTGGCCTGGAGGCATGGCTGGATTGGATGGACCATGGAGACAACCAAGGGAGTATGGCGGCGCTGAGCTGCCCCTGACGAGTGGCCACGCGGGCAGTTTGTGTGACACTGCTCTTTAGGCCACCTTGCTGCCAGTGTGCATACAGGAGGGCTGGTGTGTGTGCCCTGGGCTTTCACATGCCGCAGTGCTTGCATCTGAAGGACGCTTGCGTTCACAAATGCCAGATGTCTTTTCTTAGCTCAAGACAGAAATCGTCTCTTTGTATTAGTTTCCTGGGCTGCTGTAACAAAGCACCACAAACTGGGTGGCTTAAGAACAAACACTGACGAACTTCCCTGGTGCTGCAGTGGCTAAGGCGCCACTCTTCTAGTGCAGGGGGCTGGGTCTGATTCCCGGTCAGGGCTTCCCCGGTGGTGCTAGTGGTAAAGAACCCTCCTGCCAACGCAGGGGACACAAGGGGATGGAGGTTTGATTCCTGGGTTGGGAAGATCCCCTGAAGAAGGAAACGGCAGTACACTCCAGTATTCTTGCCTGGAGAATCTCATGGACAGAGGAGCCTGGTAAGCTGTAATATATAGGGTCACGAAGAGTTGGACACGCATACTGGGAATTTGATCCCACATGCCACAACTAAGAGTTGGCATGTTGCAAATAGGTCCTTCATGCTGCAGCTAAAAGCTCTGTGTCTACGGTGAAGATCAAAGATCTGAGTGCTGCAACTAAAACCTGCCACAGCTAAATAAAAATTAAATACTTAAAAAAACAAAAATCAAATATTTTTTGTCTCATAGTTCTGGGGGCTAGAGGCCAAAAATCAAGGTGTTGGCAGGGCCTGCTTTCTCTCTGAAGGCTCTCGGGAGGATCCTCTCACCGCTTCTAGTCTCTGCTGTTTCAGTCTTTCCCCTCATCATCGTCACCACACTGCGGCCTTCTCTCTCTCTCTGTCTTTTCCTCTTCTTATAAGGACCTCCTAACCTCAGCTTGGATACGTCTGCACAGTCCCTATTTCCAAATAAGGTCACATTCACAAGTTCAGGGAATTAGGACTTAATATCAGTATATCTTTTTTCAGTGGGAGGTGGGGTGGGAATACAGTTCAGCCAGCAGCACTCTTTCTGAGGCAGAAGCAGTAACCAAGGAGAAAGCTGAGACATTTTCTAAGGATAGAGAGCAGAGTTGCCTCTTTTGGACAGCTTCAAGTTTCCCTCAGTACTTTTGTCTTTATTGAGTGGCTTGTCCTAGGACTGAAATCTTTCCTCTTCAGACCCTGGAGTACAGTTTACTTAGTTAAGTAACCCTGTGTACCTTCTCTCTCTGGGTTCTGGGAGCCCTGGTAGAAAAGACAGATGAGCTGTGAATGGAAAGTTCCCTAAAAATGCAGGAAGAAGCATCCTGCTGCAGGTGGAGGTCAGTCCCGTGGCGGGGGTGGGGCCTCAGCCCTCCAGTGGGGCAGTCGTGGACGGCTGCAGCAGGATGGGGTGGTGGAAAGGTGGCTGGAGACTTTGATGTCGAGGGCTCCCCTCCAAAGGCATCCTTAGGGCTTTGCGCCCGTTGCTCTGTGGCGGTGTGTGGCAGGCGGGCAGCACTGCAGATGCTTGGTGGACTGGGGAGGCACACGTCACCTGTTCTCCTCGCGGCTCTGCATGTGGAGAGGCAGAACTCTGGCCCCCTATTCGCCCCCTTGTAGTGCAGGAGCCCCAGCAGCTAGAGAGAGGCCTCCCAGAGGCTGGAGGGATTTTCCTGTCTGGAAAGATGGTGGCCACCGTGGAGGAAGGCCAGCTCCATGGCCATGACCCACTGTCTGCAGGGAAAAGTGCAACACACACCCAGCAGTGATTAGGTAGCCGGAAACGTGGCAACTCCATACCCCCCAAGTGATCTTTAAAGTGGACTTATTTACACTGTTGTCATAGCAACAGGAAAACTCTTCTGACCTATAAGCAGTGGAAGACTCTGTAAAAGAAACTGTAGATGGAAAAAAAAATAATGCCAGAGGGGGGAAAAAAACCTGTAACAAAGTACCATTCTTTCACTTATTCAGTCAATTAAGAATAACAGTTTGTGCATTTGGCAGTCAAATGGGAAATGGCCTTGCATGTTACAACATGAACCCGATTACATGAAGTGATTTATTTTCTTGTTTAGACACAGTGTACCAAGAACCCTCTTCAAGTGGAAAGCTGTTAAAAATGTGAGAACCAGCAGTGCTCACTAACTTACAGGAATGATAAATGCAAACAGCCCAGAATCCAGAAACTGCCTTGAGAATAACAGTTTACACTGTCTTTTCTTTGAGCATCTAAACCCTAGACTCTGGGAGTGACTATGCATCTTTAGTCCGTCAGATGTAGGTCATTTTTCTTTCTGTGAGGTCTCTTTCACTTATATCTTGTCTGGACAGGGTGGAGCCCCTGCTTAAATTCTATTTCTAGCTGCAGAAAGAGTGAATTATCGTAGACCAAAGCCAGTGCTACTTGGAAAATGGGAAAGGCGAAGGAGACAGGACGTGTCTTCCTGTCTGGCCCAACCGTGAACTTGGCTGGGACCCCATCTCTGGTGGGCGCTCCTGGGAGGTTGCACAGGCCTGGGTCAAGCCTCTGGGCCGGGCCTGTTAATGCCTGTCATCTCGTGTGAAGGCCTGTCCTTGGGGACTCTCCTGGCTCTTTCTGCTGCTTGACTCTGTGGTCAGCATATTTGTATGTGACCTTGACTAGAAATCTTTAGACCAGAGACCTGGTATGCTGCTCCTGTCCTCTTTCTCAACCGTTTTCTCTCTTTCTATTTTATATATATATATATATATATATATATATATATATATATATATAAAATTCTGTATTGTATATATGCACATATAATTCAGTTATATCAAACTATACTTTTTCTTTAACAACATGCTGCAGTGAGACTTCCTGAAGCCCTTCCCCCCTCTCTGCCCCCTTTAGCCCACCCGTCTGTCCCTCCGTGCCCGCAGGCCACATCTCCGTTTCCACTCCGGCTGCAGAGCTGCACCCACTGGGCCATTGCACGCGGCTCCTCTCTGCATGCATGGCTATGATACTGAAATATGATTCAGGACCACACACAGATAGCAAAGTCTCTGGCCACTTAAGCATGTAAACAGTCTAGCTTTTTATAAAGTGGAAAAATATTTCTTGTGCACTATTTTAACATGATCAGCATGTTGAAACTTGGTGAGCAACTGTGTCAACATTTCTTTGGCTGGAAAGAGCCAACCTGGAGAGCCTCGTGGTAACATATAAAAAGCGAAGCTGCTTTGTTTACTACTGGGATTTGGGCAGCAATTACAGCCTGCAGTTGACTTGCAGACTTGAGACATAAGTGAATAAGTGAAATCATTATTTTTTGCATCATGATTAGGCTAGTTGAAATAATGAGATAGCTAAGATTCCTTCAGAGAATCAGAGGAAAATGGATAGCTGAGTTCCCATGAAGTCCTTTTATAGAAAAACTCACATCGTACCTGGCCTGCCAGTGTCTTCTTTTGTTTCAAATATTTACTGAACACTTCAAACACGTCAGATTCTTTTTTACACTCTGGGCGTGCGGATTAAGCGGGATAGATGGGCTATTGGCTCACGGTGCTTGCTGTGGCTGTCTCGGGGGAAACAGTAAATAAGAAATCAGGTACACAAAAAAGACAATATCTGTGATTGCTCTGAGATGGGTTTGCTCAGCGTCGGATATTTACGGAGGGCACTTTTGAGTCTCTTAGGGTAGCTCAGAGTCTCCAAACTAACACATTTCTTCTCTTACAGGTCTCCCATTCTAGCACAGGAGGCAGACAGTAAGCAGTAACCAAAATAAGTACATACATTAGGGCTTTCCTGGTGGCTCAGTGGTAAAGAATCCACCTGCCGGTGCAGGAGACACGGGTTCAATCCCTGGTCCGGGAAGATCCCACACGCAGCCAAGCAACTAAGCCTGTGTGCCACAGCTGTTGAGCCTGTGCTCTAGAGCCTGAGAACCGCAAACTCTGAAGCCTGCGCACTCTGGAGCCCATTCCCCACTGGAGAGGCTGCCACAGTGAGAAACCCGTGCACCCCAACTAGCGAGCAGCCCCCACTCGCCACAGCTAGAGAAGAACCCACAGAGCAACGGCCGAAAAGAAGACCCAGCGTGGCCAAGGGCAGATAAGTCACATTAAAGATAGAGAACAACGTGCATTAGACAGTGTGTTCGTCGGTGCTAAGGACTGTCCAGCAGCAGAAAGTAGAACAGGGTGAAAGGTTACCAGGAGTGAGACCGGAAGTGGACAGGCTGCAGTTTTAAATCGATGATCCTCGGAAAGCCAGCCCGAGAAGGCTGGGCGAGCTTGACAGGTCAGGTCAGAGGTGTCTGGGGAAGGAAGGTCCTAGGCCTGTGGAGATGCCTGTGTTTGAGGACAGCCAAGGGGTAAGCGTGGCTGGAGCGGAAGGAGTAGAGAAGGGCAAGCAGGACACCCAGGTACCCGAGGGTGCCAGTGCGGGAGCAGTGTCGCAGCTGACAGAGTCTTGAGGTTGCTATTTGGTTTTTTAAAATTCTAATACCGCTTACTGATCTCTTTCTGACTGTGCAGGCTGTCTGGGTGTGGCAACCCGGGGCTGCGCCCTGGTTGTGTGTACAGGCTACTCACTGACGGCTGCTCTCATTGCGGAGAGCAGGCTCCAGGACGTGTGGGCTCAGCCGCTGTGGCACACGGGCTCAGCTACCCTGTGCGTGTGTGCTTTTTTCCGACCAGGGATCAAACCTGTGTCCCTTGCATTGGCAGCCGGATTCTTAACCACTGGACCGCCAGGCACGTCCTATTGCTTTATTAACTTTTAAAACAGGTATTTATTTGGCCGTGCCAGGTCTGAGTTGCAGCACGCAGGATCTAGTTCCCAGACAGGAATGAACCTGGACACCCTGCACTGGGAGCATGAAGTCCAAGTTGCTGGCCCACCAGGGAGGTCCGGGGGCCAGTCTTTGGGGCACAGGATGTCAGGGAAGGCTCTGGACGAGGTTGTGAGGCTTGAACTGAGAACTGAAGGGTTTGATGAGCCTGTCACGTGTGGAAGAGTTAGGCAAGCCTGGTTCAGGCCTGGGAAACGGAGGAACAGCAGGGACCAAAGGCCCAGGCTAGGAAAGAGCACCTCCCCGTCCCCCATGCTGCCGTGTGAAAGTGGGGCGGGGAGACGGCTCTGCACACTGTGTGGTCGGGGCGAGCCGTGCAGGTTTCCCTCGGAGTGAACGAGAGGTAGAGGAACGTGACAATGCACGCCTTTCTCCTGCCTTCTAAGCTTTGAGAGCGGAAGGAGAAGGCAGCCTAAGCCACATCTGGAGGGAAGGCTGCATGCGGGCTGTGGCTTGGTGCCCTTCCTCCAACACTGGCCCCTGAAGCTCAGCCCGAGTCTGCTGATGAAGGAGGCACACAGGCAGGAGGCGTTTGCGTGGACGGACACATGGGCCAGTGACCCACTGACATACCTCCCAGGCGGACAGAAGACTGTTATCTTTTATTCTTTGAGTTACTTCTGAAACACAGACACAAGATTCCAAAAATAATATACCAGCCATCCAGAATTTATAGCACTTAATATTTTGGTGTATTTGCTTCCAGCCTTTGTAAAATTGACTTCTCTGAGATGTGGGTTTGATCCCCGGGTTGGGAAGATCCTCTGGAGAAGGGACTGGCTACCCACTCCAGTATTCTTGCCTGGAGAATTCCATGGACAGAGGAGGAGTCTGGTGGGCTGGGCTGTATAGTCCACGGGGTCGCAAAGTGTCAGACACAACTGAGCCACTAACACTAAGACTTCGTAAAATTAGCACGTGCGTGTGTGTGTGTGTGTGTGTTCTTTTCAATTCCAGCCTCAGTTGCTTTCCCAACTCTAGAGGCAGCCATGTTGAGTTGGCCAAATTGGCTTTTAGCAGATCTTCTGTTTCTGGCTTGCATCTGGGGATAAGGAAGGCAGAGAGGAGAGGTGGAATTTCCCAAGGCTGGTGGCAGGCGTGGGGACCCAGCTCTCCCCTGGCTGGAGTCAGGCGGTGTCTGTGCACGGACCTCCCCCTGGAGCGTCAGGCCTGCTCCTCGAGCCTCCCACAGCGCTGGGCCCCAGGCCCACGTGGGCAGAGCCTGTGACAGCCTCACCCTGAAAGCCCCTTCCGTGTCACTCCCTGGCATCTCTTTAGCATGATGTGTCCTGGATCAGCTTGTCCTGGGTCCTGACATCATCAGGATGTGGGACAACTTTTCTAGATAACCAAAGTGTATCCCTTTTTTATTTGAAACACTTTTGGTGGAAATTACCCTCAGATGTCTTGCAGATTTCCATTTTCTGAGTTTCTTGGATAAGATCTGTTAATCTTCAGCGTGGGTTGACCAGGGCCGTTCCTTTGCGCATCAGCAGCTGTGTCCATTGATGTTCCGGGGACCGTGCACAGCCTCCTCCAGCACACCACCTAAGGCTGCTTTGTTGAAACTCTGCTACCAGCATTCGCTGACTTGCAGCCCTCTCTCTCCATCAGCCAGCAGCTCTTGCCTCTCTCTGTTGTCAGTAGACTTGCCTCTGACTCTCCCTCAGTTCCACTTCTCACTCCTTACCTAGGAGTCCCCCTCTGCTTTGGCCTGGGAAACAGGTAATCACATGAAGAACATGCTGGGTAAAGTCACAGAAGGCTCCAAGTGGGTGCTCTCCACTGAGGGCTCTCTAAGTGAGGGTGTCTGTCGGACTGGCCGGCAGACATGGCTGGACACGTGGTCTCTTCCAGATGGCCGGCGCTGAGACTAGCACCGTCACTGAGGCCCGGTGGCTGCATCTCTCCCTTCCTCACTCACTCCCACTTCCTTGAGATGCTTCCCACCTTCCCTGAACGAGAGCTTGGGGCGCAGGGCCTCTTAGGAGCTGCTGTGGGGGCTGTCCCCAAGTTATAATTCAGTGTTAGAGAAGTGTGACTGCAAGATTGTTGAGGAAGTCATTACTGGGCCTCTAAAGCTTCTTTTTTCTAGAACCAGCTGTTCAGTTTTAAAGGCAGGAGGGACCATTGAGAGGATCTCATTCTAGCACCTAATTTACAGCTGAAGAAAGCAAAGCCCCGAATGAAAACTGACAGAGGTCATCAAGCCTGTAGTTGCTGACTGAACAGCGCTCCCGCCGTGGAGCTGTCTGGCCTTCGTGGTCAGAGGTGCCTGCTGTTCACTGCCATGACCTGAGCACGCAGGCTGGTAAGGGCCGTGGGAGCTGGGAAAGTAGGTGCTCTCTCTTCTGTGCCTTGCTTCCTGAGCTTGCTGGGATGTCATCTCAGCGTAGACTAGACTTTTTACTGGTTAATAAAAGTGATTGAGAATGTATTCACTGTATGGGCAAAGGTTTATCCAGAAAGATGTTCATTGCAGCATTATTTACAGTAGTGAAAAATTGGAGATAGCTGGTACACCATTGGGCTGATGAATAAATTTTGAAATAGCTGTGAAATTAAATATTACACTGTCATTAAAGCTGCATGTACAGAGTTATTAATAATAAAGGTATGACAAAGTCACTGGTTATGTTTGAGTGCAGGTAATAAATCAAGTAGGCAAAATTAGGAAGTAAGGAAATATAGTATTGAAATTATGTACCATATCACCTTAACTTTAAAAAACTTTAAAGAGAGGAAAGACTGGCAAAGGAATATCCAAAATGAGAGTTTTTTTGGTGAAAGGCTTTTTTTTTCTTTAATTATTTTTTCCTATACTTTACAGAGTTTCTTGAATGTCTGTCCACTATTTTTATAAGCTAAAAAATATTCTTTGATGATGCATTGTTGGGAGGGGAGTGCAGAAACAGCTCTGGACAGGGAGACAAGCTGAGAAACCGTATTCAAACCTGCGCAGAAGGAAGGCCCATGCTAGCAGCCCTGCCTAGTGTGGTGCCGCCAGACAGACACGCAGGCCAGGCTTACCCTGCAGTTGTCCACTCAGTCGTGTCTGCCTCTGAGACCCTATGGACTGCAGCTTCCCTGTCCTTCACCCAGAGTTTGCTGAGAGTTTGCTCACACTCATGTCTGTTTTCTTACCCCTAGATATAACTGTCTGGTTCTTAACCAGAGAAACAGGAATTTGCTCCAGCACCGGAGGGAAGAAAGGACAAATTGGCCACATTGGATTGATTTATACACAGACAGTCAGTGTATAAACCACACAGTTTTATTTCTTTTTGCATTTAAAATGTTTTCGGGAGTAACTTTTAGTACAGGCGTCTCTTGGTGTGTTTACAACCCAGTTGTCATGTAAGCTCTGAGTCCACTGTCTGTGCCCAGTGACAGAGCTCCTTGTTGGTGGCGCTCCTGTGAGCCTGTGTGTGAGGCCCTGCCCTCGGCCGTGGCCCCTGCGGGTTTTGTTGATCAGCTTCTTAAACGGAGCCTGAGAGGGAAAGAGGACAGGCGGCACGGGGCGCAGAGGCGGGGAGGAGAGGAGCCCCAGCACTCTCTGAACACAGTGGGGAAATAGGGCTCACGTTTGCTCACTTTGTGCTCTGTGGTGGACAGCAGGCGGGAAGTGCCAGATTCTGGCAGATGCAGTCTTCCTGAATCTTCACTGCGATCTTCTGAGATAAGAATCAGCACCCCCTTGTTTCAGATAAGGTAACTGAGACTCAGCTAGCACTTGGTAGAGTTGGAGTACCTAGCCAGGTCTGCAGAGCTCCAAGCTCAGGTGCCTCCTACAGTGAGGGCAGCTTACACTCCAGGGAAGTCAGGAGAGAGCCCCTGGCCAAGGACCGCGGTGGGCTGGCCTATGTCGCCGTGACAGATGTCACTGGAGTGGTAGGGGAGCCTCAGGGTTCGCCGTGCCCCCAGCACGCTGGGTGCACTGCCCGTGTGGTCTGCCTGGGAAGGCCGATGGGGAGCTGGGCTCCAGCAAGTTCCAACAGAAGTACAAACGCTGATCTTTTTCTCCTGCCAGTTTAATGGAAATTTCTGCAAGGCACAAGGCAAAGGGTCTCTGAGGGCTCAGGCCCACTCTCCCAGTTAGCAGGTGGGGGTGGGTGGGTACAGATGTGGAGAGGACATAGCTGCTGCTTCAGCAGCTTTATTAGGGTTGAAGTTCCTCCTCTTTCCGCCAAGTCAGAGACTGGACTGCAAGTCGCTGTCTCCTCTGAGGCGTCGGTGGCTGAGCCTGCGCCAGGATCATCTGCACGAGCCCCAGTGCCGGGTCCTCCTGGACCTCCCCCCACCCCATCCCCTTTCCTTCTGCTGAGGCTTGTTGGCCCCAGGCCGTTCTCACCGCATCTCCTGCCGCTGCTCCTGCGTGGGCTCTGGCACGTGGGCTCTGGCACCGCATCCTGAAGCTGGCGAGGGCTTCCTCCTGGTCCAGACATGTCTCTCCTGCCCTGAGGCCTCCACACCTGCTCTCAGGCCGCCTGGAGGTGGGGGTAGGACCGGGCGCTGGTCCTCATGTGATCTTACGCTTCACCTCTCTGGGTTCAGTTGCCACATTGAGGAAAATCGTACACACCCAACAGGGTGGGCGTGGGGACAGCGGGAGGAGGTGATGGGTGGGGAGGGGTCTCGCCGCCTCCTTCCCTCTGTCCCCACTTCCTCCTCCTCCTCCGCTCAGCCTGAGCATCCTTGCTCCAAAAACCTATCTCGTAGATAAAAAGCTTTAGATTGGTGGACTGGACTCTTCTTAGCTGTGGGATTTTGGCCGGGTTCCTTACCTCTTTTGAACCTGTTTCTTCATCTGCAAGGATGAACATAGAGCCACCCACCATACTATTTTCTGTATGTGATTTGTTTTATAAACTGTAAAGCACCACGTGCAGGAGGGGCATTTATTATGCATCCTGTGTCCGTCTGGCCTGAGAGAACCTGAGGTGAAGGTGCTGAAGATTCCGTAGCCTTATGAAAAGGCATTTCGTGCTAATGGCTCATGAAGCAGACAGACTGTGTGGGTTCCAGTAGTGTGCTCACCTTCATCCGTTTAGCCCGTGCCCTTATTTTCAGTGTTTCAACTGTAAGTTCCTATCACACCCGTGCTTTCTCCTGCTCTTTAAAAGCCCTTGATTTGCGTTCAATGACGCTTCGCCCCTCAGGCACTGAGGAGCGCCTAGAGTCGCGCCCGGTGGCCGCACTTGCGTGTCGTGCATCCGCAGCAGGAGCCACGGGCCTCTGACGCCATCGGCTCGCCTCGCCCTGCCACGGTGAGCGGCTCAGGGCCACTCCACTGCAGACCAGGCCGCTGCAGCAAGGGGGGGCCCGAGCTTAGCCCCTGGCAGGTGATCAGTGGGTCTTAGTTGAATGGACCCAGCATGAATTGGGCACAGTGTGACTCTGCAGAATCCTGCCAGCCAGAACCACTGGGTCTGTTGTTTGGGACCAGCCACTTCCGGGATTAATCCATCAGCCACGTTGGTCTGTTGGCGCCCTGGTCTTGCCCCTCCATTCACCTTTCTGGCAAAACAGTTGTTTTCTTACTGTTTTGAGTTGCTAGTGGTCCTTTAAAACTTAAAGATTGGGAGACACTGTTCTCATGATCTGACAACAACTATTTAACCTTTGGTGTGTCATACTTCCCTATTAAGAAGATGATATGCACTCGTTTTTCAGGGACACATAAAACTTTTATCATAAAGACAGAGGGAAGAAGTCGTTTAGTACAAATTGTCACCCTTTGGCAGTTCCCTCTCCTGGTTCATGCTGCCTCCTGGGGTAGCGTGCTGGACGTGTTGAACCCTGAGAATGTGTTTATCCAATTGTCCACAGGCAGTAAGTAAGCTGTAATCTGCCTACCTAAAACCCACCCTGGTGGTTTTAATTTTGTCAACAGAATATGTTTGCCAGTCCTTCAACAATAATAACAATAATATACATGATTAATTTAATAAAAGCAGCAACAGCAGTGGCTCTTCTGATCTGATTTGCTGCTCGCCATCTGCCTGTGAGGAAGGTACTGTTACTGTGTGCTCACAGATGAGGTTCAGAGAAGGCAGGTCCCCAGGTAGGACCCCACTCAAGAGCAAGGTGCTTACTCCCTCCATGCCTGGGTGCCAAGACTGGCGCCTGTCCTTCCCACCCCCACTCTTTTCTTCTTCCATATTATGTAGTTCATGCTATTGGGCATCCCACATAGAATGATGTTCTCAGTCCTGACACCCAGATAGTCCTACTTCTTTGTATCCTTTCTAGTTTGACAGAACCCTCTGAAAACTTGGTGCCCATCAGGAAGCTGTGTTTTGATAAATTTTAGTTTCGTTTGAAATATAGAATTGCTACATAGTAGAAATCCATGTTTAAGAGAAGTGATTTGCTCTTATATTCTTGTCAGAGAATAGCACACAGATGTGACTGTGGGCTCAGAAGACAGAGTCTGTGAGTTCCGATAAGCCTAGAACAACAGTTCACAGATTTTACCGGTAAAAAGCCAGATGCTCGGTATTATTGACTTGGTGGACCATACAGTCTCTGTGGCGTGAACTTAACTCTACCAGCCCTGATGAAAGCAGAGGTAGTGTGTATACAAGGGAGCACGGCTGCATCCTGGTAAAACCTGATTTACAGAAACGGACAACAGCTGGGTTTGGATCTTGGCTGAGTTTGCATTAACGGGATTGTCCTTGATGATGAGAAAAGGTTTACAAGTGGATGTTAAGTAGGAAAGTCCTAGTTATTTTGCAATAAATATTAATAACACCCCCTTTTAGTTTCACAAGTGTCTTGGTCAAGAAATTAACATGTTGTCACCGTATGTGTTCCATCATTTAAGGTTTTATTTTTAAAAGCACATTATTTGGCTGCTCTTGGCCCTCGTTGTGGCGGGCAGGGCCTTCTGGCTGTGTCGTGTGGGCTCTGGGCTTCCCAGGCAGGGCAGGGGCAAAGAAGTCGCTGCAGTGTAGGAGATGGCGGGCTCCATCCCTGGGTCAGGAAGATCCCCTGGAGAAGGGCATGGTAACCCACTGCAATACCCTTGCCTGGGAAATCCCATGGACAGAGGAGCCTGTGGGGCTGCAGTCCATGGGGTCGTGAAGTCGGACACACCTGAGTACAAACACATAAACGCATGTGTGGGATCTAGTTGCCGACCAGGGATCAGGGCCCCCTGCATTGGGTGTGCAGAGTCTTAGCCGCTGGACCACCAGGGAAGTCCCACCTTAAGATCATTAGATGAGACCACGATGAAATGGGAACTGTCCTTATTTCTGTTTTGTGACCTTTCCATAGATTTCTGTGTTTTCTAGTCCGAGAGAAGGGCCTGGCATGCAGGGGAGCACTCAGAGGTGGGAATGCAGAGGCTTTCCAGGGGAGTGGCCACAGCTCAGCTTTGCGCAGAGCTTCCTCAGGGCAGGGTGTGATAGAAAGGGCTTCACGCAAACCATCTCCAGAAATATACACTAATCCCACGCGTGAAATAGGATTATTGTTCCTGTTTTACTGATGAGGAAACTGAAACACAGGAAATTTGCTCAGGGTTGCAGAGCTCGTGGTTGGCTTTGGATTTGAACTGGATGATCTGACCTCAAATCTCCATGACCTAGATAATCATGATGGTGTATGATCACTCAGCTAGAGCCAGACATCCTGGACTGTGAAGTCAAGTGGGCCTTAGGAAGCATCACTATGAACAAAGCTAGTGGAGGTGATGGAATTCCAGTTGAGCTATCTCAAATCCTGAAAGATGATGCTGTGAAAGTGCTACACTCAATTTGCCAGTGAATTTGGAACACTCAGCGGTGGCCACAGGCCTGGAAAAGGTCAGTTTTCATTCCAATCCCAAAGAAAGGCAATGCCAAAGAATGCTCAAACTACCACACAATTGCACTCATCTCACAAGCTAGTAAAGTAGTGCTCAAAATTCTCCAAGCTGGGCTTTAACAGTACGTGAACCATGAACTTCCAGATGTTCAAGCTGGTTTTAGAAAAGGCAGAGGAACCAGAAATCAAATTGCCATCATCTGTTGGATCATGGAAAAAGCAAGAGACTTCCAGAAAAACATCTATTTCTGTTTTGTTGACTATGTCAAAGCCTTTGGCTATGTGGATCACAATAAACTGGAAAATTCTGAAAGAGATGGGAATACCAGACCACCTGACCTGCCTCTTGAGAAACTTATATGCAGGTCAGGAAGCAACAGTTAGAACTGGACATAGAACAGAAGACTGGTTCCAAATAGGAAAAGGAGTACATCAAGGCTGTATATTGTCACCCTGCTTATTTAACTTCTATGCAGAGTACATCATGAGAAACGCTGGACTGGAAGAAACACAAGCTGGAATCAAGATTGCTGGGAGAAATATCAGTAACCTCAGATATGCAGATGATACTACCCTTATGGCAGAAAGCAAAGAAAAACTAAAGAGCTTCTTGATGAAAGTGAAAGAGGAGAGTGAAAAAGTTGGCTTAAAGCTCAACATTCAGAAAACGAAGATCATGGCATCCTGTCCCATCACTTCATGGGAAATAGATGGGGAAACAGTGGAAACAGTGTCAGACTTTATTTTTTTGGGCTCCAAAATCACTGCAGATGGTGATTGCAGCCATGAAATTAAAAGACGCTTACTCCTTGGAAGAAAAGTTATGACCAACCTAGATAGCATGTTGAAAAGCAGAAACATTACTTTGCCAACCAAGGTCCATCTAGTCAAGGCTATGGTTTTTCCAGTGGTCATGTATGGAAATGAGAGTTGGACCATAAAGACAGCTGAGTGCCGAAGAATTGATGCTTTTGAATTGTGGTATTGGAGAAGACTCTTGGGAGTCCCTTGGACTGCAAGGAGATCCACCCAGTTCATCCTGAAGGAAATCAGTCCTGAATATTCATTGGAAGGACTGATGCTGAAGCTGAAACTCTGATACTTTGGCTACCTGATGTGAAGAGCTGACTCATTGAAAAAGACCCTGATGCTGGGAAAGATTGAGGGCAGGAGGAGAAGGGGATGACAGAGGATGAGATAGTTGGATGGCATCACTGACTCAATGGACATGAGTTTGAGCAAGCTCCAGGGGTTGGTAATGGACAGGGAAGCCTGGCGTGCTGTAGTCCATGGGGATGCAGAGTCCAACACGACTGAGTGACTGAATTGAACTGAACTGATCTAACCTCAGAACCCCAACTCCAAGGCTGATCAAGTATGGTACAATTAAATGAACTAATCAAGCCAAATGGAAACAGGGTAAGAGTAGGATGAGGTGGGACCCTGCTCTTTCTCCAGGTAGAAGAGCTGACCAACATCACCTCCACCTTTCCATCTTAGGTATAAATATCAGAAGTCGACAAGGTGTATTAGGTGGGACCTTTCAAGGGGAGTAAAGGATGTACAGAATCCTTAGGCTTTCTGGTTGGAAGAAGCCTCAAAGGCACGGGGGTGGGGGTGGGGTTTCTGAGGCCAGAAGCTGCCTGATGGGCCCTGAGCGTCCCTGGGCTTCGAGTGATGCAGGGCTTGAGGAGCCCTAAGGGGTGCTTTTTGCATCAGAGCCACCTCTGTCCTGCTCATGGCTCTTGTCTGGCTGGGCCAAATGGTGAGAGGAATGGGAGGTCCTGAGCATGCCTCCTGCTGTCCCCGTCCTCTGAACAGAGTGGAACGCCCATGTCCAGCAGCAGCATCTGTCTGGGACACGTATGACTTCTAGTGAGACGGGAGTGAGCGTGGCTCCTCTCATTTCTGGACTCTTAGAGGCTAGGTTCCATGTTTCTAGCTCCGTGACTTAAAGAGAACACCAAGTTACATATAATTTTCAAAGGGAGTTGCCTTCTTTCGATAAACTAGAGCCAAAAGGAAATCTTTAAAAATAATTCCCATCAATTTGTATTATTCTGGGTGGTATTTTTTTGTATAGTTTCCAAAGCAGTGACCCTAACCACAGTGAAGACAGTCCTTTGGAGATTTTGCAACCTACTCAGTGAGAGAAAAGCACAAAGGAGGGGGCCTGTAGGTTTGGTTAGAAGCCTCTTCCAGCGGGTGGGAGCTGAGAGGAGAACGAGGGCTTTGGCCCCTGGCCCTGCCTTTCAGCACGTGTTCATCGAGGTGCAGTACACGCGGTGTGCTTTCCCAGACTTCTGGTGTTTCCCAGGACAGCTGTCTAAGTTCATTTTGGCATCAGGACAAATGAGAGGATGGTTCCCGTTTGCCCAACTCTTGCCACAACTTCTTTCTCTGTTCTGTTAAGCTCTTGGCTAAGTTCTTTCCTCTTGTTGTCCGCATTTTAACTGGTGTTAAGGCACCAAGCACAAAAATCTGCAAACGGTTAGCTTTCATCTTTGAGCATTCCGGTCGGAGCATACCACAGTTAAAGCTCACACAGCACGGAAAGCCCCCGCTCTGTATAATGCATTAAAAATTTAATAACTGTACAATAATCCTGGGTAGTTTTAATGGGTCACATGGGAGCCTTAATGTGGTAAAAATGTACTTCTTCACTGTCGAGTTAACTTGTGGCAAATTGAGAGAAATTCTTCGAAGCAACTTTAAGGGGTTGGACGTTTATAAGCCTAGAAACAGTGTATTCTGAAAGTAGTGTTTATGTAAAAAGAGATAATTGAAATAGAGTATCAACCCAGAGCTTGGTGAGTTTCTTTGCAGTGCAGTCCTTTTTAGGTTGGAGAGCTGTGTCCCTCCATGACGATGCAGAGAGGTTGTGAGTAGGGCCTGTGGCCAGCCCAGCAGTGGAACACGGGTCCGTCTGGCCCCAAGATTATGCTCTTTGATTCAGAATGTGTAGTGTTTGAATTTGACCCCTCTTGATGTAAAATCCTGCACTTTTGGAAAAGAACAATCAAAGGTCAATGTGTATTATTAATTAATTGAATTCGTATTTATAAGTGGAAGCATTTCTTGAGAAATTGTTCTCTGGTGAGACAGGTGTGCATTTGTACCAATGCGGTTATTTCCAGAAGCTCAGAAAGGGCCGACTGAAACAAGGACCAAGTCCAATATTGTAATTACCGGATTTCCTTTATTTTCGCATATTTAAAATAGTCTTGACTCCTTACTCCAAAGGAAACCCAGTCAAAACACTTGCAGTTGTAATGTGCATAAATTAAGGATTTGCCGCTGCTTCAGGCGTGTCCGGCCCTGTGCGACCCCATGGACGGCAGCCCACCAGGCCCCCCATCCTGGGGTTCTCCAGGCAAGAACACTGGAGTGGGTCTCCATTTCCTTCTCCAATACGTGAAAGTGAAAAGTGGAAGTGGAGTCGCTCAGTCGTGTCCAACTGTTCGTGACCCCGTGGACTGCAGCCCACCAGGCTCCCCCGTCCATGGGATTTTCCAGGCAAGAGTACTGGAGTGGGGTGCCATTGCCTTCTCCAAAATTAAGGATTTAGGAAACTGATATTTCTCAAGTATTTAGGGGAGGAAATGATGTCTTCTGAATTAGCTTCATGACATAAGCCTGGCTCATTTCACTTGCCCTAGTACTGTATCTGAATGATATATATATATATATATATATTTTTTTTTTTTTTTTTTTAATTTAAAACGTTTGTTGTTGTTTAGTTGAAAATGTCGAGATTGGTGTATGTTCCTATCATTTTAGGTCTGTTTACATGGTTGGTATCAGAATATCAAGTAATTCGTTCTTAAAGCCAAAATTATTATAAGAGAAATAATGTCTTCACCCCTGACTCTGTTGTGTAGTCACTTGCAATCTCTCACTTGCTTCTTGAGGCTATTTTTATCTGTACCACGGTACCTGGCCTCCTGCCTTCTTGTCCATGGTTAGTACACACGCATGCACGCACGCACGCACACGCGCGCACACACACACACACACACACTCTCTCTAGATCCTGGCAAGCCCTTACTGTGTGAGGTGAGACTTTGGTTTTCGATTCAGAGAAAATGACAGTCACAGTCTGCAGACTATGGTAGACTGTGACTCTGACTGTGGTGGTTACTGAGTGACACTGAGCTAGGGCTCTGGGGTCTGTTTCAGGAGAAAATTTCCCCACGTTGGCAGCACTCAGGAATGAAGGTTATGCTTCTCAGACATGTGTTTGTTTGCATGTCAATCCTGGGATGTTTTGCAATAAGTCAGATTCTTGCTTAATGGCCCTTCACCATCAAGATGGGTCTGACGAGGAGAAGCTGCCAAGCTCACCCCACTGAAGGCATTCATGAAGCAAACATCAAGTAATAAGTGGACTGCCGTGTTTTTAGGCAAGAATTTGCTGGCATTAGCAAAGAAAACCCCAGCATGGCTCAGGTTGTCTCCATTGACTTCTACTCGTCTTTCCCTTTAACAGAGTGAAAAGTGTCTGTTTTTCACTCTGTTACAGCTTTGTTCTAAAGTGGCCCATAATTTTGTCTATGTTTTACATCCCAGTGGATTCCCAAGACCAAATATGGTATCATTTCTCAGAGAGGTCTCCTTTTCTTTCCCTTCAATCTATACAATATTTAATAGATTTATTTTGAGGCCATGACTATCTTTTAGGTCAGCCTGCAACTTAAAACCTGGTAGGCTGATGTGGTGAGCGCGATAGTAGCTTAGAGGGACTGTGGGTGAACTGTGCGTGTCTGTTCTGATCACTTTAAATTAAAAGCCCTCACGTTTGAGAAAGCATTTGTAAGAACACGTGCAATTGTTTAAAGCAGTCTTTTCTCTCAGCTCCATGCCGTCATTGCTCACTGGCTCCATGTTTCCATATATACCACATACAGAAAGGCTGAGCTTCTGCTACAGCCACCCTCTTGTGGTTGGTGCCATGCTGGGTGTCACTGCACTGCTGAAGATCGGGGTACTGCCATTGCCCTGGGTCCGGCCTGACGAGGGGCACATCAGCGAGAAGAGAGGGGAGGAGCGACTGGATTTGAGACAAAAGACAGACATGGGCCGGAGCTCCCGATGAGTACAGTGTTCTAACAGAAATGAGGTCAGTGAGCATTTCCTCACGTATAGGAAATGTACAATGCTGACGTTCATCCAAAGAAATGAACATGTAGAAGGTGCGCTCTTAGGGTAGTGTGCGTCTCTTACTTAGAAGTTCAGTTTCTGGAGACATAGCAGCCAGCGTGAGGTCCAGCTCTGTTCTTTCAGCTCATGGACTGTGGGCTGTGGACTCAGGGCTTGGTGACTAATTTCTCATCAGTAAACTGGGGAGTGGGCATGGGTCCCCACTTCCTCGGGTCAGTCTGAGGAGTGAGTGGAGAGCACTCCCTGTGCTGGGGGGTGCCTGGTGCTCGCACCCCGCCTGCTGTGTGTCCTGACATGGGACAGCTGTCCCTGGGGCGCGGGGCTGGGACCATGCTGGACCCATTCACGAGGGCGCTGGGTGCAGCGTGTCATCTCCCGTCCCTGCGATCCTGAGCAAGGCTGTTACCTTCTCTAGGCCTCAGTCCATGGACAGGTCTGTCAGATAAGAGCTTTGCTCTCCAAGATCCTTCCAGAATGAAAAAAAAAATTTTTTTTTTAATTGAGAGTAAATAGTACTTTAATATTTCAGAGTTCTGTTCAGAAAAATGAAGAGTTCTGATAGGAAGACACTTGCTAACTTCGGGAAAATGTTGATTAAACCGACATTGTTGCTTTCCTTTTGGAAATTGAGTCTGACCAGCATATTAGCCCTTTCTGAGGAAGGCAGAGGACATCTGCCTAGCACCGATGATTAATGCAGAAAGGTGGTAATGAGTTTGGTATTTTTTTTTCTGCTTTATGTTCTGAAAGTAATATTTCTGTAAATTCACTGTAGTAAAACTGTTGCATTAGATACATTTTTTAAAATTTTCATTTGGCTCTGCCGGGTCTTAGCTGTGACATGCAGAATCTTTAGTGGAAGGATGCAAACTCTTCAGTTGCTGAATATGGGGCCTAGTTCCCTGACCAGGGATCAAAACATAAATCCAGGCCCCCTGTATTGGGAGTGCAGAGGCTTAGTCACTGGACCATTAGGGAAGTCCCTGTATACATTTTTAAAAGTCCACTTCACTGAGTATGACTTACATGCAGTAACATGTACCCATTTGTGGGTAGAGTTGAGCGGGTTGGGACCAGCGTCTGCACACCTGTGGAGTAACCACGGCCTTGCTGCTGTTTGGTCGCTCAGACGTGTTCCACTCTCTGCCACCCCAGGGACTGTACCCTGCTGGGCTCCTCTGTCCATGGGATTCTCAAGGCAGGAATACTGGACCAGGTTGTCCTTTCCTTCTCCAGGGGATCTTCCCAACCCAGGGGTAGAACCTGGGTCTTTTGGTTGGCAGGCAGATTCTGTATTACTGAGCCACCTGGGAAACCCAACCACAGCGTTAGAGATGTTTGAAAACAACTTTATTTAGATATAACTCACGTACCATAAAATTCCCTCATGAAAATGATACTTAAATCTAGTGAGTTTTAGCATATTCGCAGGGTTGTGCAACCTTATTGCATAGTAAGTTTAGACCATTGTCTTCACCCTAAAAAGAAACCCCAGGCCCATTGGCAGTCACACCCCATTCCTCCTCCATTCCACCCCCCAACTCCTAGCCCTAGGCAGCCATCATTCTACTTTCTGTCTTTATAAATTTGCCTATTTTGGACATTTCGTATAAGTAGAACTAAACATACAGTATGCGGTGTTTTGTGACTGGCTTTTTTCACTTTGCAGTTTTTTTTCCAGGGTTCATTGATATTGTGGCATATATCAGCACTCCATTCCTTTTCGTGTTTGAATAATACTCCGTTGTATGGATATACTATCTTTTGTCTATCAGTTAATGAACATATTTGTTGTTTCCACTTTGAGGATATTATGGATAATGCTGCTATAAACATTTGTATAAAAGTTTTTGTGTTTTCTTGCTAGGAGTGGAATTGCTAAATTATATGGTAAGTGTATGTTTAACTTCTTGAGAAACTGTTTTCCAAAGTGGTTCTGTCATTTTACATTCTCATTAGCAATGCATTGGAGAAGGAAATGGCAACCCACTCCAGTGTTCTTGCCTGGAGAATCCCAGGGACAGAGGAGTCTGGTGGGCTGCTGTCTATGGGGTCACACAGAGTCAGACACGACTGACGTGACTTAGCAGCAGCAGCAATGTAGGAGGGATCCAACGTCCCCCACAATCCTCATCAACACTTACTGTTGTCTGTCTTCGTGATTATAGCCACCCTAGTGGTGTGAAGTGGCTTCTCATTGTGATTTTAATTTGCATTTTCTTGATGGCTAAAGATGTTGAGCATCTTCTCACATGCTTGCTGGCCCTTTGTTTATCTTTTTTACTGAAATGTCTATTGAGATCCTGTGCATTTTTAAATTTGGTCATTGTCTTTTTTCTATCGTTGTAAGAATTCTGTGTATATTCTAATCAGATACATGATTTGCAAATATTATCTCCCGTTTTGTGAACTGTCTCTGCTTTCTTGATGGTGTACTTTGAAGCGCAAAAGTTTTAATTTTGGTTAAGACTACCTTATGTTTTTCTTTTGTCACTGTTTTTGGTATCATATCTAAGAAATCTTTGCCTAACCAAGGTCATAGAGGTTTACATCTGTGTTTTCTTCTAAGAGTTTCAGAGTTTCACATTTGGGTCTGTAATCCGTTTTGAGTTAATTTCTGTATATGGTTTGACGAACAGATCCAACTTCATTCTTTTGCATGTGGTATCCAATTGTCTCAGCAGCATCTGTGTTACATGTGTGAACATGTTTTTTTTTTTTTTTTGCTTTCCTTTTTTAATTCTTTCCCCCATCTAAATTGTCTTGGCATCACATTATAGACTTTGAAAGAAAAGCAGTAGTTTCTCTATTCAACCCTCTCTCTCCCCAGAAGTGATCACTCTAAACCCGCTTAGCTGTTTTTTTCTGATTTTTACCTCTATATTTCTAAATACCATGTTTATATAGCAATTTCTTGAGTATTATGATGAAACTCTCAATATATCTGAACTTGAACCATTGTAATGTACATCCATATTGTGTTTCACTAGTACAACGATGTTTTTTATTATTATGACATTGTTTACTACTGAGCTGAGTAGTAGTATATGCTGAGTACATTTCTTTTTCTTCCTTTATCATTTTTGTTTTCCTTTTCATTAACCCCGTTCCTCCCCCCATCTTGTTTCCGTTGCTTGCTGTCCTCCACAGTCTGGCCATTCCGGCCCCAGCGTCACCCCCCCCCCACCCCGCCCCGGCCACAGCAGGTCTTTAAAGTTCCTGCGGTGCATTTCTCCGCATGGCCAGACCCCACAGGTAATCTTTCTGTGCCGTCTGTCCCTGTGGCTTTCCGAGTTCTTTGCTCTGGGGGGTCGTCCTTCCTGCAGCTGTCTGGCTTTATTCATTCCAGGCTGGGTTGCTGTCTTCCAGAGGCGCCTACTGTTCTTCTTTTCACTTCCTCTCTCTACTCTGCCTGAGATCTCTGCTTCCTGGATTAGCCAGAGATCCTTACATACACCTGAAGAACCTGATGCCCAGATTAATGAAGCTCCTTATTAATATCCTTGATTCTTGATTCTGGTAATATTCATTGATATCTGAGTCACCAGGGAAGCCCTTTAATAGATACTATTAATAGACATTAATATCTATTAAGATAGTCTACCGTATCCTTCTCATAGCTACCAAAAATGATTTGAAAGCAGTTAAGAGTCCTGAGTCAAGAATACCTTCATTTCCCAGAACGAAAGTCTCAGCCATCAGAACCGCAATTCTAGGAACCAGGAAGTTCTCTGGAGCCCACATGCGGTTCTGTGTCCCCGTCACGGCTGCTGAAGCCAGACCCTCTCCTCCCCAGAGGCCTGTCTGCGCTGAGTCTGTGTCTCTTTTGCATACAGTCCTGGGTTGCTTGACTTCTGGGGCACATCAGAGAAGTTGGAAACATTTTCAATTAGGAGCAGAGGGAACACTGGAAACAGGCACCCAGTGAACCAGAAGTGCCAGTTAGCCAAGGGACAGAAGGCAGGATGATTGTCAAAGTCAGCTCATAGTTGATAGACCTGAATTGCACAGCATTTAGTACCTAGTTTAATGTCACCACAGAAAGTTCTGCACGAGCTAGGCTCACAGAGGCATCGCTTCATCGTGGCGCTTCTGGTGTTCTGGTGGCTGCCCGCCTCCTCTCCCCTTGCCCCCCTCCAGCTGTCTATCAGAGAAGCTCTGTGCGAGGCGTTGTGCAAGGTGTTCTTCGTAGACACCAAATTGTTTAAAGGAGTAAGTTTGAATTTTCTGGAAAGTAATTTTATGTAGAACAACCCTTTTGTCATAGTTACAAATAAAAGAAATATTACCTTACGTCCTTATGAGAATAGAGTACCTGGAGGCCTGACTTAACCCCCTTTCTCTGCTTTTGAAAGAGGAGCCTGGGGACTTCCCTAGTGGTCCAGCGGTTATCAATCTGCCTCCCAATGGGGGGGACACGGGTTTGATCCCGGTCTGGGAACTAAGGTGCCACATGCCACGGGGCAGCTAGGCCTGTGTGCCACCAACTACTGAAGCCCACGCACCCAAGAGCCTGTGCTCTGCAACAGAGAGCCGCATCGAAGACCCGGCACAGCCAAACATCAGTTAATCAATTTAAAAATAGCTCTTGAAAGAAGTGTGACTGATTTTTCTAAAAATTGAAAGAATGAAAGCATAGCCTAATGACTGTCCTTATAAATGTCATTTCTGTCACTGAAACTATTTGTTTAATATGTTTAAAAAAGTATGTATGTTCATATATATGTATATTTCAGTGGTAATTTAAAAAATCTCCTGATCTCTCTCTTCCTCCCGTCTCCTGATCTCCTTGTGTCTTATTGTTGTAACACCATCTTATTTAACCAGGAGATCTGTTATTAGAACATGTCAAGGTTCTAGAAAGGCCAGTTTTGTACAATATGTTGAAATAAAAACATACTGAATGTGTTCTTTCGGGTACTATCTTTAAATCTGGCCACTTCTTAGAACAAAAAATCTGGAAGTGGTTTCAGCCAGTATCAGGCCTGGCCCCTTCAGACTGTCCAAAGGAGGAGATTGAGGTTAAGACTTTTCTAGCGAACGCAGGACGGAAGTGGAACCAGAGCATCTCTGGCTGGGCCGCCTCTCACTTTGACATCAGGAGGGAGCAGCCTCCAGTTCTCGGACCTGATCGAGTCCCTGCACCATCAATGGAACTTATCAGTGCTTGCATTCAGTACGTTCTCCAAGGCAGAGCAGCCACCGTGGCAAGTGACAGAGGAGGCGGAGTGAGTGGCAGGCTGGGGGCAGGTGGCTCAGAGAAGGGGGTAGGCGTCTGATTGAGCGTGTGGTGACTCGCAAGCCTTAGAAATGATTACTAGTCAGAAAAAAACAGGAAAATGTCTGTTTTGATCTTTCACTGTCAATAGAAAATGCAGGTTGTGTTACAGTTAATGGGAAGGGATTATTAATTTTTTCCCTAGTATTGCCTTTTTCTTGGGATCTTAGATCCTTTGTAAAAAATTAAAGGCCCCCCCCCGCCCCGCCCCTGCCGCAAAGCTCAATGATCCGAACATATTTTTCGTACCTCTCCTTTATGCCCGCCTCCCCAGGAGAGTGGAGGTGCCCCGTGGTGGGAGCTTGTCTCCTCTTTGCCCCATTGCCCCAGGCAGCTCCACATGGAGCGGAGGGGAGTGTGAGGGGGAGGCGCCCGGCTCCGGCCTCCGGAGCCTGTGGGAGGAACTCAAACCTGGGTTTTGCCAATCTGTTGGTCCTCACCTGGTGCCTCCCCACAGTAATGTGTCCTCCCCCACCTGCCTGCTGGGTGTTCCAGAGAAGGCGGGTCGTTTCCTTTGTGCTGTCAGCCTAGGCAGCTGTTACTGCCTTCCCCACAGAGCACCCTCTCACTCCTGTCTGCAGCTACTGATCCAGGGCTGTGTTAATCATGCAGCCGTTAATCCACGCGTGCTCCCCGACCCGGGTGCACAGTGAAGACTGCAGGGGTGCCTGAGTCCTTTCTGAACACAGAGTTTGGTAGGATGGCAGGTCGTCTCCATCAGACTGAGCACAGAAGCTGCCTCCCTTCATTCTGTGGCTGTGCTGGGTCTTTGCTGTTTGCTCAGGTTGCTTCCTCTGGTTGTGAGTTGTCGGGCGCAGGCTTCTCATTGTGGTGGCTTCTCTCGTTGTGGAGCGCAGCCTCTGGGGTGTGCGGGCTTCAGTGGCTGCTGCACGTGCCTCAGTAGTTGTGGCTCCTGGACTCTAGGGAAGTCTGGGACCATGACTGCTTATTCCCTCATCCTCCTCAGCACCTGGCAGGATGCCTGGCACCAAGGACCCAGTACTGCCCGAGTGAATGAGTGAACAGTGTATTGCAGGAGATGCCGCATGCGAGCTGGAGGACGTATTTTGTGAGAAGCCCATGTGAAGCTTTAAAATCGTGAGCAGATTAAGTAGGTGAAGTACTTTTTAAAACGTGAATGAGCAGAGGTGGGTGTGATGTTGGGCTGTTTGCCTCTGTTCCTGCCTAACACAGGCCCAGGAGGGCGGGCGAGCTGGTCTCACACGGAGCCCCCAGCAGCTCCCGGGGTTGGGAGGCAGGGCCCGTGAGGGCAGAGAGCTGCGGGCTTCATGGAGTTGTAAAGTGGACAGGCCGTGTCCCCTTGGCACTCACCGCGCAGTCACAGGGCTACTTCCCGGAGCTCCGGGCGGGTGCCAGGGGCCTTCTGCAGCGCCACCTTGGTTCTTCCCAGACTCTGGTGCAGCTCAGCGGTTTGAGTTTACAAATTACATGTCACAGGTGTGGCCGTGGTGGGAGACATCTGGACCACGTGCCTTGCCCGAGTCCCACGTTGCTGAGCGATATGAAATGATCGTTCTGTCCTTCAGGGCCAGGCCAGCGGATGAAGTCAGGCGCACACAGGGCTCCCGGGGCCACTCAGTGGCGACGAATCGATAGTCACAGGGAAGCGATTTAGCTGGGAGCACAGCTCACTGTACACATACAAATGTCTTTGACGTCTAAAATAAGAAATAATTTTTCAAATTGCTTTCAAGTTTTCCTTTGACCCATGAGGGTGCCGGATGGTAGTGGAGCTATAAAAGTATTAGGCATGCACATATGTACATTGAGAAGACAATGAAACACAGTGTCAAGAAGGAGAAGTGGCATCCAGTTACTCACTATTTGATCTTATCTTTTCAAAGCCTTAGTTTACAGCTCTCTAAAATGGGGATTTGTGCTTATCTGTATTGTAAGATTTTCTGTTGATGGGTGGGGCTGTGTTCTCTCCCTGTTATTTACCTGAGGAAATCAGTCCTGAATATTCATCGGAAGGACTGATGCTGAAGCTGAAACTCCAGTACTTTGGCCACCTGATGCGAAGAACTGACTCATTTGAAAAACCCTGATGCTGGGAAAGATTGAGGGCAGGAGAAGGGGACGACAGAGGATGAGATGGTTGGATGGCATCACCGACTCAACAGCCATGAGTTTGGGTGTACTCTGGGAGTTGGTGTTGGACAGGGAGGCCTGGTGTGCTGCAGTCCATGGGATCGCAAAGAATCAGACACGACTGAGCGACTGAACTGAACTGATGACCTCAAGTGCATCAAGCCTAAATTTCAGTGAAGCCTCTCCATCAGACATCTGCAGCTCAGTGTGTCCAGAAATCTCATCTCCTACCCTGTTGCACTTGCTTGTTTCTTGGACATTTTTCCCTTCCTCTCTCTCTATTTCTGCCCCTGTCATCTTGGTTCAGGCCACTGTCTTCTGTTGCTGGACTCTTGTAGCCACTTACCTAGTTTCATGCCTTTGGTTTCTCCCTTTGGCAATGATTCTCTCGTCCAGAGCCAGGGTGATCTTTTTTATTTATCTGTGTGCGTATGTTTCTTGTGTATAAGACACATGTTTATCATGTATGATATAAAGTCCATAGTACATCATCTAAAATAAAAGGAAAGAAAGAGAACAAGAGAGTCTTATCCACTCTGCTTTGTTTTTTGTGTTTTTGTTTTTGTCTTTTCTATGGGGCGGGATGGGGAGGGCTGCACTGTATGGCCCAGGGGACTCTCAGTTTCCTGACCAGCGGTCTCACCTGGGCCCATAGCACTGAGACAGTGAAGTCCTAGTGACTGGACGGTCAGGCAATTCCCGTCTCCCTTGTTCTTTTGTTTTAGATGTGGTTTTCTTTATAGTTTATGTAGTTTCAAATATCAAATAGCAGTACTCCAGGATTTTAATGGAAAGTAGCAGACCCTGCTTCTCCACTTCTCCTTATTCCTAAATCTTGTGCCTCAGTAGGTACTTCTTTTTGGCTGTTTATATTGTATAATTTCTTGCTTTTCCAGACTTTGACATTATCTCTTCGCTTCTGTAGATGGGAATTAGCACTGTGATGCCTCTTGCTTCTCATTTGCCCACAAGGAAGCGTCCCCTCTTGGTGTCCTCCATAGTTATGTCACAGTGTTTAGTTAAGACTGTCTTTAATGTTTATATTATTATAACTCTACAAGTATTTTCATTGCTGTGCCAGACTGTGTTCCATGAATATTTCCTTATTTTTATGTTTTGTTTTCCCTGAAGTTTAGAGTTGCTTCTTTGTTGTGATAGTTTTCTTTGATTCTGTCACTGTTTATCTCCGCAGTCATGCAGGTGAGCTATAAAGTCCTTCCAAAGTATATTTCCGCTCAGTCCTTGCCATCGGGTGATGTATCCGTGCACTGCTTTGTCTGGTCCTGCGGCTGCCACCCTGCTGCTTTCTCTGGACCAGTGGCTCGTAAGGCTCAACATGCAGGCGTCACCCTCAATGTATTTTCACCCCTGTCCTATGTTAGGGCCTCTCTTCCTTACATATCCCTTTCCACTCTCTTGATTTACTGTCGCGTGGTGCGTCACGTCTGTAAGAACCCCCTGAGCAGGGGCTGTGGACGTGGGGTGAGGGCTCGGGGCCCCTGTGGCGCATGTTCCGCTGCCTGCTCTCCTAGAGCTGAGCGTCTGCAGGACCGCACCGTTTACAGACGTCCCCTCCTCAGCTCCTTGCCAGGCCTGCTGACTGGCCCTGTTTGTCCTCACCTGCACTAGAGGCAAGAGCATCACCTTTCCCACCACACCTTCCTGTGTGGTTTGACCTCACTGCATACTTTCACACCTTTGCATTTGTTGGTGCTATTCCCTTAGTCTGGAGGACTCCTCTCCAATTTTCTACCTGGTAAAAAAGTCTAGTCATCACCCCAGATGTCTGTTCAGGTAATAAAATTGTAGCTGAGAAGGAACATTCCTACTTTTGTTTAGCAAGCGTGAAATGACAGTTTTTTAAGCAGGAGTATGGCAGTTGTTAGATTTAGGTTTGTCAACTGCCTTGATCCATTTTGGAAGAACTAGGGTGTAATTCACTAACAAATCTAGTTAATACTATTTCCTCAAATGAGTCAGTTTCAGCATAGCGGACTTCAGAGATGGTAAGCAAGCTAACCAGTGCCGACTGTTGGTCAGAGATGGATCTTCAGGGTTGCCCTTCAGTGGTTGTTTCCGCCAAGTTCTTTTTGACTTTCTGAGATATTTTTAGTAGACCTCTGCTTGTTCTCTCTCACTGGTGAAAGCTGAAGTCTGAAATCAAGTCTGAAGTTGGTAGAGTCTTAGTCCCACTGGAGGTTTTTGGGGAGAACCTACCCTTGGCCTCCACCAGCTTCCGGGGCAGGTGGCTGGCTGCCTTGTCTTGTGGCCACGTCCTTCTCTTTGTCTTCAGGTCACCTTCTCACCTGTATGTCCATGTTCACGTCTGTGTTTCTTTTATGACTGGATTAGGGCCTGTTTGATAAACCAGGATGATCTTGTCATTTCATAATCCTCAAAAACATCTGCAAAGACCCTTTTTCTAAACAAGGTAGCATTCACATGTTCTGACAGTCACCGTGAGGGCTGCCATTCAACCCATGGAAGCCTCTAAGGTAAGGTGCCTCTTGAGATACGTGCTCTCTGCTGATAATCAAATATACATTGTTCTTTGGTCATAGTGACCACAGCAGTCAATATGTTGCAGTTTCATTCAATCATTTTAACAGATAACCCTGCCACGAACCAGGCCCCGTGCCAGGTCCTGGCTTTATAAACACTAACACAGACAAAATTCTGCTCTTCAGAAGCCCACAGTGTTGCAGGAGGGATCAGCTTTCCCCAAGCATCCTCATCTCTTATTTGAATACATAATTTTATGTTGAATAACTGGAGAAATACGGAGTTAGAAATTCAAAGAGAAACTCTTTCAAGTGTTTTAGATATGTGGAGAAGGTACGGAGGGGACTAGTCAAAGGACTATTAATATTTAATAACTTAACAACCAGCAGTGTCTTGAGCAGACTTTTAATGTGCGAAGTGACCTGATGGTAGAAACCCAAACTCTCTGGTAAACCCAGACGATAAACTCTACAGAATCCTCTCAGTTTATTTCACATGAGACCCTTGACTTCTTGCCCTAAAAGTTTACTCCATTCCGTTCCCAAGGAAGGTGTTTTCATAAGGTGCAAAGCAAATGGAGGTTAGTCTTCAACCTTTGGAAATGCCTTATTGCTTTCCTTTGTTTTTTTTTAGGGCTTTATTGCACTGAAACGATTTTTTTTCCAATTATTCTTATAACGTTCTCTTGGACTTAGGTAATAAGGAAGAGTAACTTACAATCCAAAATTATCACCTCTAGTAGATGTTATAATCCAAAGTTTCTTCACAGTGCAGTGTGTTCTAGACAAGCTGTTATCATGAATAAAGGACCTAAGTTTGTCAGTGATTTCTTTACTGGGGGAAACAAAGATTGACACACATTTAAGATTATCCATTAATGTAATTACTCCTTTTCATTTGCATTCCATCCTGCATTTTCATCTGGGAAGGACGAGGGTGCAGGGACAGCTGGTGCCTCTGTAATTGCACGCAGCCCCCAGCCCGCCTGTCTGTGCACTCCCGGGAGTGTGGGTCACAAGTGTCACCGTCTGTTGTGCATATGCCAATAAAATGGAAAGGCTGACACACCTGGTTTTTCTTCCACACCTTCCCCAAGTAATTGATCATTATGGGTGCTGTGTAGCCATTTATCAGGTAAGAACAGAATTGATTTTATGTTTACTTTTTGAAGCTAGAAAATAGTGTTAAGCTCTTAGATAATGTAGGAAATTTTCCAACTTTGTACTATTCTCCCAACTTTTCTAAAGTTTGAGATGTCAAAACAAAACAGCATTAAAGCAACTTGTAAAATCCTTGCAAACATGACAAGAACTGGAACCTTCCTGGGAACATGGTTTCAAACATCATCATTGTTGAAATGTAGTTAGCTCTCATGGCGAGAGTGACTCGTTCAGTGGGGCTTGTGCCTCCCGTTGTCACTCGTCTGCACCCATCCTCTTCCCTCTGCTTCATCTGACGCTCGCAAGTGATAATGAAAGCACCAACTGACATCGACACAGTGGAACGTGATTTTACGAGGCCACCTGGGAGGGTTGAGAGGACAGAGCTTCCCTGGCCGGTGCTCTGTCTGTGGACTGTTTTCCTTTCTCTCTCTTTTTTTTAAACCCCTGGGAACTTGCATTATTATGCCAGACTAGGTCTTCAGAAAAAGCCCGGGACTTGCCTCCCTGCATCCCAGGACAAGCAAGGAGGGCCTTGATTCCTCAACCGCAGTCTGAAGACCCAGAAGAGAGAACACTGGGATCCAGGTGAAGGACCGCCCCCCCCCCCCCGACTATAGTGCTGGCCAGGATTCGTCCCTCCAGTGCTGTTGCCCTGGCCTGGACAGGTTTGCCTGGTCATGTTAGATGTTCTTGCAATTTGGGATTTTCCTTCCAGACGTAGATGTAAATATCTTGCCACCCTTAAACTATGTGTCCAAGGCTATTGAAGATATCTGGAGTTTTCCATCACATGCCCCATCAACATGGGAGCTATTTATTATTTCAGTTTGAGCTGTGCATGGAAAATACCTGGTGATATATTCATGATTGCTTGAATGGATTTCTGAGTCTCTTTGCTTTGAAGTAATAAGTTTAGCATGGTGTCTGACCAAAAGTAAATTCAGATTTTGCTCATAGCTTTAACTTTATTAAAGGTCCAGCTTGAGGAGGAGTAGGTTAATGTAATTTCTCTGTCATGCTGATAAGGTATATGTGATTTTTATGTTTAGATAGGTATGTGTTTTGCTTTTGCAGCTTGTGGAAGAAGATAAATGCCTCATTGGTGAAAAGTGATCCTGACCACTCACATTCTTTTTTTTTTTTTTAATCCTCAGTTCAGTTCAGTTCAGTTGCTCAGTCATGTCCGACTCTTTGTGACCCCATGAATCGCAGCACACCAGGCCTCCCTGTCTATCACTAAATCCCGGAGTTCACTCAAACTCATGTCCATTGAGTCGGTGATGCCATCCAGCCACCTCATCCTCTGTCGTCCTCTTCTCCTCCTGCCCCAAATCCCTCCCAGCATCAGAATCTTTTCCAGTGAGTCAGCTCTTCACATGAGGTGGCCAAAGTACTGGAGTTTCAGCTTTAGCATCATTCCTTCCAAAGAACACCCAGGACTGATCTCCTTTAGAATGGACTGGTTGGATCTCCTTGCAGTCCAAGGGACTCTCAAGAGTCTTCTCCAACACCACAGTTCAAAAGCATCAATTCTTTGGCACTCAGCTTTCTTCACAGTCCAACTCTCACATCCATACGTGACCACTGGAAAAACCATAGCCTTGACTAGACAGACCTTTGTTGGCAAAGTCATGTCCCTGCTTTTGAATATACTCTCTAGGTTGGTCATAACTTTCCTTCCAAGGAGTAAAAATTCCATATCACTATGAAAGGAGGATCCGGAGTCTGAAAATCCGAAGACCCTTTCTCACAATCGCTGTCATGTAAAATGTTCTTTTCAATTCTAGTCCACTGGGATTTAAATTAGCTTAAGCCAAAATTAACAATACTCTTGATGCCAGAACAATTTCATGAGTTCAGGAAGCTTTTCTGAGCCTCTGCCCTAAGAAAAGACTCATTTTGGCAGTTGTTTTATTTTGCCACTAATGAATGTCCAAGACCACGTGAAGTCCCAGAGCTTTCACTTAGGGCCGGGCCTCGGGAGTCCACCAGAAGGGCTGGCGTGGGGAGGTTTCGGTTCTTGCTGTCAGGGTGTGGCGGCCTGGGCAGGGCTGAGCCCATAGAGCGTGGTGCTTCTTGGAAGTTTTGGGAATTCGTACTGGGAGCCAGTTCTGAACAACCTGCTATGCTGTCGCTTAATATTTAAGTGGAGCTTCTTTGTAAAGACACACTCAAGAAAAGTCAAAAAGTATTTCAGGGGAAGTAAAGACTGTTTTCGGAAACAATAATAGCATAGAAAGACTTTCCTCTGTTACCTGCCTCAGAGTAAGGCAGTGAATACAGTCGTGGAGGTTCAGCTTTGGAGATCTGAAGCACAGTACTGCGCTGATTTGTACTTCCCTTTATCGTGTCTTGTTTGTTTCTGGTGTAAGTTTGTGTGTTTAGACGGTTCTGTGACTCTTTGAGCTTTTTTCTTTGTGAGGTCTGTTTATACATTTGGAAACACTGGTGAGCATGGTACCCCTGGTTGTTTGTGGCTTTGAGCTTTTGATTCTTTTCTGAGGCTGCCACCATGACGTTAACCTTTGATGGAGTCAGGAGCATCAGAGGGGAGAAGAAAATGATTACCGGTGGTTAATAGCATCCCGGAGCTTTAGGAGTTTGGGAAGAGTGCCATTTCCATGAAGGAGTCTGAGAGCTCACATGGTGAGAAGCTCCCTGACCACATGTAAATTGAGAAATAGATTTCGAAATTGGTTTAGATTAAAATGGGAATTTGAGCCTGCCGCTGAAAAGCAACCCTCTTGCTATAAAGTATTTATGGCATGAGCACAAGGGTTTGGTATAGAGGCTGTAAGCCTTTTTTTTTTTGTCTCGCTTCAGATACCGGTTTAATTATAAAAAGAAAATAATTAATTTTGATATTGAAACAAATTTTTTAAAGGGAGGTTCTGTTCCTACAGTGACTCTTAGGTAGAAAAAGAACAACCACTGATGCTTTTCAAAAGAGCCAATGTTGCACCTGGGTTCAACGTAAAAGTATAAGTGGCAGGTCCCAACTAACACAGTTTATCATGTTAGACACTTGACAAGATATTCCTTAAAGTGGGTGCATCAGTGGCTTACGGAGCAAACATTTGTGGAGTCTTGAGTGGAAAGTGAAAGAGGAGAGTGAAAAAGTTGGCTTAAAGCTCAACATTCAGAAAACGAAGATCATGGCATCTGGTCCCATCACTTCATGGCAAATAGATGGAGAAACAGTGGAAACAGTGTCAGACTTTATTTTCTTGGGCTCCAAAAAATCACTGCAGATGGTGACTGCAGCCATGAAATTAAAAGATGCTTACTCCTTGGAAGAAAAGTTATGACCAACCTAGATAGCATATTGAAAAGCAGAGACATTACTTTGCCAACAAAGGTCCATCTAGTCAAGACTATGGTTTTTCCAGTGGTCATGTATGGATGTGAGAGTTAGACTATGAAGAAGGCTGAGCGCTGAAGAATTGATGCTTTTGAACTGTGGTGTTGAAGACTCTTGAGAGTCCCTTGGACTACAAGGAGATCCAACCAGTCCATTCTAAAGGAGATCAGTCCTGGGTGTTCTTTGGAAGGATTGATGCTAAAGCTGAAACTCCAATACTTTGGCCCACCTCATGCAAAGAATTGACTCATTGGAAAAGACTGTGATGCTGGGAGGGATTGGGGGCAGGAGGAGAAGGGGACGACAGAGGATGAGATGGCTGGATGGCATCACTGACTTGATGGATGTGAGTTTGAATGAACTCCAGGAGTTGGTGATGAACAGGGAGGCCTGGTGTGCTGCGATTCATGGGGTCACAAAGAGTCGGACACGACTGAGCGACTGAAGTGAACTGAACTGAGCTTTAAACACATAGTTAGGTTGATTTCTGGCTAACTAGGTTGTGGTGTGTCTGTCTCATGGATAGACTGTTGAGCAACAGGACATTAGTGTGGGGGTGCCTAGTAGACGGGTATCGGGCAGCACCCCAACCTGTGGCATTGCCTCCCTTTCTGGGATTAGAACCTCCATCTCTGGCTGCTGTGGGATCAGACCTTCACCCTTACCTCCTGCCTGCAGGGAAGTTCAGATAGTGAGGGGAAAGTAGAATTTTAGACACAGATACGGAGACTGGTTGGAGAAGGCAATGGCACCCCACTCCAGCACTCTTGCCTGGAAAATCCCATGGACAGAGGAGCCTGGTGGGCTGCAGTCCATGGGGTCACCAAGAGTCGGACTCGACTGGGCGACTTCACTTTCACTTTTCAGTTTCATTCATTGGAGAAGGAAATGGCAACCCACTCCAGTGTTCATGCCTGGAGAATCCTAGGGACACGGGAGCTTGGTGGGCTGCCGTCTATGGGGTTGCACAGAGTCGGACACGACTGAAGCGACTTAGCAGCAGCAGCAGCAACACGGAGACTGGTGAATGTTCGCAAAGATGGTATAGTTTCTCTTTTCATTGTATAGGGTTTGAGAAAGATATGTATATATCTCAGATGTATCTATCTATATTTCAGATCAGCATTATGTTTATATGTCCTTTTGGTCTTATTTATGTTTGCTTCCTTGTTCTAACATAGACTGAAAGAAGTGGATTCAGTCTCCTGAAACTCTGGTGTTTCTCTTGTTCTTAAACATTTTATTTATTCATTGAATATTGATTGCTTGCCTCCCATGTACCAGGAATGGTTCTCGGCCTTGGGAACACAATTTTGAGTGAGATTGACAAGGTCCCTGGTCTCACAGAGGTAACACTGTGCTGGGGGAAGACAGATGCTGCCAAGGGGAAAAACAAGATGATTTCAGCCAACAAGAGGAAGAAAGGAAGCGAAAGACAGGAGGTGGATAAAAAGGGACTAGATGTGGCTCCAGTTGAAATAGGCTGGTCAGAGAGCCTCTCCCAGGGGAGGGAAGGTAGCGTTCATAGACGCCCAAGTAGAGAGAGGGAGGCAGTCCCCGGGATCTGGCGGAAGCAAGCCGTGGTAGAGGGAACAGAGGGGCTGAGGCAGAAGTGACCGTGGCGTTTTGGAAGATCAGGTGCACGGGGTTTCTGCCCGTATCTGTCAGTGATGCTGGGTTCTCGGGAGAGCTCTCATTTCCTTGTAGCTCTTGCCCTCTGTCACTGTGAGCGTCCTCCCCCAGCTCATTTCCTCCTCCAGCTGCGATTGGTCGGTTGTGTGTCAGCGGCGTTGTTGGCTTTGCCTCTGCTGGCGGGGCTGTGCCTGTACTGAGTCCTGGGCTCCTCTGAGTCACCCAGGAGTTCCTCCGGTTGACCAGAGTGGTCTCCAGAGTTATGTGTGCACGTGCCCCGGTGGGACTCGGAGGGAGGGAGATTGTCCACCTTGCTCTGGGGAGAATATTAGAACTCGTATCTGAATTTAGCATAATAAAAGATTAATCAGAAGACTGCCCCCAGCACCCTCGGCTGGGGCTTCTCTTTCTGGACAGGTGGTCCACGGGAGGAAGGGGGCCTCTGTGGAGGGCCCACCTGTGGGGCCCTCACCTGCTGTCACTCTCCGGGCTGGACATAGTGTGGAACAGGCTTTGCGGGGTGTCAGGGTAATTGTTTCATAAAGCGCAATCAGTCTCCAGTCCCACCTCACCCCAGCTCCCTTAGTGGGACATTGTGGTGAAAACTGCCAGGGTCTTGAATAGAGTTTCACCCTCTAAGTGACACCCCCAACCCCAAGGCAGGTGGGTGTGCCCCCGCTGAAGTTTGGACTTGGTGATGGCTTGCACGTGGCTGTTGAGAAAAGAGTAGTGTCAGGGTCTTGGAACTGAGCAGGTGTTGGTGCCTCTGGCTGAGCCAGAGCAGGGAGGAGAAGAGGTCTGGGGAGAAAGTGTTGGTCTGGGCAGGTGGAGAAGTCACGGTATGAACTTGAAGCTTTGTCTTTAGACTCATGAATTCCCAAATGGCGAGAGAATAACCCAACTCCACACATGTTGCAGGACTCCTTCCCTAGCCCCCCACCCATCCACCACTCGCTGTTGCATAACTTTTTTATTAACCAAAAGCAAATTATTTGCTTTATAAAATGCAAACAATGAATAAGCCTGCACAACAGAGTGGATGGTTTGTCAAACGAGGTCGAAGAGTGCTCTGTTGAGAAAAGATCAAAGACGCTGAGCTGGAGAAGCACCATTTGGCAAGATGAACTTGTAAACATAGGGAGCTGAGTCTGGCAAAGGGGTCTGAGAAGTCAGGGACCCAAGTGAACTGGTGATCTGCCCGCCAGTGCAGAAGATGCTGGAGACATGTACTTGATCCCTCGGTCGGGAAGATCCCCTGGAGGAGGAAATGGTGACCTACCCCAGTATTCTTGCCTGGAGAATCCCATGGACAGAGGAGCCTGGTGGGCTATGGTCCATGGGGTCTCAGGCTCAGACACAACGACTGAGCAACTGACAGACACACGGTCGCTCTAAATTGCAGCCTTCTGATTTACTATTTGCATAAATTCTTCTCCATTCAGAGACCTTTAAAGCAACATCTTGTTTTTGGAATGTGAAGAGTTTTATGGCTAGTAGGACCAGGGAGAGGCGGTAACTTTGAAATGTGTCGGTTGGGTTGCAATGAGCTGTACTGCTGCATCACTCATTGGAAATATTGGAAAGGTGAGTATTTCAGCGGCCTGATAATTCATCCCAGGAAGGGTGAGGAAGGCAGCAAGCCTGGGTCTTTGCAGGCATGCTCCTCAGGAGCCTGCGCTTTTTTTCCTGAGGTCTGAGTGCTTTGGCAGGCTGTTGCCCTGACTGCAGGTGAGGCCTGGCCTCCGCTGCCTGCCAGCCAGGCCGCCGTTGCCCTCTTCTGGTAAGGGGCTCACGCTGCAAATGTCCCGAGTTTCACAGGGAGGGAAAACTCCAGCTCGTCTTTCACTGTTGGTCAACTACACTGCCAGCTGGCAGAAATTCCTATAGTGAAGTGAATGTTTGGTTTAAGATGTTGTAACATATACTCAGACCATGGAACCATGTGAGGGTCTAACCTTACTTACAGTTTTGGTTCTTGGGGGCTACCTTCAATATCCATATCGTTTTCCACAGTTAGGCCACTTTCTCTTTGGCGAAAAAGATTTCCTTCAACCTTTTCTCTGCCTAGAAAACCCTGTCTGACTGCTTCATTGCTCACACATGTGTGAATTTGCATCCCTGATAATGTCAGCAAATGCAGGGAATATGGTTTTAATAAAATTTTCATATCTAATATCTCTGAAGCATTAGAGCCCAGAACACTATAGGCCTGGGGTAAACAGTTTATATCCAGTAGGAGCATTTTAGCTTTGCTTGATGACATAGTTACACAGTTTTTAATTTAGAGATGAGTTTATGTTACATGGGAATACTTAAGAATATATTAAAATAACTGTTGGAAAGGGGACGTGACGACATGGGGTTACCATACATGGTGGCTGATGCTGTAGCCAAAAGCCGGTTCCTATGCTGCTGCTGCTGCTGCTGCTTTTCTGATGCGTCTCTGACTGGCAGCCTGTTTTTCCCTCCCCGCCTGGGAGGGAGGTAAGCCCTCGTGAACTGTGTGGGCTTTGCTGTTTCAAGGACCATTGTCGTGAGTACCTGGAGTGGAAATACTATTTTGTGAGGCATTTAAGCCCTTCCTTAGTACAACACCATTTAATAGATTTTTAAATGACCCATTAAGTAGCTATTTGGCACTTAAAACCCTGAGAGTGTCCCCAGTCCAAGCTAGCTACTCTACTTATTTTGGTTACTAAGGATCTAAACACATAATGTTGATCTTTTTAAGCTGGATCAGTTTGATGTTTGCAGTTCGTTGATCAGTATACTTTTTCTAGGAAGTTAATAATGACAAGACATACATCAAATAGTCATGATCTCAGTATGATATTAATGATGCATGAGGCAACTCGTCAGGTTACCCCATCCACCCGGTGCTGAGACCCCCCACAGACTGCCCCAAATAAAAATGGTCAGAAAACGCTCTCTCCCAAGAATGGGCAGTTACCATTTAGATTTTTACAAAAGTAGTGATATAGCCGATTTCTTAAAAATGTTATCTGTTCAGAATTCCTGCATTTATTTTTTCATTCATTCATTCCTTGGTTTAGGCCTTTTTCGAGGTTAGTAGTAACACACAAATGCTTTATAGAGTGAAGGTCATCTGTCAGTTGGCCTTCTGATGAATCATGGGACAGAATTGTTTGTTAGCAAATTAAATCTTCAGACTCATGGGAAAAACCCTCATTGATAACATCCATCGGGGTCATGGCTGAGAGGACCCTTTCCGTGTTTTCCAGGCAGGAGGGCAGGAGGAGCAGTAGCCCTGGCACTCTCCTCCAGCTGGGCATTTGGTGGGGCATCTTCCGCTCCAGACTCTCTGCCCTTCTCTGTCTTCTGCCCGCGCTGGGCTGGCCCTGGATCCCAACCAGTCCTCCAGTGCCTGAGAAGCCCGCTGACTTCACATGGGAGTTTCTGGAGCAGGACCTCTCTCCTTAGGCACTAATGACAGCATGAACCAGATGATCCTTTGTTGTGGGCAGTCCTGTGCATTGTGGAACATTTAGCAGCTTTTCTGGACCCCACCCTCCGGATACCATTCAAGACAACCCTAAATGCTTCCAGACGTTGCACTCTGGGGAGTGCACGGGGTGATGGGGGTGATTTTTGCCTCAAAACCGCAGTTCTAAACTATGAATGGTATATTCCTTCTTTAGCCGCATTACTTGGAGGTAAATTGCACTGTCACACTTTCTCAGTAGGTGCTGATATGTGGCGTATGATGTATTTTAGCCTGAAGATTCATTAATTTGAGGAATTCTGGGTGAGGAATAGATTTTCTGTTGAAGGCTAATGCTCAAGGGAGAGTTAATCAGGCGGTGCATACTAAAAACAATTTCAATTTAGCTTCTTTTTTCTCACCCAAGAAAAATATTTAGTTCCCTAGTTTGTTTAAATTAGAAACAGTCATCATAAAACTTTATTTCATAGGAATAACTAACTGTAAACTTCATCCTTGCCATGTTGAGGCAGAGATGAGGAGGGGAGGATAGAAGCAGGCAAATGATATGTAGAGATAAGGAAGAGTAAAATCTAAAATGGAAAGAAGGGACAGGAATTTGAGGAGAACAGAAAGATTGGAGGGAGAAAGACGTGACATGATAGTGAATGTCTTGAAAGTTGCTGCCTGCTGCTCATCTAGTGTGGAGTTCTCTTTTCAAAATTTGTTACTTTTTACCTACTCTGTTTTCAAATGATTAGTAAATTTGTCAGTGTTCATTAATCTTCAGTTGCTCTCATTAGTAAATCTTCAGAGAATTCTTGGAAAGACTGGGGAGGGGGAGAGGGAGGGTGTACAGGGTACAGGGGTTTGCTGGTACAAAGGATCATTATATTTTGGTTTGTAGGGGAAAAAATGACCAGTGAAATATCACTTCCAATGGTAGATGGAATCAAGCAGATACCAGGATCTGCTTCCCTGTCTCTAGTTTGTAAGGGCATATGCAAACTTCAGATTGAAATCATTTGAAGATGACCTTTTCCACAGTGGTTCTCAACCCAGCCAGTAGGCTACAATCAGGTAGGGAGATTTTAAACAATACTGATGTCCAGGCCCAATTCTGCTCTCTCCCAGTCTGATTACATTGGTCTTGGGCGGGATTTGGACACAGGCTTTCAGTATTCCCCAGGGTATCCTGATGAGCTGTGAAGGGTGCACAGCCCTCTTAGGCCGATGGGCCTCAAAATGTGGTCTCCAGCAGGAGCAGCATCACCTGGCAGTGTTAGAAATGCATGTTCTCTGTCCCACCTCCAGCTGTGAAGTAAGAAACCCTGGGTGTGAGCCTTGGCAATCCAGGTCTGTAAACCTGCTCTCCTGATGAATCTGATAAATGGTCAAGTTTGAGAAACACTAGTTCAGGCAGTGGCTAGCGGTACTTGGAAGACGTTGAATCTCAAGTCAAGAAAACGGAGTAGCAGCTGGTAGAAATATCACCTGCAGCCGCTGAGACTGTCTTCAGAGTTCAGTCGCCTCGGGAGACTCCTCACTTATGCGAGGAGAGCGCCTGGGAGCTGTAACTTTCCACCGAGAGCCTTCATGAGGCTTAATTGCTGAAGTGTAGGTAGCAGCTGATACCAAGCTGTCTCTCCCACTGGTTTCTGTGAAGCTTTCAACCTTGCTCTCAATATTCTTAATTAATGATCTTCAGCTTCTGAAGCCATTTCATCAGTGGTCTCCTGTCCCAGCACGTTTCCCTTTGAGCTGTCCTTGAAGGCGGTGTTATTCCCAGCAGTCAATTAGAAAAGGAGAGTGGAAGCGGCTCTGTGCAAGTCCTGTGACCAATTAACTGCCTCCCTTTTCTCCCCTTTCCCACTCTGTAAAGAGGGCCTGGGGAAGAAAGCCTCCGACTCCCCCAGCAGGCCCCGCCCCTGTTCCTCTAAAGTCCTTCTGTCATCCCATTTGCTATTTCAATTTCCTGCCTTAGCCACGAGCTGGTTGAAAATTCCCTTTGAACTCGTTTGCATTTTGTAGAAACCCGATGAAGCAGTGATGAAAGTCGTTAAGAGGCCTGAGATGCAGGGGCTGGAAGGGAAATTCAAGCACCAAATTTTAAGGCTCATTCCCAGGGAAAGCCAAGGGATTAGGAGCGATTATGGTGGCTGCAATAATAATTTTAAGAATTCTCCTTGAATTTTGTTTTCTAATTTGATAAGGCAGGGTCACAGTGAAAGGGGTGAAAGGTGAAGGGAAACTTAAACTGCTTAATCCTCTTAATTGTCAGTAACAGCTTTTATGGCTTCGCTTTCTCTTTACAAGGAAAACACCTTGAACTAAAACAGTTCTGTTGGATCAGCACCGACGGTGGTAAAGTTCAGAGAAATTTCCCAGGTTAGTCCCTATCATTCCCTCACAGGCCATCCCGAGGAGCCTTCTGGAATTCCCTGCAGGATGGGAATCCCCTTGCATCGCCAGGCACTTCCTATTACAGGGTTCTCGATGTTATTTTCTCTTTTGGTTTTAGTCTCTCATTCAAATAACAGGACCAGGGTTTCTGAGCCAGGAGTCACTTTAGGGAAGTATCTCTGGAGTTCAGGAGAGTAACCACCAAGTAGAGTAGCCATAAGTTCACTAATAAATTAATCACTAATAAATATGCCAGAAAACTCAGCAGTGGCCACAGGACCAGAAAATGTCAATTCTCATTCCAATCCCCAAAAAAGGCAATGCCAAAGAATGTTCAAACTACCACACAATTGCACTCATCTCACACGCTAGTAAAGTAATGCTCAAAATTCTCCAAGCCAGGCTTCAGCAGTACATGAACCGTGAACTTCCAGATGTTCAAGCTGGTTTTAGAAAAGGCAGAGGTACCAGAGATCAAATTGCCAACATCTGCTGGATCATGGAAAAAGCGAGAGAGTTGCAGAAAAACATCTATTTCTGCTTTACTGACTATGCCAAAGCCTTTGACTGTGTGGATCACAATAATCTGTGGAAAATTCTGAAAGACGGGAATGATGAAAATTCTGAAAGATGGGAATACCAGACCACCTGATCTGCCTCTTGAGAAACCTATATGCAGGTCAGGAAGCAACAGTTAGAACTGGACATGGAACAACAGACTGGTTCCAAATCAGGAAAGGAGTACATCGAGGCTGTATATTGTCACCCTGCTTATTTAACTTATATGCAGAGTACATCATGAGAAAGGCTGGGCTGGAAGAAGCACAAGCTGGAATTAAGATTACCGGGAGAAATATCAATAACCTCAGATATACAGATGACACCACCCTTATAGCAGAAAGTAAAGAGGAACTAAAAAGCCTCTTGATGAAAGTGAAAGAGGAGAGTGAAAAAGTTGGCTTAAAGCTCAACATTCAGAAAACGAAGATCATGGTGTCTGGTCCCATCACTTCATGGCAAATAGATGGGGAAACTGGAAACAGTGTCAGACTTTATTTTCTTGGGCTCCAAAATCACTGCAGATGGTGACTGCAGCCATGAAATTAAAAGACACCTACTCCTTGGAAGGAAAGTTATGACCAGTCTAGACAGCATATTGAAAAGCAGAGACATTACTTTGCCGACTAAGGTCCATCTAGTCAAGGCTATGGTTTTTCCAGTAGTCATGTATGGATGTGAGAGTTGGACTGTGAAGAAAGCTGAGTGCTGAAGAACTGATGCTTTTGAACTGTGGTGTTGGAGAGTCCCTTGGACTGCAAGGAGATCCAACCGGTCCATTCTAAAGGAGATCAGTCCTGGGTGTTCTTTGGAAGGAATGATGCTAAGCTGAAACTCCAGTTCTTTGGCCACCTCATGTGAAGAGTTGACTCATTGGAAAAGACTCTGATGCTGGGAGGGATTAGGGGCAGGAGGAGAAGGGGACGAAAGAGGATGAGATGGCTGGATGGCATCACCGACTCGATGGACACGAGTCTGAGTGAACTCCGGGAGTTGGTGATGGACAGGGAGGCCTGGCGTGCTACGATTCATGAGGTCTCAAAGAGTTGGACACAGTGACTGAACTGAACTGAACTGAAACTTAAAAACTTAAATGAATTAGAATTAAATCAAACTCCAAAGTTATATAAGCCCCAGTGCAGGTGCTCCGTAGCCACATGTGGCTTGTGGCCACGGTGTTGGACAGAGAGACACAGAACATTTCTGTCATCATAGGAAGTTATCAGATGGCGCTTTGTTGATTTTGTCACCCCCACTAATTGGAATACTGTGACTGCAAATGATACCGTTATTTGTTAACTGTTCCCAATTTTGGCTGGATGGCATCACTAACTCGATGGACCTGAGTTTGAGCAAGCTCCAGGAGCTGGTGAGTCAGGGAAGCCTGGCGTGCTGCAGTCCATGGGGTCACAAAGAGCCTGACATGACTGAGAGACTGAACAGAACTGATTCCCAATTTATTAGTTAGCTACTCTTTTCAACTGCTACTCTGTTTTTTTTTCTCTTTGAATTTAATCCTAAGGACATCTCTGTGAGAGCTATCCCCTTTTATAGACAAGGGGATGAGGATCAGAGAGCCTGAGAAACTTGCTTCAGGCTTTATGGCCAGTAAAATCTATAGCTGCTGGTGGGATACATGCCTGCTTGAATCTAAAAGCCCATGCTTTGTATGTGAAATTGTTTCCGAAGGTAGCTTCTCAGATTCTTGAGGTTGGTAAGCCCACATCCTTAGGTAGGGGTACATGAAGAAAAAGCAAAACACTAACCAGTGTTGCCCTAGATGATTGCAGTGGCCGGTCAGTCACGTGCAGCAAATCAGGAGCACGCCTTTCCCTGTGCTGTTTTCCTGGCTGCTCCCGGCTAGCCCAGTGCCCTGCAGTAACAAGGTGCTGTTTATACAGTTGTCTGTTTCGTGTGCTCTATGTCCGCACAGTGTAGTCTCCCAGCCTGGCTGCTGAGCATACCCCCTCCCATGGCAGATCATTTCCTGGCTGGCAAGCCTGCCGGCCAGAAAGTCTTCCTTATGTGAAGCTGATACCTGTCTCCTTGGGATTTCTCTGCTCTTAACTGGTTTTGTATCCCTAAGGCCCTAACGCACTGAAAAGGATCATTCTTCCACCTTTAAAAGTCCTGGTAATATTATTTCATCCTGATTGTTTTCTTTGTTAGGTTAATCGTTTCACTTTGTTCAACTGATCCTCATAACATGATTTTCAGTGTTGCTCTTATCCTGGTATCTCTTACGGTTTGTCTCTATTTGGATGTTGATACTAATTGAGCGTTAAATGTGTAAAACATAGCCATTGTAATGCTTATTCTGGCCAATACTGTGAAGGCAAACTAAAAGGACATTTCCATCATCGACCACAGCATTGTGCTGCCCACTGACAGAGCTTCGCCTAGACTAAGATGACCTCTGTGCTCGGGCCGTTAGTTTTTTTGAATCAAATGTTGACCTTTGTGCTCGCTTAGTCGCTAAGTCGTGTCTGACTCCATTGACTATAGCCCACCAGGCTCCTCTGTCCATGGGGATTCTCCGGGCAAGAATACTGGAGTGGGTTGCCACGCCCTCCTCCAGGGGATCTTCCCAACCCAGGGATCAAACCCAGGTTTCCTGCACTGCAGGCTGGTTCTTTACCGTCTGAGCCACCTACATATATTCTTGTTAAATCCCATCTGGTTAAGTTGAGGGCTTCCCAGGTGGCACTAGTGGTAAAGAACACGCCTGCCGATGCCGGAAACACAAGAGACTGCGGGTTTGATCCCTGAGTTGGGAAGGTCCCCTGGAGAAGGGCATGGCTACCCCTTCCAGTATTCTTGGTGGGGAAATCCCATGCACAGAGGAGCCTGGTTGATCTCATCTTTCTGAGTTACAGAGATCTAGGGTTTTTTGTTTGTTTCTTGTTTTTGTGCCAGATTCAGTTTTTGCTGCGCAGCCTCATGCACTGACTTTGTGGCATGTCCACCATGTCTTCATGTCACTGCTGGCAATGTGGACCAGGACCAGGGTCAAGGGAGAAGCTCTTCACCATCTCCCTCCACTTTATGGTTTAGCCATTAATGACTTCTGTGGTTATCATTGTTGAACTAGTTATGAATCCATCTAAGTGTCATTTCATCCATGATGAAATTTTTCTGTTTTTTCTTTGCCAAGATTCATTTGTTCATTCACAGATTCATTCTGTCAATATTTGCTGGGACCAGGCAGGCCCTCCTGTAGGGAGAACTGTTCAGGTTTGTTAACAGATGGGTTGCAGAGTATGAGAGACACAGAGGCATCCGGGATGACTCCAAGGTTTTGACCTGAATGGCTAGCAGAGTGGAGTTGTCATTTCCCGAGTCAAATCAGGTAAACCTGGTGGGAGCAGATTTGAGGGTAACGTGTTAGTAGTTTGGGTTTGAACTTGTGAAGTTGCAAATTTCTATTTGGAGATGGAGACTGTCTGACTGGATATGTGCCTCTCCAGCTGGGGAAAGGTCTGGGTTGGAACAGAAACATTGGACATGACTGATATCTGAAGCCCTGAGACTAATGGGAGTGTAGGTGGAGACAAAGAGGTCAAAGGACTGAGCTCTGTTTAGACATCGGTGCAGTGGGGACAAGCATGCTAGGGAGGCTGAGGAGCGACCAGAGAGGAGGGAGAACCAGGAAAAGCATGGTGGCCTGGAAGTGAGGGTTTCAAGGATCAAGTGAATGAACCACTTTGTCATGACGGCCCCAAGGGCTTCCCTGGTGACTCAGTGGTTAAGAACCTGCCTGCCAGTGTAGGAGACTCGGGTTCGATCCCTGATCCAGGGTGATCCCACATGTACACATCCCACAGTACAACTGAACCTGTATGCCACAACCTCTGAGTCTGTGCTTTAGAGCCTGGGAGATGCAACTACTGAAGCCCGTGTACCCTAGAGCCCATGTTCAGCAGCAAGAAAAGTCACCGCAGTGAGAAGCCTACCCACCACACTAGAGAAAGCCTGAGCAGCAGTGAAGATCCGGCACAGCGAAAAATAAATAATTAAAAATTTTTAAAAAGGTGGCGCCGGGAGTCACTCACTGTGAGGACTGAGAACTGTTTACTGGATTGGCTGTGTGAAATGTCATAGGTAACCTTGACAAAAGCTGCTTTGGTTCTGTGGTTCAGGCAAAACGATGTTACGGGAAACCACCTGCTTCCTGGCTGAGGCTCGCGTCTTCTTTGTCAGTCGGATTTCACCAGTTGTCACAGACTAGGCGCCGTGGCAGAGGGTACTGAGGTTAGTTTTCGTAACTTGGCTTCTTCTGGATCCTCTCTAATAGTCTCTTAGGGTTTAGGTTTACGGCCACAAAGCCTGCCTTCCTCCCCCTTCTGCAAGGCGCTGCCGTCTGCCCCTCTCCAGGATCTCGTGGGACTCCAGCCATCTCATTACCCCAGGGGCCAAGCCGCGTGCAGTGCTCATCCTCTTGGTGCTTCCAGGCAGGTTTCCCTGAACCCAGTGGTCTGGGCTCGTTTAAAGGACTTACGTGCAGTGTGTGACCTCCCTGTCTGTTTTGGGCTTCCAGCTTCCTTCCTTTCCATTTCTGGGCTTTACTTTCCATTTCTTCCTGAGGCCCTACCTTGCTCCATCTGGTAGGTTTCCTTTTCCCTTTGGATTTCCGTCACCATCATCCTCATCCAGAGGGCAGTTTCTAAGATGCTCAAGGAAGCATTATTGTGTCTGTGGTTCTCAGCCCTGGCTGTACATCACATTTATCTTTGAAGGGTTTCTGGTTTTTCTTTTTAAGGAAAATCATAATTTGAGTTTCTTAGAATTCTAAGACAATTATCTTCTTATCGTTATGATAAAATTGTGGTGTACTTTCCTCGTGGGTTTTAGAATTATATTCTGACGAGCTGTCGCCATCTGTTGTATTATATTGTGAAACCCAATCAGATTTTTTTCCCCTTCCTCTCTAATGTAACCTCCAGAAAATTTCCTGTATTGTATAAAGCACGCCAGAGTAGTCCTCAATGAGGTATAGTAGCCTACAGCAGAAGTTGAATCTGCACCAGAATCATCTGGAGGGCTTGTTAAAACACAGGCTACTGAACTCCACACCTGTAACTTTTGGTGGAGCAGGTCTGAATTTGCATATCAGGCAAGGCCCAGAAAATACTGATGCTGCTGGTTCTGTGAGCTCTAGACCTCCAGACTCTAGTGGACAAATATCCTTAAGGCTGTATGCGCAGAGAGCTTTCTTAAACCGGCAGAACCAGGTGGCCGGGCGCAGAGGGGGCTGGCGCTCGACGGGTCCGGGCCTCCGAGACATCAGTCGCCCTGGGCCCTGCGGCAGCGGAGACTCCTCGTGAGCCGGAGGCCTCGGGGCCTCCCGCTGAGCTGGGCTTTGGCTGCACCGTGTGCCTGGCTCCCCGCTGACTTCCTGTGACGATTAGAGTAGCCTTGCCTCGGGCCTGTCAGAGTCGGCTTGGAAAACCCTTCGCCCTGTCCAGGTTAGAACCTGCACAAAATAATACTCCAGAGACAGTTAAATGACAGCTGGATTGAATAGAGGTGCCTGTCACAGCTCTACTGGACGAGTCCTTTGTTATATTTGAAAATAGAGCAGATTCCAGAGGAAAAGTACTAATGTGAAGGACTCCTTAAGATATTACATTAACCAGATAAACAGAATTCCTCTAAGGTCTCCAGAGTCGCCTGAGTGCTCATCAGAGATGCTCTGGTTCCCCCACCCCAAGAGGCAGGAAACTTGTGCTACCATCTTGGCTCTCCCTTCCTCTTTCAAGAAACCTCCCTCCAGGTCTGACCACCCTGTAGAATAGTCCACACATGCTAAGCATTGATTACTAAGGGAATATTTACAGGATTTTTTTTTTCTTTTTTATGTGATTCATCTATATTCTGTGATAAATTTCTGTAAATGATAGGCTGCAACGCTTTCCATTTGTTCTTGACATTGAAGAATGCCATAATTCTTTAGGAATATAAAAATTTTTAACATGTTAACTTTTAAGGCTTACATTGAAATTCACATTCCAAAGCTTTTTTTTTTTAAATTGAAGGATAATTGCTTTACAGAATTTTGTTGTTTTCTGTCAAACCTCAACATGATCCAAAGCTGCTTAATGACACAGACTGGGTAAAGCTATAAGAAGAATTGGAGGCACCAGCATCCCTGATGTTCACCACTTTTCATTTTCAGCTTACTAGGTGGTTGGCCTAAGTAGTCCTGAGCAAGCTTCTGACCAGCCAAAATGCTGCTAAACTGAACGGTGCTTGTTTTTCTAGCCACTTAAGACCCTCTCAAGATAAGTTCCCTATAGGCAAGTACAGAATGATTTCTGTCACAGTATCTTTTCATTTCATGCTCTCCATTGCAGAAATACGTGAGAAGAGGGTTCAGTGTAACCTGGTGTGATTACGAGCAATCTGTTCTTCTGAGAAGCAGCATGTGGTCAGAGTAAAGGGATTATGAGGCATTTATTAGCTTTTAATAGGAATAGATGGAAACCTGTGCCCAGGCTGTTTGTAACTCTTTTGGAACTGACAATTAAGACTTCATTTAAAATACTCTGGAGTTGGAAGCAGATTCTACCTTTGGAGAGAAACAAAACAACCCATATTTCTTGAGCCCTTTGGATGGCTAGAACTGTGCTCAAGTCTTGTGCTGGATTTTCTCATTTAGTCCTCAGAACAGCCCTGTAAGCATCTTATTGTCCTGCTGTGCCCTGAGGGCCTTACCCCGGGGCCTGTGATCTGAGGTGTAGNNNGGGGGTGGGGGGGGTGCCAGGCCCGTGCGGCCCCTCATCACCCTGTTGCTCACTGCTTATAGGCTCTGTACTTGGCGCAGGCTGGTCTCCTAGGAATGGTGGCCTGGGGGTTACACTGAAAAGGAATTGTGAAAAATCGTTGAGGTTAGTGTTTAAAGAAATGAAGTCAGTTCTTACCTTTCCAAGGGAGTGGCTGAGGGTGTGTTTCTAGCTGCACTCTTCATACAGTGATGGATTGTAGAGGCTGTGATTCGGCCTGAAATGCTCCGTAAAGGTTCCAGAGCATCTGTGAAACTTAAGCCAGCCTTCACCCCCACTTAGTTGCTTTGCTCCCCTTCTCAGATCTTGTCCATGGAGACTGTGAAGCACTGTGTGAGCACTTTAGGTAAGGCCCCCGAACGCTTTCTCTGCAGGAGACCAGAGACGGCCTACGGAAGGACACCAGCCCCTGGCTCTGTTTCCTCCTCCTCTTTGAAGCTGTCATCGCAGCCGTTAGCTCTGCTCTTCTGCCGTCTTCTTTCCCCACTCCTGCGAGATTTGCTCCCTGCCCATGTACAACCTTTTCCCAACCATGGCAATAAATCTGTTAAGAAAAACAAACGTGTGACTGGGAAGGCCTACATCGCTGACCTATAGTCAGACGCCCTGCAGCAGAAACCAAACAAGAGAGACATTCTCGCTCCCCTCCTGATCCCTTTCCATGTCAGACAAGTGACACCCTGCCCTGCATCCCTCTCCACCAGGAAAAACTTCAAGGGACCAGCCATCCATTCACAACCAAGGAAGCCCTGGGTGCATTCCCTCTAATGGGTCTGAATTCATGTAGTTGACCCGGGGTTTCATGAGAAGGTGGGAGCCTGATCTTCTGGAGTGGAGTGGTGGGCTCGTCTACCTGTTTTCTAGGGTGACAGCATTCTGTTCACGTAGGAGGCACCCTGGGTTGTAAACACAACTTGATGCTGTTCTCAGTATGGGATGTAGGTGAGAGGGTGGTAATTCTTCCTAGCGAGAGAGCAAGGCAGACACTTCAGTGCTTTTCATCACTGATGTAGTTTTTAAATTTATTGAGCAAACACTCTTCCCTGCCATCTAGGTGCTAGACTTGGTACTAGGCATTGACAACCCAAAGGTTGTCGCTCCTCCCCAGCGTCAGCCCCGGGAGCGGGGAGGCAGACGGTCCCGCGTGGACAGCCTGTGAGGAGTCCCACGACAGAAGCACAAATAAAATACTGTGGCGGCAGAGAAGAGCCCATTCTCGCCTAAATCTGGCCAGACAGCGTTCAGGGGGCAAGAGCTCGTGGGTTGCTGCTGTTTTTGTCTCAGCTGACTCCACTGAGCTTCTCTGTGTCCTATGGTTTTTACCGTGATGTCTAGCTACGAGACTGGTTGCCAAGACGAAGTGGAGGCCACGCTCTCCTGTTGTCTGTTCCAGAGCGGCCGGGGGGTTGCCTGCTGTGCTTGGGGGACCTGCGTGAACCAGCGGAGGTGCCAGACCTAGGGTGGCTCTTTGGGAAGCCTTTGCAGGAGCAGGCACAGTGTGGGCCAGCAGAGTCCAAACAGGTTGTAAACCCAAATACCAGCAGGAGATGGGACCTGAGAGTATACGGCACCTTGAAGGAGACCCAGTTATGTCCTTTTATAAAGGGGGAAGCTGACACCCAGAGAGAGGGCAGCTGGGGCAGCCCTCCTAAACCAGGCTGTGGTCAGAGGAGCTGGAGGTCCTGGAGTCCCGGTGCCGGCCATCCTCTTGTTTGTCAGCAGAGGCCTCTCTCCAGGCCGTCTCTGTGTGCTGGGCCCCTGACTTCACCCCGTCTAATTCTGTGCCTAAGATTCTAGAATGTTCCTCGCGCCTGGCCTGGCAAGTACTGCCCGGTTGGCCAGGCCCCATACCAAACAAAACCCAGCGCTGATCACCAAGGATCTTTGGAAAGAGAGAGAGCTCTCAGGCTCCTCGGTGTCTCCAGAATGCTGAGTGGGGATGTCTATGCCTCTCCCAGGTGTCAGAGTTCATGCAGGGCTGCACCACGGGGCTGGACCCGGGACCTGGCACCCCACAGGTGCTCGGGGAGTGGGGGCTGCTGTGGTCGCCGGCTTGTTTCCCCCCGGGAAGTGTCTGCTCTGGCAGACGGTCTCCTCCACCGCCCCCTAAACTGCCTCGCTGAGACTGCTGGTATACACCCTCCTAAAGGGGTGCTGGTTTCTTCTCTCAAATGTAAACTCCAGGCTGGGGTTTCCAGAGTGAGTGAGTGAATAAGGAGCAGGCCCAGGGGGTTAAATGGCCAAAATACTTGCCTTGGCTTTTCTTCGCCCTGAGCTCTCTGGCGGGGCTGTCAGCATCCTGCCTGCCACCCCACCCATCTTGGGCTCAGGGTGTCATGGTGCCCTCTCCACCTCCTTTGCCCCGGCCCCGCTTGCTCCAGGCCCTCCGTGGCGGGGCCGTAGCCTCCAAGCTGCCCCCTCGTCCAGCAGAATGCCTGCTCCCCAGCCGCAGGAGCCAAACTCTGAGCCTGCCTCCAGCCCAGGAGAGAGAGCTGCATGGTCCCATTCAGAGCCT